>OU026151.1:1119989-1453452 GCA_907269125.1 Eristalis pertinax
GATCACAGGTCGATTCGCCAATACAGCACATCGTTCTCTATTTATTGTTTCTTATGTTTTATTTGTCGCTCTCTTTTTCATTTACGCCTTACCAGTGACATCAACATTTGATATGACCTTGTTTACAAAAACCATGCTGTTTCAATCAAAATAGAATCGAATACAAACTTGAATGATTGTGCTTTCTACTCCAATTATACAAGAGAGACAAATTGTTCTTTCCATATTCGTATACAATTTTAAAACTGTATTTACATTTCCGTCCTACTTTCACACTTACTGGTATTCCTGATATAGAGTATATTCTTCTCTATTTATTGGTTCTTATGTCTTATTTTGCGCTCTCTTTGTAGTTTACGTCTCACCATTGACATCAACATGTGATATGGCCTTGTTTACAAAAACATTGCAGAGCTTCTAAACGCGCTTAGAAGGGATATCCAAGGTAGTTAGATGGATCAGCTATTCTTTATTGTGGATTGGATGTATTGTAGCTGTACTTATATTCTATTGTTTACAAAAACCATGCTGTTTCAATCAAAATAGAATCTAAATAGAATCTACTACAAATTATAACTTGAATGACTGTGCTATCTACATCAATTAAACAAGAGAGACAAATTGTTCTTTCCATATTCGTATATAATCTTAAAATTGTATTTACATTTCCGTCCTACTTTCACACTTACTGGCATTCCTGATATAGAGTATATTCTTCTCTATTTAATGTTTCTTATGTCTTATTTTCCGCTCTAATCGCTCTAATCTTAAAACTGTATTTACATTTCCGTCCTACTTTCACACTTACTGGCATTCCTGATATAGAGTATATTCTTCTCTATTTATTTTCTTATGTCTTATTTACCGCTCTCTTTCTTGTTTACGTCTCACCATTGACATCAACATGTGATATGGCCTTGTTTACAAGAACATTGCAGGGCTTCTAAACGCGCTTAGAAGGGATATCCAAGGTAGTTAGATGGATCAGCTATTCAGAATAGACAGAATTCCATATCAAGCGGGACCAATTGTTCTTTTCATTGCATATTGAATTTTATAATTGTGTTTATATTTCCGTCCTACTTATATTTTACTACATATCCATGAACTGACAGAATTCCGTCTATTTACAGATAAAATTCTTGTGTTCAGTAGTATAATATAATAGAGAATTAGTTAAATTATTTAGATACATAAACAGGCCGAACTCATAGCCAGTACTGAAGTCAGCGCCACTGCAGAAGTCATATCCGGAGCCAGAAGCGAAACACAGACGTGAAAAATATTCTGAAATCAAAAAAAAGTTTCTTTTATCTATCTAATACAAAAATATATATAATATAAAAAAATATATAATAAACTGCATCTACTACAAATTATAACTATGCTTTCTATATTATTTACACAAGCGAGACCAATTGTTCTTTTCATTGCATATTGAATTTTATAATTGTGTTTATATTTCCGTCCTACTTATATTTTACTACATATCCATTAACTGACAGAATTCCGTATCATATTCTTAGTACATAAGTTCACCACCAGGATCACAGGTCGATTCGCCAATACAGCACATCGTTCTCTATTTATTGTTTCTTATGTTTTATTTGTCGCTCTCTTTTTCATTTACGCCTTACCAGTGACATCAACATGTGATACGAAATTGTTTACAAAAACCATGCTGTTTCAATCAAAATAGAATCTAATACAAACTTGAATCACTGTGCTTTCTACTCCAATTATACAAGCGAGACAAATTGTTCTTTCCATATTCGTATACAATTTTAAAACTGTATTTACATTTCCGTCCTACTTTCACACTTACTGGCATTCCTGATATAGAGTATATTCTTCTCTATTTATTGTTTCTTATGTCTTATTTTCCGCTCTCTTTCTCGTTTACGTCTCACCATTGACATCAACATGTGATATGGCATTGTTTACAAGAACATTGCAGGGCTTCTAAACGCTCTTAGAAGGGATATCCAAAGTAGTTAGATGGATCAGCTATTCAGAATAGACAGAATTCCGTATCAAGCGAGACCAATTGTTCTTTTCATATGCATATTGAATTTTATAATTGTGTTTATATTTCCGTCCTACTTATATTTTACTACATATCCATGAACTGACAGAATTCCGTATCATATTCTTAGTACATAAGTTCACCACCAGGATCACAGGTCGATTCGCCAATACAGCACATCGTTCTCTATTTATTGTTTCTTATGTTTTATTTGTCGCTCTGTTTTTCATTTACGCCTTACCAGTGACATCAACATGTGATACGACCTTGTTTACAAAAACCATGCTATTTCAATCAAAATAGAATCTAATACAAACTTGAATCACTGTGCTTTCTACTCCAATTATACAAGCGAGACAAATTGTTCTTTCCCTATTCGTATACAATTTTAAAACTGTATTTACATTTCCGTCCTACTTTTACACTTACTGGCATTCCTGATATAGAGTATATTCTTCTCTATTTATTGTTTCTTATGTTTACAAAAACATTGCAGGGCTTCTAAACGCGCTTAGAAGGGATATCCAAAGTAGTTAGATGGATCAGCTATTCTTTATTGTGGATTGGATGTATTGTAGCTGTACTTATATTCAATTGTTTACAAAAACCATTCTGTTTCAATCAACATAGAATCTAAATAGAATCTACTACAAATTATAACTTGAATGACTGTGCTATCTACATCAATTAAACAAGCCAGACAAATTGTTCTTTCCATATTCGTATAGAATCTTAAAACTGTATTTACATTTGCGTCCTACTTTCACACTTACTGGCATACCTGATATAGAGTATATTCTTCTCTATTTATTGTTTCTTATGTCTTATTTTCCGCTCTCTTTCTCGTTTACGTCTCACCATTGACAGCAACACGTGATAAGGCCTTGTTTACAAAAACATTGCAAAGCTTGTAAACGCGCTTAGAAAGGATATCCACGGTAGTTAAATGGATCAGCTATATATCCTTTATTGTGGATTGGATGTATTGTAGCTTGCCTAAATTGTAACTAACTCCAACTAAATCAGCAAATTATTCCTTCAAAAAGTAGTGATTTCTGTTGTGTTTCGCTAACTTAAATTTGCACTCGCAGAATGTGACTAACCTTAGTTACCTAGTGCTCACTTTCAATGGACAAATTGATGTTAAACGTAACTCAGATTGAATTTAATATATTATTATAATTTTTTTTGAATAAATACATTTTAAATTTAAGTAGAGCGATTTTCAAAATGATCTGGTCTTACTTTGAAAGGAATGTCATGATTTTTGTGTTAGAAAATGCTCAAAAACGTTTACAGGCCACAATGCCACCACATGTGTATACGGTTGACACATGGCAATAACTATCCCGTATCCACGCAGCCGTACCAAGCCACGTTTATCTAATTACTTATTATGTGTGTTTTATTATCCTTGGTAATTATCGTTTTCAGTCATTAACACTGCAAGAACGCATCTATTTACAGATAAAATTCTTGTGTTCAGTAGTATAATCTAATAGAGAATTAGTTAACTTATTTAGATACATAAACAGGCCGAACTCATAGCCAGTACTGAAGTCAGCGCCACTGCAGAAGTCATATCCGGAGCCAGAAGCGAAACACAGACGTGAAAAATATTCTGAAATCAAAAAAAAGTTTCTTTTATCTATCTAATACAAAAATATATATAATATAAAAAAATATATAATATAAAAAAATATATAATATAAAAAAATATATAATATACTGCATCTACTACAAATTATATGACCAATTGTTCTTTTCATTGCATATTGAATTTTATAATTGTGTTTATATTTCCGTCCTACTTATATTTTACTACATATCCATTAACTGACAGAATTCCGTATGATATTCTAAGCACATAAGTTCACCACCAGGATCACAGGTCGATTCGCCAATACAGCACATCGTTCTCTATTTATTGTTTCTTAAGTTTTATTTGTCGCTCTCTTTTTCATTTACGCCTTACCAGTGACATCAACATGTGATACGAAATTGTTTACAAAAACCATGCTGTTTCAATCAAAATAGAATCTAATACAAACTTGAATCACTGTGCTTTCTACTCCAATTATACAAGCGAGACAAATTGTTCTTTCCATATTCGTATACAATTTTAAAACTGTATTTACATTTCCGTCCTACTTTCACACTTACTGGCATTCCTGATATAGAGTATATTCTTCTCTATTTATTGTTTCTTATGTCTTATTTTCCGCTCTCTTTCTCGTTTACGTCTCACCATTGACATCAACATGTGATATGGCCTTGTTTACAAGAACATTGCAGGGCTTCTAAACGCGCTTAGAAGGGATAACCAAGGTAGTTAGATGGATCAGCTATTCAGAATAGACAGAATTCCATATCAAGCCTGACCAATTGTTCTTTTCATTGCATATTGAATTTTATAATTGTGTTTATATTTCCGTCCTACTTATATTTTACTACACATCCATGAACTGACAGAATTCCGTCTATTTACAGATAAAATTCTTGTGTTCAGTAGTATAATCTAATAGAGAATTAGCTAAATTATTTAGATACATAAACAGGCCGAACTCATAGCCAGTACGGAAGTCAGCGCCACTGCAGAAGTCATATCCGGAGCCAGAAGCGAAACACAGACGTGAAAAATATTCTGAAATCAAAAAAAAGTTTCTTTTATCTATCTAATACAAAAATATATATAATATAAAAAAATATATAATATACTGCATCTACTACAAATTATAACTGTGCTTTCTATATTATTTACACAAGCGAGACCAATTGTTCTTTTCATTGCATATTGAATTTTATAATTGTGTTTATATTTCCGTCCTACTTACATTTTACTACATATCCATTAACTGACAGAATTCCGTATCATATTCTTAGTACATAAGTTCACCACCAGGATCACAGGTCGATTCGCCAATACAGCACATCGTTCTCTATTTATTGTTTCTTATGTTTTATTCGTCGCTCTCTTTTTCATTTACGCCTTACCAGTGACATCAACATGTGATACGACCTTGTTTACAAAAACCATGCTGTTTCAATCAAAATAGAATCTAATACAAACTTGAATCACTGTGCTTTCTACTCCAATTATACAAGCGATACAAATTGTTCTTTCCATATTCGTATACAATTTTAAAACTGTATTTACATTTCCGTCCTACTTTCACACTTACTGGCATTCCTGATATAGAGTATATTCTTCTCTATTTATTGTTTCTTATGTCTTATTTTTCGCTCTCTTTCTCGTTTACGTCTCACCATTGACATCAACATGTGATATGGCATTGTTTACAAGAACATTGCAGGGCTTCTAAACGCGCTTAGAAGGGATATCCAAAGTAGTTAGATGGATCAGCTATTCAGAATAGACAGAATTCCGTATCAAGCGAGACCAATTGTTCTTTTCAATGCATATTGAATTTTATAATTGTGTTTATATTTCCGTCCTACTGATATTTTACTACATATCCATGAACTGACAGAATTCCGTATCATATTCTTAGTACATAAGTTCACCACCAGGATCACAGGTCGATTCGCCAATACAGCACATCGTTCTCTATTTATTGTTTCTTATGTTTTATTTGTCGCTCTCTTTTTCATTTACGCCTTACCAGTGACATCAACATGTGATACGACCTTGTTTACAAAAACCATGCTGTTTCAATCAAAATAGAATCTAATACAAACTTGAATCACTGTGCTTTCTACTCCAATTATACAAGCGATACAAATTGTTCTTTCCATATTCGTATACAATTTTAAAACTGTATTTACATTTCCGTCCTACTTTCACACTTACTGGCATTCCTGATATAGAGTATATTCTTCTCTATTTATTGTTTCTTATGTCTTATTTTCCGCTCTCTTTCTCGTTTACGTCTCACCATTGACATCAACATGTGATATGGCATTGTTTACAAGAACATTGCAGGGCTTCTAAACGCTCTTAGAAGGGATATCCAAAGTAGTTAGATGGATCAGCTATTCAGAATAGACAGAATTCCGTATCAAGCGAGACCAATTGTTCTTTTCATATGCATATTGAATTTTATAATTGTGTTTATATTTCCGTCCTACTTATATTTTACTACATATCCATGAACTGACAGAATTCCGTATCATATTCTTAGTACATAAGTTCACCACCAGGATCACAGGTCGATTCGCCAATACAGCACATCGTTCTCTATTTATTGTTTCTTATGTTTTATTTGTCGCTCTCTTTTTCATTTACGCCTTACCAGTGACATCAACATGTGATACGACCTTGTTTACAAAAACCATGCTGTTTCAATCAAAATAGAATCTAATACAAACTTGAATCACTGTGCTTTCTACTCCAATTATACAAGCGAGACAAATTGTTCTTTCCCTATTCGTATACAATTTTAAAACTGTATTTACATTTCCGTCCTACTTTTACACTTACTGGCATTCCTGATATATAGTATATTCTTCTCTATTTATTGTTTCTTATGTTTACAAAAACATTGCAGGGCTTCTAAACGCGCTTAGAAGGGATATCCAAAGTAGTTAGATGGATCAGCTATTCTTTATTGTGGATTGGATGTATTGTAGCTGTACTTATATTCAATTGTTTACAAAAACCATTCTGTTTCAATCAAAATAGAATCTACTACAAATTATAACTTGAATGACTGTGCTATCTACATCAATTAAACAAGCCAGACAAATTGTTCTTTCCATATTCGTATAGAATCTTAAAACTGTATTTACATTTGCGTCCTACTTTCACACTTACTGGCATACCTGATATAGAGTATATTCTTCTCTATTTATTGTTTCTTATGTCTTATTTTCCGCTCTCTTTCTCGTTTACGTCTCACCATTGACATCAACACGTGATAAGGCCTTGTTTACAAAAACATTGCAAAGCTTGTAAACGCGCTTAGAAAGGATATCCACGGTAGTTAAATGGATCAGCTATATATCCTTTATTGTGAATTGGATGTATTGTAGCTTGCCTAAATTGTAACATAACTCCAACTAAATCAGCAAATTATTCCTTCAAAAAGTAGTGATTTCTGTTGTGTTTCGCTAACTTAAATTTGCACTCGCAGAATGTGACTAACCTTTGTTACCTAGTGCTCACTTTCAATGGACAAATTGATGTTAAACGTAACTCAGATTGAATTTAATATATTATTATAATTTTTTTTGAATAAATACATTTTAAATTTAAATAGAGCGATTTTCTAAATGATCTGGTCTTACTTTGAAAGGAATGTCATGATTTTTGTGTTAGAAAATGCTCAAAAACGTTTACAGGCCACAATGCCACCACATGTGTATACGGTTGACACATGGCAATAACTATCCCGTATCCACGCAGCCGCACCAAGCCACGTTTATCTAATTACTTATTATGTGTGTTTTATTATCCTTGGTAATTATCGTTTTCAGTCATTAACACTGCAAGAACGCATCTATTTACAGATAAAATTCTTGTGTTCGGTAGTATAATCTAATAGAGAATTAGTTAAATTATTTAGCTACATAAACAGGCCGAACTCATAGCCAGTACTGAAGTCAGCGCCACTGCAGAAGTCATATCCGGAGCCAGAAGCGAAACACAGACGTGAAAAATATTCTGAAATCAAAAAAAAGTTTCTTTTATCTATCTAATACAAAAATATATATAATATAAAAAAATATATAATATACTGCATCTACTACAAATTATAACTGTGCTTTCTATATTATTTACACAAGCGAGACCAATTGTTCTTTTCATATGCATATTGAATTTTGTAATTGTGTTTATATTTCCGTCCTACTTATATTTTACTACATATCCATGAACTGACAGAATTCCGTATCATATTCTTAGTACATAAGTTCACCACCAGGATCACAGGTCGATTCGCCAATACAGCACATCGTCCTCTATTTATTGTTTCTTATGTTTTATTTGTCGCTCTCTTTTTCATTTACGCCTTACCAGTGACATCAACATGTGATACGACCTTGTTTACAAAAACCATGCTGTTTCAATCAAAATAGAATCTAATACAAACTTGAATCACTGTGCTTTCTACTCCAATTATACAAGCGATACAAATTGTTCTTTCCATATTCGTATACAATTTTAAAACTGTATTTACATTTCCGTCCTACTTTCACACTTACTGGCATTCCTGATATAGAGTATATTCTTCTCTATTTATTGTTTCTTATGTCTTATTTTCCGCTCTCTTTCTCGTTTACGTCTCACCATTGACATCAACATGTGATATGGCATTGTTTACAAGAACATTGCAGGGCTTCTAAACGCTACTAGAAGGGATATCCAAAGTAGTTAGATGGATCAGCTATTCAGAATAGACAGAATTCCGTATCAAGCGAGACCAATTGTTCTTTTCATATGCATATTGAATTTTATAATTGTGTTTATATTTCCGTCCTACTTATATTTTACTACATATCCATGAACTGACAGAATTCCGTATCATATTCTTAGTACATAAGTTCACCACCAGGATCACAGGTCGATTCGCCAATACAGCACATCGTTCTCTATTTATTGTTTCTTATGTTTTATTTGTCGCTCTCTTTTTCATTTACGCCTTACCAGTGACATCAACATGTGATACGACCTTGTTTACAAAAACCATGCTGTTTCAATCAAAATAGAATCTAATACAAACTTGAATCACTGTGCTTTCTACTCCAATTATACAAGCGAGACAAATTGTTCTTTCCCTATTCGTATACAATTTTAAAACTGTATTTACATTTCCGTCCTACTTTTACACTTACTGGCATTCCTGATATAGAGTATATTCTTCTCTATTTATTGTTTCTTATGTTTACAAAAACATTGCAGGGCTTCTAAACGCGCTTAGAAGGGATATCCAAAGTAGTTAGATGGATCAGCTATTCTTTATTGTGGATTGGATGTATTGTAGCTGTACTTATATTCAATTGTTTACAAAAACCATTCTGTTTCAATCAAAATAGAATCTAAATAGAATCTACTACAAATTATAACTTGAATGACTGTGCTATCTACATCAATTAAACAAGCCAGACAAATTGTTCTTTCCATATTCGTATAGAATCTTAAAACTGTATTTACATTTGCGTCCTACTTTCACACTTACTGGCATACCTGATATAGAGTATATTCTTCTCTATTTATTGTTTCTTATGTCTTATTTTCCGCTCTCTTTCTCGTTTACGTCTCACCATTGACATCAACACGTGATAAGGCCTTGTTTACAAAAACATTGCAAAGCTTGTAAACGCGCTTAGAAAGGATATCCACGGTAGTTAAATGGATCAGCTATATATCCTTTATTGTGGATTGGATGTATTGTAGCTTGCCTAAATTGTAACATAACTCCAACTAAATCAGCAAATTATTCCTTCAAAAAGTAGTGATTTCTGTTGTGTTTCGCTAACTTAAATTTGCACTCGCAGAATGTGACTAACCTTTGTTACCTAGTGCTCACTTTCAATGGACAAATTGATGTTAAACGTAACTCAGATTGAATTTAATATATTATTATAATTTTTTTTGAATAAATACATTTTAAATTTAAGTAGAGCGATTTTCAAAATGATCTGGTCTTACTTTGAAAGGAATGTCATGATTTTTGTGTTAGAAAATGCTCAAAAACGTTTACAGGCCACAATGCCACCACATGTGTATACGGTTGACACATGGCAATAACTATCCCGTATCCACGCAGCCGTACCAAGCCACGTTTATCTAATTACTTATTATGTGTGTTTTATTATCCTTGGTAATTATCGTTTTCAGTCATTAACACTGCAAGAACGCATCTATTTACAGATAAAATTCTTGTGTTCAGTAGTATAATCTAATAGAGAATTAGTTAAATTATTTAGATACATAAACAGGCCGAACTCATAGCCAGTACTGAAGTCAGCGCCACTGCAGAAGTCATATCCGAAGCCAGAAGCGAAACACAGACGTGAAAAATATTCTGAAATCAAAAAAAAGTTTCTTTTATCTATCTAATACAAAAATATATATAATATAAAAAAATATATAATATACTGCATCTACTACAAATTATAACTGTGCTTTCTATATTATTTACACAAGCGAGACCAATTGTTCTTTTCATATGCATATTGAATTTTGTAATTGTGTTTATATTTCCGTCCTACTTATATTTTACTACATATCCATGAACTGACAGAATTCCGTATCATATTCTTAGTACATAAGTTCACCACCAGGATCACAGGTCGATTCGCCAATACAGCACATCGTCCTCTATTTATTGTTTCTTATGTTTTATTTGTCGCTCTCTTTTTCATTTACGCCTTACCAGTGACATCAACATGTGATACGACCTTGTTTACAAAAACCATGCTGTTTCAATCAAAATAGAATCTAATACAAACTTGAATCACTGTGCTTTCTACTCCAATTATACAAGCGATACAAATTGTTCTTTCCATATTCGTATACAATTTTAAAACTGTATTTACATTTCCGTCCTACTTTCACACTTACTGGCATTCCTGATATAGAGTATATTCTTCTCTATTTATTGTTTCTTATGTCTTATTTTCCTTCCATATTCGTATAGAATCTTAAAACTGTATTTACATTTGCGTCCTACTTTCACACTTACTGGCATACCTGATATAGAGTATATTCTTCTCTATTTATTGTTTCTTATGTCTTATTTTCCGCTCTCTTTCTCGTTTACGTCTCACCATTGACATCAACACGTGATAAGGCCTTGTTTACAAAAACATTGCAAAGCTTGTAAACGCGCTTAGAAAGGATATCCACGGTAGTTAAATGGATCAGCTATATATCCTTTATTGTGAATTGGATGTATTGTAGCTTGCCTAAATTGTAACATAACTCCAACTAAATCAGCAAATTATTCCTTCAAAAAGTAGTGATTTCTGTTGTGTTTCGCTAACTTAAATTTGCACTCGCAGAATGTGACTAACCTTTGTTACCTAGTGCTCACTTTCAATGGACAAATTGATGTTAAACGTAACTCAGATTGAATTTAATATATTATTATAATTTTTTTTGAATAAATACATTTTAAATTTAAGTAGAGCGATTTTCAAAATGATCTGGTCTTACTTTGAAAGGAATGTCATGATTTTTGTGTTAGAAAATGCTCAAAAACGTTTACAGGCCACAATGCCACCACATGTGTATACGGTTGACACATGGCAATAACTATCCCGTATCCACGCAGCCGTACCAAGCCACGTTTATCTAATTACTTATTATGTGTGTTTTATTATCCTTGGTAATTATCGTTTTCAGTCATTAACACTGCAAGAACGCATCTATTTACAGATAAAATTCTTGTGTTCGGTAGTATAATCTAATAGAGAATTAGTTAAATTATTTAGCTACATAAACAGGCCGAACTCATAGCCAGTACTGAAGTCAGCGCCACTGCAGAAGTCATATCCGGAGCCAGAAGCGAAACACAGACGTGAAAAATATTCTGAAATCAAAAAAAAGTTTCTTTTATCTATCTAATACAAAAATATATATAATATAAAAAAATATATAATATACTGCATCTACTACAAATTATAACTGTGCTTTCTATATTATTTACACAAGCGAGACCAATTGTTCTTTTCATATGCATATTGAATTTTGTAATTGTGTTTATATTTCCGTCCTACTTATATTTTACTACATATCCATGAACTGACAGAATTCCGTATCATATTCTTAGTACATAAGTTCACCACCAGGATCACAGGTCGATTCGCCAATACAGCACATCGTCCTCTATTTATTGTTTCTTATGTTTTATTTGTCGCTCTCTTTTTCATTTACGCCTTACCAGTGACATCAACATGTGATACGACCTTGTTTACAAAAACCATGCTGTTTCAATCAAAATAGAATCTAATACAAACTTGAATCACTGTGCTTTCTACTCCAATTATACAAGCGATACAAATTGTTCTTTCCATATTCGTATACAATTTTAAAACTGTATTTACATTTCCGTCCTACTTTCACACTTACTGGCATTCCTGATATAGAGTATATTCTTCTCTATTTATTGTTTCTTATGTCTTATTTTCCGCTCTCTTTCTCGTTTACGTCTCATCATTGACATCAACATGTGATATGGCATTGTTTACAAGAACATTGCAGGGCTTCTAAACGCTACTAGAAGGGATATCCAAAGTAGTTAGATGGATCAGCTATTCAGAATAGACAGAATTCCGTATCAAGCGAGACCAATTGTTCTTTTCATATGCATATTGAATTTTATAATTGTGTTTATATTTCCGTCCTACTTATATTTTACTACATATCCATGAACTGACAGAATTCCGTATCATATTCTTAGTACATAAGTTCACCACCAGGATCACAGGTCGATTCGCCAATACAGCACATCGTTCTCTATTTATTGTTTCTTATGTTTTATTTGTCGCTCTCTTTTTCATTTACGCCTTACCAGTGACATCAACATGTGATACGACCTTGTTTACAAAAACCATGCTGTTTCAATCAAAATAGAATCTAATACAAACTTGAATCACTGTGCTTTCTACTCCAATTATACAAGCGAGACAAATTGTTCTTTCCCTATTCGTATACATGTTTAAAACTGTATTTACATTTCCGTCCTACTTTTACACTTACTGGCATTCCTGATATAGAGTATATTCTTCTCTATTTATTGTTTCTTATGTTTACAAAAACATTGCAGGGCTTCTAAACGCGCTTAGAAGGGATATCCAAAGTAGTTAGATGGATCAGCTATTCTTTATTGTGGATTGGATGTATTGTAGCTGTACTTATATTCAATTGTTTACAAAAACCATTCTGTTTCAATCATAATAGAATCTAAATAGAATCTACTACAAATTATAACTTGAATGACTGTGCTATCTACATCAATTAAACAAGCCAGACAAATTGTTCTTTCCATATTCGTATAGAATCTTAAAACTGTATTTACATTTGCGTCCTACTTTCACACTTACTGGCATACCTGATATAGAGTATATTCTTCTCTATTTATTGTTTCTTATGTCTTATTTTCCGCTCTCTTTCTCGTTTACGTCTCACCATTGACATCAACACGTGATAAGGCCTTGTTTACAAAAACATTGCAAAGCTTGTAAACGCGCTTAGAAAGGATATCCACGGTAGTTAAATGGATCAGCTATATATCCTTTATTGTGAATTGGATGTATTGTAGCTTGCCTAAATTGTAACATAACTCCAACTAAATCAGCAAATTATTCCTTCAAAAAGTAGTGATTTCTGTTGTGTTTCGCTAACTTAAATTTGCACTCGCAGAATGTGACTAACCTTTGTTACCTAGTGCTCACTTTCAATGGACAAATTGATGTTAAACGTAACTCAGATTGAATTTAATATATTATTATAATTTTTTTTGAATAAATACATTTTAAATTTAAGTAGAGCGATTTTCAAAATGATCTGGTCTTACTTTGAAAGGAATGTCATGATTTTTGTGTTAGAAAATGCTCAAAAACGTTTACAGGCCACAATGCCACCACATGTGTATACGGTTGACACATGGCAATAACTATCCCGTATCCACGCAGCCGTACCAAGCCACGTTTATCTAATTACTTATTATGTGTGTTTTATTATCCTTGGTAATTATCGTTTTCAGTCATTAACACTGCAAGAACGCATCTATTTACAGATAAAATTCTTGTGTTCGGTAGTATAATCTAATAGAGAATTAGTTAAATTATTTAGCTACATAAACAGGCCGAACTCATAGCCAGTACTGAAGTCAGCGCCACTGCAGAAGTCATATCCGGAGCCAGAAGCGAAACACAGACGTGAAAAATATTCTGAAATCAAAAAAAAGTTTCTTTTATCTATCTAATACAAAAATATATATAATATAAAAAAATATATAATATACTGCATCTACTACAAATTATAACTGTGCTTTCTATATTATTTACACAAGCGAGACCAATTGTTCTTTTCATATGCATATTGAATTTTATAATTGTGTTTATATTTCCGTCCTACTTATATTTTACTACATATCCATGAACTGACAGAATTCCGTATCATATTCTTAGTACATAAGTTCACCACCAGGATCACAGGTCGATTCGCCAATACAGCACATCGTTCTCTATTTATTGTTTCTTATGTTTTATTTGTCGCTCTCTTTTTCATTTACGCCTTACCAGTGACATCAACATGTGATACGACCTTGTTTACAAAAACCATGCTGTTTCAATCAAAATAGAATCTAATACAAACTTGAATCACTGTGCTTTCTACTCCAATTATACAAGCGAGACAAATTGTTCTTTCCCTATTCGTATACAATTTTAAAACTGTATTTACATTTCCGTCCTACTTTTACACTTACTGGCATTCCTGATATAGAGTATATTCTTCTCTATTTATTGTTTCTTATGTTTACAAAAACATTGCAGGGCTTCTAAACGCGCTTAGAAGGGATATCCAAAGTAGTTAGATGGATCAGCTATTCTTTATTGTGGATTGGATGTATTGTAGCTGTACTTATATTCAATTGTTTACAAAAACCATTCTGTTTCAATCAAAATAGAATCTAAATAGAATCTACTACAAATTATAACTTGAATGACTGTGCTATCTACATCAATTAAACAAGCCAGACAAATTGTTCTTTCCATATTCGTATAGAATCTTAAAACTGTATTTACATTTGCGTCCTACTTTCACACTTACTGGCATACCTGATATAGAGTATATTCTTCTCTATTTATTGTTTCTTATGTCTTATTTTCCGCTCTCTTTCTCGTTTACGTCTCACCATTGACATCAACACGTGATAAGGCCTTGTTTACAAAAACATTGCAAAGCTTGTAAACGCGCTTAGAAAGGATATCCACGGTAGTTAAATGGATCAGCTATATATCCTTTATTGTGAATTGGATGTATTGTAGCTTGCCTAAGTTGTAACATAACTCCTTCAAAAAGTAGTGATTTCTGTTGTGTTTCGCTAACTTAAATTTGCACTCGCAGAATGTGACTAACCTTTGTTACCTAGTGCTCACTTTCAATGGACAAATTGATGTTAAACGTAACTCAGATTGAATTTAATATATTATTATAATTTTTTTTGAATAAATACATTTTAAATTTAAATAGAGCGATTTTCAAAATGATCTGGTCTTACTTTGAAAGGAATGTCATGATTTTTGTGTTAGAAAATGCTCAAAAACGTTTACAGGCCACAATGCCACCACATGTGTATACGGTTGACACATGGCAATAACTATCCCGTATCCACGCAGCCGTACCAAGCCACGTTTATCTAATTACTTATTATGTGTGTTTTATTATCCTTGGTAATTATCGTTTTCAGTCATTAACACTGCAAGAACGCATCTATTTACAGATAAAATTCTTGTGTTCAGTAGTATAATCTAATAGAGAATTAGTTAAATTATTTAGATACATAAACAGGCCGAACTCATAGCCAGTACTGAAGTCAGCGCCACTGCAGAAGTCATATCCGGAGCCAGAAGCGAAACACAGACGTGAAAAATATTCTGAAATCAAAAAAAGTTTCTTTTATCTATCTAATACAAAAATATATATAATATAAAAAAATATATAATATACTGCATCTACTACAAATTATAACTGTGCTTTCTATATTATTTACACAAGCGAGACCAATTGTTCTTTTCATATGCATATTGAATTTTGTAATTGTGTTTATATTTCCGTCCTACTTATATTTTACTACATATCCATGAACTGACAGAATTCCGTATCATATTCTTAGTACATAAGTTCACCACCAGGATCACAGGTCGATTCGCCAATACAGCACATCGTCCTCTATTTATTGTTTCTTATGTTTTATTTGTCGCTCTCTTTTTCATTTACGCCTTACCAGTGACATCAACATGTGATACGACCTTGTTTACAAAAACCATGCTGTTTCAATCAAAATAGAATCTAATACAAACTTGAATCACTGTGCTTTCTACTCCAATTATACAAGCGATACAAATTGTTCTTTCCATATTCGTATACAATTTTAAAACTGTATTTACATTTCCGTCCTACTTTCACTCTTACTGGCATTCCTGATATAGAGTATATTCTTCTCTATTTATTGTTTCTTATGTCTTATTTTCCTTCCATATTCGTATAGAATCTTAAAACTGTATTTACATTTGCGTCCTACTTTCACACTTACTGGCATACCTGATATAGAGTATATTCTTCTCTATTTATTGTTTCTTTTGTCTTATTTTCCGCTCTCTTTCTCGTTTACGTCTCACCATTGACATCAACACGTGATAAGGCCTTGTTTACAAAAACATTGCAAAGCTTGTAAACGCGCTTAGAAAGGATATCCACGGTAGTTAAATGGATCAGCTATATATCCTTTATTGTGAATTGGATGTATTGTAGCTTGCCTAAATTGTAACATAACTCCAACTAAATCAGCAAATTATTCCTTCAAAAAGTAGTGATTTCTGTTGTGTTTCGCTAACTTAAATTTGCACTCGCAGAATGTGACTAACCTTTGTTACCTAGTGCTCACTTTCAATGGACAAATTGATGTTAAACGTAACTCAGATTGAATTTAATATATTATTATAATTTTTTTTGAATAAATACATTTTAAATTTAAGTAGAGCGATTTTCAAAATGATCTGGTCTTACTTTGAAAGGAATGTCATGATTTTTGTGTTAGAAAATGCTCAAAAACGTTTACAGGCCACAATGCCACCACATGTGTATACGGTTGACACATGGCAATAACTATCCCGTATCCACGCAGCCGTACCAAGCCACGTTTATCTAATTACTTATTATGTGTGTTTTATTATCCTTGGTAATTATCGTTTTCAGTCATTAACACTGCAAGAACGCATCTATTTACAGATAAAATTCTTGTGTTCAGTAGTATAATCTAATAGAGAATTAGTTAAATTATTTAGATACATAAACAGGCCGAACTCATAGCCAGTACTGAAGTCAACGCCACTGCAGAAGTCATATCCGGAGCCAGAAGCGAAACACAGACGTGAAAAATATTCTGAAATCAAAAAAAGTTTCTTTTATCTATCTAATACAAAAATATATATAATATAAAAAAATATATAATATACTGCATCTACTACAAATTATAACTGTGCTTTCTATATTATTTACACAAGCGAGACCAATTGTTCTTTGCATATGCATATTGAATTTTGTAATTGTGTTTATATTTCCGTCCTACTTATATTTTACTACATATCCATGAACTGACAGAATTCCGTATCATATTCTTAGTACATAAGTTCACCACCAGGATCACAGGTCGATTCGCCAATACAGCACATCGTCCTCTATTTATTGTTTCTTATGTTTTATTTGTCGCTCTCTTTTTCATTTACGCCTTACCAGTGACATCAACATGTGATACGACCTTGTTTACAAAAACCATGCTGTTTCAATCAAAATAGAATCTAATACAAACTTGAATCACTGTGCTTTCTACTCCAATTATACAAGCGATACAAATTGTTCTTTCCATATTCGTATACAATTTTAAAACTGTATTTACATTTCCGTCCTACTTTCACACTTACTGGCATTCCTGATATAGAGTATATTCTTCTCTATTTATTGTTTCTTATGTCTTATTTTCCTTCCATATTCGTATAGAATCTTAAAACTGTATTTACATTTGCGTCCTACTTTCACACTTACTGGCATACCTGATATAGAGTATATTCTTCTCTATTTATTGTTTCTTATGTCTTATTTTCCGCTCTCTTTCTCGTTTACGTCTCACCATTGACATCAACACGTGATAAGGCCTTGTTTACAAAAACATTGCAAAGCTTGTAAACGCGCTTAGAAAGGATATCCACGGTAGTTAAATGGACCAGCTATATATCCTTTATTGTGAATTGGATGTATTGTAGCTTGCCTAAATTGTAACATAACTCCAACTAAATCAGCAAATTATTCCTTCAAAAAGTAGTGATTTCTGTTGTGTTTCGCTAACTTAAATTTGCACTCGCAGAATGTGACTAACCTTTGTTACCTAGTGCTCACTTTCAATGGACAAATTGATGTTAAACGTAACTCAGATTGAATTTAATATATTATTATAATTTTTTTTGAATAAATACATTTTAAATTTAAGTAGAGCGATTTTCAAAATGATCTGGTCTTACTTTGAAAGGAATGTCATGATTTTTGTGTTAGAAAATGCTCAAAAACGTTTACAGGCCACAATGCCACCACATGTGTATACGGTTGACACATGGCAATAACTATCCCGTATCCACGCAGCCGTACCAAGCCACGTTTATCTAATTACTTATTATGTGTGTTTTATTATCCTTGGTAATTATCGTCTTCAGTCATTAACACTGCAAGAACGCATCTATTTACAGATAAAATTCTTGTGTTCAGTAGTATAATCTAATAGAGAATTAGTTAAATTATTTAGATACATAAACAGGCCGAACTCATAGCCAGTACTGAAGTCAGCGCCACTGCAGAAGTCATATCCGGAGCCAGAAGCGAAACACAGACGTGAAAAATATTCTGAAATCAAAAAAAGTTTCTTTTATCTATCTAATACAAAAATATATATAATATAAAAAAATATATAATATACTGCATCTACTACAAATTATAACTGTGCTTTCTATATTATTTACACAAGCGAGACCAATTGTTCTTTTCATATGCATATTGAATTTTGTAATTGTGTTTATATTTCCGTCCTACTTATATTTTACTACATATCCATGAACTGACAGAATTCCGTATCATATTCTTAGTACATAAGTTCACCACCAGGATCACAGGTCGATTCGCCAATACAGCACATCGTCCTCTATTTATTGTTTCTTATGTTTTATTTGTCGCTCTCTTTTTCATTTACGCCTTACCAGTGACATCAACATGTGATACGACCTTGTTTACAAAAACCATGCTGTTTCAATCAAAATAGAATCTAATACAAACTTGAATCACTGTGCTTTCTACTCCAATTATACAAGCGATACAAATTGTTCTTTCCATATTCGTATACAATTTTAAAACTGTATTTACATTTCCGTCCTACTTTCACACTTACTGGCATTCCTGATATAGAGTATATTCTTCTCTATTTATTGTTTCTTATGTCTTATTTTCCGCTCTCTTTCTCGTTTACGTCTTACCATTGACATCAACATGTGATATGGCATTGTTTACAAGAACATTGCAGGGCTTCTAAACGCTCTTAGAAGTGATATCCAAAGTAGTTAGATGGATCAGCTATTCAGAATAGACAGAATTCCGTATCAAGCGAGACCAATTGTTCTTTTCATATGCATATTGAATTTTATAATTGTGTTTATATTTCCGTCCTACTTATATTTTACTACATATCCATGAACTGACAGAATTCCGTATCATATTCTTAGTACATAAGTTCACCACCAGGATCACAGGTCGATTCGCCAATACAGCACATCGTTCTCTCTTTTTCATTTACGCCTTACCAGTGACATCAACATGTGATACGACCTTGTTTACAAAAACCATGCTGTTTCAATAAAAATAGAATCTAATACAAACTTGAATCACTGTGCTTTCTTCTCCAATTATACAAGCGAGACAAATTGTTCTTTCCCTATTCGTATACAATTTTAAAACTGTATTTACATTTCCGTCCTACTTTTACACTTACTGGCATTCCTGATATAGAGTATTCTCTTCTCTATTTATTGTTTCTTATGTTTACAAAAACATTGCAGGGCTTCTAAACGCGCTTAGAAGGGATATCCAAAGTAGTTAGATGGATCAGCTATTCTTTATTGTGGATTGGATGTATTGTAGCTGTACTTATATTCAATTGTTTACAAAAACCATTCTGTTTCAATCAAAATAGAATCTAAATAGAATCTACTACAAATTATAACTTGAATGACTGTGCTATCTACATCAATTAAACAAGCCAGACAAATTGTTCTTTCCATATTCGTATAGAATCTTAAAACTGTATTTACATTTGCGTCCTACTTTCACACTTACTGGCATACCTGATATAGAGTATATTCTTCTCTATTTATTGTTTCTTATGTCTTATTTTCCGCTCTCTTTCTCGTTTACGTCTCACCATTGACATCAACACGTGATAAGGCCTTGTTTACAAAAACATTGCAAAGCTTGTAAACGCGCTTAGAAAGGATATCCACGGTAGTTAAATGGATCAGCTATATATCCTTTATTGTGAATTGGATGTATTGTAGCTTGCCTAAATTGTAACATAACTCCAACTAAATCAGCAAATTATTCCTTCAAAAAGTAGTGATTTCTGTTGTGTTTCGCTAACTTAAATTTGCACTCGCAGAATGTGACTAACCTTTGTTACCTAGTGCTCACTTTCAATGGACAAATTGATGTTAAACGTAACTCAGATTGAATTTAATATATTATTATAATTTTTTTTGAATAAATACATTTTAAATTTAAGTAGAGCGATTTTCAAAATGACCTGGTCTTACTTTGAAAGGAATGTCATGATTTTTGTGTTAGAAAATGCTCAAAAACGTTTACAGGCCACAATGCCACCACATGTGTATACGGTTGACACATGGCAATAACTATCCCGTATCCACGCAGCCGTACCAAGCCACGTTTATCTAATTACTTATTATGTGTGTTTTATTATCCTTGGTAATTATCGTTTTCAGTCATTAACACTGCAAGAACGCATCTATTTACAGATAAAATTCTTGTGTTCAGTAGTATAATCTAATAGAGAATTAGTTAAATTATTTAGATACATAAACAGGCCGAACTTATAGCCAGTACTGAAGTCAGCGCCACTGCAGAAGTCATATCCGGAGCCAGAAGCGAAACACAGACGTGAAAAATATTCTGAAATCAAAAAAAGTTTCTTTTATCTATCTAATACAAAAATATATATAATATAAAAAAATATATAATATACTGCATCTACTACAAATTATAACTGTGCTTTCTATATTATTTACACAAGCGAGACCAATTGTTCTTTTCATATGCATATTGAATTTTGTAATTGTGTTTATATTTCCGTCCTACTTACATTTTACTACATATCCATTAACTGACAGAATTCCGTATCATATTCTTAGTACATAAGTTCACCACCAGGATCACAGGTCGATTCGCCAATACAGCACATCGTCCTCTATTTATTGTTTCTTATGTTTTATTTGTCGCTCTCTTTTTCATTTACGCCTTACCAGTGACATCAACATGTGATACGACCTTGTTTACAAAAACCATGCTGTTTCAATCAAAATAGAATCTAATACAAACTTGAATCACTGTGCTTTCTACTCCAATTATACAAGCGATACAAATTGTTCTTTCCATATTCGTATACAATTTTAAAACTGTATTTACATTTCCGTCCTACTTTCACACTTACTGGCATTCCTGATATAGAGTATATTCTTCTCTATTTATTGTTTCTTATGTCTTATTTTCCGCTCTCTTTCTCGTTTACGTCTTACCATTGACATCAACATGTGATATGGCATTGTTTACAAGAACATTGCAGGGCTTCTAAACGCTCTTAGAAGTGATATCCAAAGTAGTTAGATGGATCAGCTATTCAGAATAGACAGAATTCCGTATCAAGCGAGACCAATTGTTCTTTTTATATGCATATTGAATTTTATAATTGTGTTTATATTTCCGTCCTACTTATATTTTACTACATATCCATGAACTGACAGAATTCCGTATCATATTCTTAGTACATAAGTTCACCACCAGGATCACAGGTCGATTCGCCAATACAGCACATCGTTCTCTATTTATTGTTTCTTATGTTTTATTTGTCGCTCTCTTTTTCATTTACGCCTTACCAGTGACATCAACATGTGATACGACCTTGTTTACAAAAACCATGCTGTTTCAATAAAAATAGAATCTAATACAAACTTGAATCACTGTGCTTTCTACTCCAATTATACAAGCGAGACAAATTGTTCTTTCCCTATTCGTATACAATTTTAAAACTGTATTTACATTTCCGTCCTACTTTTACACTTACTGGCATTCCTGATATAGAGTATTCTCTTCTCTATTTATTGTTTCTTATGTTTAGAAAAACATTGCAGGGCTTCTAAACGCGCTTAGAAGGGATATCCAAAGTAGTTAGATGGATCAGCTATTCTTTATTGTGGATTGGATGTATTGTAGCTGTACTTATATTCAATTGTTTACAAAAACCAATCTGTTTCAATCAAAATAGAATCTAAATAGAATCTACTACAAATTATAACTTGAATGACTGTGCTATCTACATCAATTAAACAAGCCAGACAAATTGTTCTTTCCATATTCGTATAGAATCTTAAAACTGTATTTACATTTGCGTCCTACTTTCACACTTACTGGCGTACCTGATATAGAGTATATTCTTCTCTATTTATTGTTTCTTATGTCTTATTTTCCGCTCTCTTTCTCGTTTACGTCTCACCATTGACATCAACACGTGATAAGGCCTTGTTTACAAAAACATTGCAAAGCTTGTAAACGCGCTTAGAAAGGATATCCACGGTAGTTAAATGGATCAGCTATATATCCTTTATTGTGAATTGGATGTATTGTAGCTTGCCTAAATTGTAACATAACTCCAACTAAATCAGCAAATTATTCCTTCAAAAAGTAGTGATTTCTGTTGTGTTTCGCTAACTTAAATTTGCACTCGCAGAATGTGACTAACCTTTGTTACCTAGTGCTCACTTTCAATGGACAAATTGATGTTAAACGTAACTCAGATTGAATTTAATATATTATTATAATTTTTTTTGAATAAATACATTTTAAATTTAAGTAGAGCGATTTTCAAAATGATCTGGTCTTACTTTGAAAGGAATGTCATGATTTTTGTGTTAGAAAATGCTCAAAAACGTTTACAGGCCACAATGCCACCACATGTGTATACGGTTGACACATGGCAATAACTATCCCGTATCCACGCAGCCGTACCAAGCCACGTTTATCTAATTACTTATTATGTGTGTTTTATTATCCTTGGTAATTATCGTTTTCAGTCATTAACACTGCAAGAACGCATCTATTTACAGATAAAATTCTTGTGTTCAGTAGTATAATCTAATAGAGAATTAGTTAAATTATTTAGATACATAAACAGGCCGAACTCATAGCCAGTACTGAAGTCAGCGCCACTGCAGAAGTCATATCCGGAGCCAGAAGCGAAACACAGACGTGAAAAATATTCTGAAATCAAAAAAAGTTTCTTTTATCTATCTAATACAAAAATATATATAATATAAAAAAATATATAATATACTGCATCTACTACAAATTATAACTGTGCTTTCTATATTATTTACACAAGCGAGGCCAATTGTTCTTTTCATATGCATATTGAATTTTGTAATTGTGTTTATATTTCCGTCCTACTTATATTTTACTACATATCCATGAACTGACAGAATTCCGTATCATATTCTTAGTACATAAGTTCACCACCAGGATCACAGGTCGATTCGCCAATACAGCACATCGTTCTCTATTTATTGTTTCTTATGTTTTATTTGTCGCTCTCTTTTTCATTTACGCATTACCAGTGACATCAACATGTGATACGACCTTGTTTACAAAAACCATGCTGTTTCAATCAAAATAGAATCTAATACAAACTTGAATCACTGTGCTTTCTACTCCAATTGTACAAGCGAGACAAATTGTTCTTTCCATATTCGTACACAATTTTAAAACAGTATTTACATTTCCGTCCTACTTTCACACTTACTGGCATTCCTGATATAGAGTATATTCTTCTCTATTTATTGTTTCTTATGTCTTATTTTCCGCTCTCTTTCTCGTTTACGTCTCACCATTGACATCAACATGTGATATGGCCTTGTTTACAAAAATATTGCAGAGCTTGTAAACGCGCTTAGTAAGGATATCCACGGTAGTTAGATGGATCAGCTATTCAGAATAGACAGAATTCCGTATCAAGCGAGACCAATTGTTCTTTTCATATGCATATTGAATTTTATAATTGTGTTTATATTTCCGTCCTACTTATATTTTACTACATATCCATGAACTGACAGAATTCCGTATCATATTCTTAGTACATAAGTTCACCACCAGGATCACAGGTCGATTCGCCAATACAGCACATCGTTCTCTATTTATTGTTTCTTATGTTTTATTTGTCGCTCTCTTTTTCATTTACGCCTTACCAGTGACATCAACATGTGATACGAACTTGTTTACAAAAACCATGCTGTTTCAATCAAAATAGAATCTAATACAAACTTGAATCACTGTGCTTTCTACTCCAATTATACAAGCGAGACAAATTGTTCTTTCCATATTCGTATACAATTTTAAAACTGTATTTACATTTCCGTCCTACTTTCACACTTACTGGCATTCCTGATATAGAGTATATTCTTCTCTATTTATTGTTTCTTATGTCTTATTTTCCGCTCTCTTTCTCGTTTACGTCTCACCATGGACATCAACATGTGATATGGCCTTGTTTACAAAAATATTGCAGAGCTTGTAAACGCGCTTAGTAAGGATATCCACGGTAGTTAAATGGATCAGCTATATATCCTTTATTGTGGATTGGATGTATTGTAGCTTGCCTAAATTGTAATGTAACTCCAACTAAATCAGCAAATTATTCCTTCAAAAAGTAGTGATTTCCGTTGTGTTTCGCTAACTTAAATTTGCACTCGCAGAATGTAACTAACCTTTGTTACCTAGAGCTCACTTTCAATGGACAAATTGATGTTGAACGTAACTCAGATTGAATTTAATATATTATTATATTTTTTTTTGAATATATACATTTTAAATTTAAGTAGAGCGATTTTCAAAATGATCTGGTTTTACTTTTAAAGGAATGTCATGATTTTTGTGTTAGAAAATCCTCAAAAACGTATACAGGCCACAATGCCACCACATGTATATACGATTGACACATGGCAATAACTATCCCCTATCCACGCAGCCGTACCAAGCCACGTTTATCTAATTACTTATTATGTGTGTTTTATTATCCTTGTTAATTATCGTTTTCAGTGGATACATACGCCACGCATATTGATTAATTCAATAACAGTCATTAATACTGCAAGAACGCATCTATTTACAGATAAAATTTTTGTGTTCAGTAGTATAATCTAATAGAGAATTAGTTAAATTATTTAGATACATAAACAGGGCCGAACTCATAGCCAGTACTGAAGTCAGCGCCACTGCAGAAGTCATATCCGGAGCCAGAAGCGAAACACAGACGTGAAAAATATTCTGAAATCAAAAAAAAGTTTCTTTTATCTATCTAATACAAAAATATATATAATATAAAAAAATATATAATATACTGCATCTACTACAAATTATAACTGTGCTTTCTATATTATTTACACAAGCGAGAACAATTGTTCTTTTCATATGCATATTGAATTTTATAATTGTGTTTATATTTCCGTCCTACTTATATTTTACTACATATCCATGAACTGACAGAATTCCGTATCATATTCTTAGTACATAAGTTCACCACCAGGATCACAGGTCGATTCGCCAATACAGCACATCGTTCTCTATTTATTGTTTCTTATGTTTTATTTGTCGCTCTCTTTTTCATTTACGCCTTACCAGTGACATCAACATGTGATACGACCTTGTTTACAAAAACCATGCTGTTTCAATAAAAATAGAATCTAATACAAACTTGAATCACTGTGCTTTCTACTCCAATTATACAAGCGAGACAAATTGTTCTTTCCCTATTCGTATACAATTTTAAAACTGTATTTACATTTCCGTCCTACTTTTACACTTACTGGCATTCCTGATATAGAGTATTCTCTTCTCTATTTATTGTTTCTTATGTTTACAAAAACATTGCAGGGCTTCTAAACGCGCTTAGAAGGGATATCCAAAGTAGTTAGATGGATCAGCTATTCTTTATTGTGGATTGGATGTATTGTAGCTGTACTTATATTCAATTGTTTACAAAAACCATTCTGTTTCAATCAAAATAGAATCTAAATAGAATCTACTACAAATTATAACTTGAATGACTGTGCTATCTGCATCAATTAAACAAGCCAGACAAATTTTCTTTCCATATTCGTATAGAATCTTAAAACTGTATTTACATTTGCGTCCTACTTTCACACTTACTGGCGTACCTGATATAGAGTATATTCTTCTCTATTTATTGTTTCTTATGTCTTATTTTCCGCTCTCTTTCTCGTTTACGTCTCACCATTGACATCAACACGTGATAAGGCCTTGTTTACAAAAACATTGCAAAGCTTGTAAACGCGCTTAGAAAGGATATCCACGGTAGTTAAATGGATCAGCTATATATCCTTTATTGTGAATTGGATGTATTGTAGCTTGCCTAAATTGTAACATAACTCCAACTAAATCAGCAAATTATTCCTTCAAAAAGTAGTGATTTCTGTTGTGTTTCGCTAACTTAAATTTGCACTCGCAGAATGTGACTAACCTTTGTTACCTAGTGCTCACTTTCAATGGACAAATTGATGTTAAACGTAACTCAGATTGAATTTAATATATTATTATAATTTTTTTTGAATAAATACATTTTAAATTTAAGTAGAGCGATTTTCAAAATGATCTGGTCTTACTTTGAAAGGAATGTCATGATTTTTGTGTTAGAAAATGCTCAAAAACGTTTACAGGCCACAATGCCACCACATGTGTATACGGTTGACACATGGCAATAACTATCCCGTATCCACGCAGCCGTACCAAGCCACGTTTATCTAATTACTTATTATGTGTGTTTTATTATCCTTGGTAATTATCGTTTTCAGTCATTAACACTGCAAGAACGCATCTATTTACAGATAAAATTCTTGTGTTCAGTAGTATAATCTAATAGAGAATTAGTTAAATTATTTAGATACATAAACAGGCCGAACTCATAGCCAGTACTGAAGTCAGCGCCACTGCAGAAGTCATATCCGGAGCCAGAAGCGAAACACAGACGTGAAAAATATTCTGAAATCAAAAAAAAGTTTCTTTTATCTATCTAATACAAAAATATATATAATATAAAAAAATATATAATATACTGCATCTACTACAAATTATAACTGTGCTTTCTATATTATTTACACAAGCGAGGCCAATTGTTCTTTTCATATGCATATTGAATTTTGTAATTGTGTTTATATTTCCGTCCTACTTATATTTTACTACATATCCATGAACTGACAGAATTCCGTATCATATTCTTAGTACATAAGTTCACCACCAGGATCACAGGTCGATTCGCCAATACAGCACATCGTTCTCTATTTATTGTTTCTTATGTTTTATTTGTCGCTCTCTTTTTCATTTACGCATTACCAGTGACATCAACATGTGATACGACCTTGTTTACAAAAACCATGCTGTTTCAATCAAAATAGAATCTAATACAAACTTGAATCACTGTGCTTTCTACTCCAATTGTACAAGCGAGACAAATTGTTCTTTCCATATTCGTACACAATTTTAAAACAGTATTTACATTTCCGTCCTACTTTCACACTTACTGGCATTCCTGATATAGAGTATATTCTTCTCTATTTATTGTTTCTTATGTCTTATTTTCCGCTCTCTTTCTCGTTTACGTCTCACCATGGACATCAACATGTGATATGGCCTTGTTTACAAAAATATTGCAGAGCTTGTAAACGCGCTTAGTAAGGATATCCACGGTAGTTAAATGGATCAGCTATATATCCTTTATTGTGGATTGGATGTATTGTAGCTTGCCTAAATTGTAATGTAACTCCAACTAAATCAGCAAATTATTCCTTCAAAAAGTAGTGATTTCCGTTGTGTTTCGCTAACTTAAATTTGCACTCGCAGAATGTAACTAACCTTTGTTACCTAGTGCTCACTTTCAATGGACAAATTGATGTTGAACGTAACTCAGATTGAATTTAATATATTATTATATTTTTTTTTGAATATATACATTTTAAATTTAAGTAGAGCGATTTTCAAAATGATCTGGTTTTACTTTTAAAGGAATGTCATGATTTTTGTGTTAGAAAATCCTCAAAAACGTATACAGGCCACAATGAAACCACATGTATATACGATTGACACATGGCAATAACTATCCCCTATCCACGCAGCCGTACCAAGCCACGTTTATCTAATTACTTATTATGTGTGTTTTATTATCCTTGTTAATTATCGTTTTCAGTGGATACATACGCCACGCATATTGATTAATTCAATAACAGTCATTAATACTGCAAGAACGCATCTATTTACAGATAAAATTTTTGTGTTCAGTAGTATAATCTAATAGAGAATTAGTTAAATTATTTAGATACATAAACAGGGCCGAACTCATAGCCAGTACTGAAGTCAGCGCCACTGCAGAAGTCATATCCGGAGCCAGAAGCGAAACACAGACGTGAAAAATATTCTGAAATCAAAAAAAAGTTTCTTTTATCTATCTAATACAAAAATATATATAATATAAAAAAATATATAATATACTGCATCTACTACAAATTATAACTGTGCTTTCTATATTATTTACACAAGCGAGAACAATTGTTCTTTTCATATGCATATTGAATTTTATAATTGTGTTTATATTTCCGTCCTACTTATATTTTACTACATATCCATGAACTGACAGAATTCCGTATCATATTCTTAGTACATAAGTTCACCACCAGGATCACAGGTCGATTCGCCAATACAGCACATCGTTCTCTATTTATTGTTTCTTATGTTTTATTTGTCGCTCTCTTTTTCATTTACGCCTTACCAGTGACATCAACATGTGATACGACCTTGTTTACAAAAACCATGCTGTTTCAATAAAAATAGAATCTAATACAAACTTGAATCACTGTGCTTTCTACTCCAATTATACAAGCGAGACAAATTGTTCTTTCCCTATTCGTATACAATTTTAAAACTGTATTTACATTTCCGTCCTACTTTTACACTTACTGGCATTCCTGATATAGAGTATTCTCTTCTCTATTTATTGTTTCTTATGTTTACAAAAACATTGCAGGGCTTCTAAACGCGCTTAGAAGGGATATCCAAAGTAGTTAGATGGATCAGCTATTCTTTATTGTGGATTGGATGTATTGTAGCTGTACTTATATTCAATTGTTTACAAAAACCATTCTGTTTCAATCAAAATAGAATCTAAATAGAATCTACTACAAATTATAACTTGAATGACTGTGCTATCTACATCAATTAAACAAGCCAGACAAATTTTCTTTCCATATTCGTATAGAATCTTAAAACTGTATTTACATTTGCGTCCTACTTTCACACTTACTGGCGTACCTGATATAGAGTATATTCTTCTCTATTTATTGTTTCTTATGTCTTATTTTCCGCTCTCTTTCTCGTTTACGTCTCACCATTGACATCAACACGTGATAAGGCCTTGTTTACAAAAACATTGCAAAGCTTGTAAACGCGCTTAGAAAGGATATCCACGGTAGTTAAATGGATCAGCTATATATCCTTTATTGTGAATTGGATGTATTGTAGCTTGCCTAAATTGTAACATAACTCCAACTAAATCAGCAAATTATTCCTTCAAAAAGTAGTGATTTCTGTTGTGTTTCGCTAACTTAAATTTGCACTCGCAGAATGTGACTAACCTTTGTTACCTAGTGCTCACTTTCAATGGACAAATTGATGTTAAACGTAACTCAGATTGAATTTAATATATTATTATAATTTTTTTTGAATAAATACATTTTAAATTTAAGTAGAGCGATTTTCAAAATGATCTGGTCTTACTTTGAAAGGAATGTCATGATTTTTGTGTTAGAAAATGCTCAAAAACGTTTACAGGCCACAATGCCACCACATGTGTATACGGTTGACACATGGCAATAACTATCCCGTATCCACGCAGCCGTACCAAGCCACGTTTATCTAATTACTTATTATGTGTGTTTTATTATCCTTGGTAATTATCGTTTTCAGTCATTAACACTGCAAGAACGCATCTATTTACAGATAAAATTCTTGTGTTCAGTAGTATAATCTAATAGAGAATTAGTTAAATTATTTAGATACATAAACAGGCCGAACTCATAGCCAGTACTGAAGTCAGCGCCACTGCAGAAGTCATATCCGGAGCCAGAAGCGAAACACAGACGTGAAAAATATTCTGAAATCAAAAAAAAGTTTCTTTTATCTATCTAATACAAAAATATATATAATATAAAAAAATATATAATATACTGCATCTACTACAAATTATAACTGTGCTTTCTATATTATTTACACAAGCGAGGCCAATTGTTCTTTTCATATGCATATTGAATTTTGTAATTGTGTTTATATTTCCGTCCTACTTATATTTTACTACATATCCATGAACTGACAGAATTCCGTATCATATTCTTAGTACATAAGTTCACCACCAGGATCACAGGTCGATTCGCCAATACAGCACATCGTTCTCTATTTATTGTTTCTTATGTTTTATTTGTCGCTCTCTTTTTCATTTACGCATTACCAGTGACATCAACATGTGATACGACCTTGTTTACAAAAACCATGCTGTTTCAATCAAAATAGAATCTAATACAAACTTGAATCACTGTGCTTTCTACTCCAATTGTACAAGCGAGACAAATTGTTCTTTCCATATTCGTACACAATTTTAAAACAGTATTTACATTTCCGTCCTACTTTCACACTTACTGGCATTCCTGATATAGAGTATATTCTTCTCTATTTATTGTTTCTTATGTCTTATTTTCCGCTCTCTTTCTCGTTTACGTCTCACCATGGACATCAACATGTGATATGGCCTTGTTTACAAAAATATTGCAGAGCTTGTAAACGCGCTTAGTAAGGATATCCACGGTAGTTAAATGGATCAGCTATATATCCTTTATTGTGGATTGGATGTATTGTAGCTTGCCTAAATTGTAATGTAACTCCAACTAAATCAGCAAATTATTCCTTCAAAAAGTAGTGATTTCCGTTGTGTTTCGCTAACTTAAATTTGCACTCGCAGAATGTAACTAACCTTTGTTACCTAGTGCTCACTTTCAATGGACAAATTGATGTTGAACGTAACTCAGATTGAATTTAATATATTATTATATTTTTTTTTGAATATATACATTTTAAATTTAAGTAGAGCGATTTTCAAAATGATCTGGTTTTACTTTTAAAGGAATGTCATGATTTTTGTGTTAGAAAATCCTCAAAAACGTATACAGGCCACAATGAAACCACATGTATATACGATTGACACATGGCAATAACTATCCCCTATCCACGCAGCCGTACCAAGCCACGTTTATCTAATTACTTATTATGTGTGTTTTATTATCCTTGTTAATTATCGTTTTCAGTGGATACATACGCCACGCATATTGATTAATTCAATAACAGTCATTAATACTGCAAGAACGCATCTATTTACAGATAAAATTTTTGTGTTCAGTAGTATAATCTAATAGAGAATTAGTTAAATTATTTAGATACATAAACAGGGCCGAACTCATAGCCAGTACTGAAGTCAGCGCCACTGCAGAAGTCATATCCGGAGCCAGAAGCGAAACACAGACGTGAAAAATATTCTGAAATCAAAAAAAAGTTTCTTTTATCTATCTAATACAAAAATATATATAATATAAAAAAATATATAATATACTGCATCTACTACAAATTATAACTGTGCTTTCTATATTATTTACACAAGCGAGAACAATTGTTCTTTTCATATGCATATTGAATTTTATAATTGTGTTTATATTTCCGTCCTACTTATATTTTACTACATATCCATGAACTGACAGAATTCCGTATCATATTCTTAGTACATAAGTTCACCACCAGGATCACAGGTCGATTCGCCAATACAGCACATCGTTCTCTATTTATTGTTTCTTATGTTTTATTTGTCGCTCTCTTTTTCATTTACGCCTTACCAGTGACATCAACATGTGATACGACCTTGTTTACAAAAACCATGCTGTTTCAATAAAAATAGAATCTAATACAAACTTGAATCACTGTGCTTTCTACTCCAATTATACAAGCGAGACAAATTGTTCTTTCCCTATTCGTTTACAATTTTAAAACTGTATTTACATTTCCGTCCTACTTTTACACTTACTGGCATTCCTGATATAGAGTATTCTCTTCTCTATTTATTGTTTCTTATGTTTACAAAAACATTGCAGGGCTTCTAAACGCGCTTAGAAGGGATATCCAAAGTAGTTAGATGGATCAGCTATTCTTTATTGTGGATTGGATGTATTGTAGCTGTACTTATATTCAATTGTTTACAAAAACCATTCTGTTTCAATCAAAATAGAATCTAAATAGAATCTACTACAAATTATAACTTGAATGACTGTGCTATCTACATCAATTAAACAAGCCAGACAAATTTTCTTTCCATATTCGTATAGAATCTTAAAACTGTATTTACATTTGCGTCCTACTTTCACACTTACTGGCGTACCTGATATAGAGTATATTCTTCTCTATTTATTGTTTCTTATGTCTTATTTTCCGCTCTCTTTCTCGTTTACGTCTCACCATTGACATCAACACGTGATAAGGCCTTGTTTACAAAAACATTGCAAAGCTTGTAAACGCGCTTAGAAAGGATATCCACGGTAGTTAAATGGATCAGCTATATATCCTTTATTGTGAATTGGATGTATTGTAGCTTGCCTAAATTGTAACATAACTCCAACTAAATCAGCAAATTATTCCTTCAAAAAGTAGTGATTTCTGTTGTGTTTCGCTAACTTAAATTTGCACTCGCAGAATGTGACTAACCTTTGTTACCTAGTGCTCACTTTCAATGGACAAATTGATGTTAAACGTAACTCAGATTGAATTTAATATATTATTATAATTTTTTTTGAATAAATACATTTTAAATTTAAGTAGAGCGATTTTCAAAATGATCTGGTCTTACTTTGAAAGGAATGTCATGATTTTTGTGTTAGAAAATGCTCAAAAACGTTTACAGGCCACAATGCCACCACATGTGTATACGGTTGACACATGGCAATAACTATCCCGTATCCACGCAGCCGTACCAAGCCACGTTTATCTAATTACTTATTATGTGTGTTTTATTATCCTTGGTAATTATCGTTTTCAGTCATTAACACTGCAAGAACGCATCTATTTACAGATAAAATTCTTGTGTTCAGTAGTATAATCTAATAGAGAATTAGTTAAATTATTTAGATACATAAACAGGCCGAACTCATAGCCAGTACTGAAGTCAGCGCCACTGCAGAAGTCATATCCGGAGCCAGAAGCGAAACACAGACGTGAAAAATATTCTGAAATCAAAAAAAAGTTTCTTTTATCTATCTAATACAAAAATATATATAATATAAAAAAATATATAATATACTGCATCTACTACAAATTATAACTGTGCTTTCTATATTATTTACACAAGCGAGGCCAATTGTTCTTTTCATATGCATATTGAATTTTGTAATTGTGTTTATATTTCCGTCCTACTTATATTTTACTACATATCCATGAACTGACAGAATTCCGTATCATATTCTTAGTACATAAGTTCACCACCAGGATCACAGGTCGATTCGCCAATACAGCACATCGTTCTCTATTTATTGTTTCTTATGTTTTATTTGTCGCTCTCTTTTTCATTTACGCATTACCAGTGACATCAACATGTGATACGACCTTGTTTACAAAAACCATGCTGTTTCAATCAAAATAGAATCTAATACAAACTTGAATCACTGTGCTTTCTACTCCAATTGTACAAGCGAGACAAATTGTTCTTTCCATATTCGTACACAATTTTAAAACAGTATTTACATTTCCGTCCTACTTTCACACTTACTGGCATTCCTGATATAGAGTATATTCTTCTCTATTTATTGTTTCTTATGTCTTATTTTCCGCTCTCTTTCTCGTTTACGTCTCACCATTGACATCAACATGTGATATGGCCTTGTTTACAAAAATATTGCAGAGCTTGTAAACGCGCTTAGTAAGGATATCCACGGTAGTTAGATGGATCAGCTATTCAGAATAGACAGAATTCCGTATCAAGCGAGACCAATTGTTCTTTTCATATGCATATTGAATTTTATAATTGTGTTTATATTTCCGTCCTACTTATATTTTACTACATATCCATGAACTGACAGAATTCCGTATCATATTCTTAGTACATAAGTTCACCACCAGGATCACAGGTCGATTCGCCAATACAGCACATCGTTCTCTATTTATTGTTTCTTATGTTTTATTTGTCGCTCTCTTTTTCATTTACGCCTTACCAGTGACATCAACATGTGATACGACCTTGTTTACAAAAACCATGCTGTTTCAATAAAAATAGAATCTAATACAAACTTGAATCACTGTGATTTCTACTCCAATTATACAAGCGAGACAAATTGTTCTTTCCCTATTCGTATACAATTTTAAAACTGTATTTACATTTCCGTCCTACTTTTACACTTACTGGCATTCCTGATATAGAGTATTCTCTTCTCTATTTATTGTTTCTTATGTTTACAAAAACATTAAAACTTCTAAACGCGCTTAGAAGGGATATCCAAAGTAGTTAGATGGATCAGCTATTCTTTATTGTGGATTGGATGTATTGTAGCTGTACTTATATTCAATTGTTTACAAAAACCATTCTGTTTCAATCAAAATAGAATCTAAATAGAATCTACTACAAATTATAACTTGAATGACTGTGCTATCTACATCAATTAAACAAGCCAGACAAATTTTCTTTCCATATTCGTATAGAATCTTAAAACTGTATTTACATTTGCGTCCTACTTTCACACTTACTGGCGTACCTGATATAGAGTATATTCTTCTCTATTTATTGTTTCTTATGTCTTATTTTCCGCTCTCTTTCTCGTTTACGTCTCACCATTGACATCAACACGTGATAAGGCCTTGTTTACAAAAACATTGCAAAGCTTGTAAACGCGCTTAGAAAGGATATCCACGGTAGTTAAATGGATCAGCTATATATCCTTTATTGTGAATTGGATGTATTGTAGCTTGCCTAAATTGTAACATAACTCCAACTAAATCAGCAAATTATTCCTTCAAAAAGTAGTGATTTCTGTTGTGTTTCGCTAACTTAAATTTGCACTCGCAGAATGTGACTAACCTTTGTTACCTAGTGCTCACTTTCAATGGACAAATTGATGTTAAACGTAACTCAGATTGAATTTAATATATTATTATAATTTTTTTTGAATAAATACATTTTAAATTTAAGTAGAGCGATTTTCAAAATGATCTGGTCTTACTTTGAAAGGAATGTCATGATTTTTGTGTTAGAAAATGCTCAAAAACGTTTACAGGCCACAATGCCACCACATGTGTATACGGTTGACACATGGCAATAACTATCCCGTATCCACGCAGCCGTACCAAGCCACGTTTATCTAATTACTTATTATGTGTGTTTTATTATCCTTGGTAATTATCGTTTTCAGTTATTAACACTGCAAGAACGCATCTATTTACAGATAAAATTCTTGTGTTCAGTAGTATAATCTAATAGAGAATTAGTTAAATTATTTAGATACATAAACAGGCCGAACTCATAGCCAGTACTGAAGTCAGCGCCACTGCAGAAGTCATATCCGGAGCCAGAAGCGAAACACAGACGTGAAAAATATTCTGAAATCAAAAAAAAGTTTCTTTTATCTATCTAATACAAAAATATATATAATATAAAAAAATATATAATATACTGCATCTACTACAAATTATAACTGTGCTTTCTATATTATTTACATAAGCGAGGCCAATTGTTCTTTTCATATGCATATTGAATTTTGTAATTGTGTTTATATTTCCGTCCTACTTATATTTTACTACATATCCATGAACTGACAGAATTCCGTATCATATTCTTAGTACATAAGTTCACCACCAGGATCACAGGTCGATTCGCCAATACAGCACATCGTTCTCTATTTATTGTTTCTTATGTTTTATTTGTCGCTCTCTTTTTCATTTACGCATTACCAGTGACATCAACATGTGATACGACCTTGTTTACAAAAACCATGCTGTTTCAATCAAAATAGAATCTAATACAAACTTGAATCACTGTGCTTTCTACTCCAATTGTACAAGCGAGACAAATTGTTCTTTCCATATTCGTACACAATTTTAAAACAGTATTTACATTTCCGTCCTACTTTCACACTTACTGGCATTCCTGATATAGAGTATATTCTTCTCTATTTATTGTTTCTTATGTCTTATTTTCCGCTCTCTTTCTCGTTTACGTCTCACCATTGACATCAACATGTGATATGGCCTTGTTTACAAAAATATTGCAGAGCTTGTAAACGCGCTTAGTAAGGATATCCACGATAGTTAGATGGATCAGCTATTCAGAATAGACAGAATTCCGTATCAAGCGAGACCAATTGTTCTTTTCATATGCATATTGAATTTTATAATTGTGTTTATATTTCCGTCCTACTTATATTTTACTACATATCCATGAACTGACAGAATTCCGTATCATATTCTTAGTACATAAGTTCACCACCAGGATCACAGGTCGATTCGCCAATACAGCACATCGTTCTCTATTTATTGTTTCTTATGTTTTATTTGTCGCTCTCTTTTTCATTTACGCCTTACCAGTGACATCAACATGTGATACGACCTTGTTTACAAAAACCATGCTGTTTCAATCAAAATAGAATCTAATACAAACTTGAATCACTGTGCTATCTACATCAATTAAACAAGCCAGACAAATTGTTCTTTCCATATTCGTATAGAATCTTAAAACTGTATTTACATTTGCGTCCTACTTTCACACTTACTGGCATACCTGATATAGAGTATATTCTTCTCTATTTATTGTTTCTTATGTCTTATTTTCCGCTCTCTTTCTCGTTTACGTCTCACCATTGACATCAACACGTGATAAGGCCTTGTTTACAAAAACATTGCAAAGCTTGTAAACGCGCTTAGAAAGGATATCCACGGTAGTTAAATGGATCAGCTATATATCCTTTATTGTGGATTGGATGTATTGTAGCTTGCCTAAATTGTAACATAACTCCAACTAAATCAGCAAATTATTCCTTCAAAAAGTAGTGATTTCTGTTGTGTTTCGCTAACTTAAATTTGCACTCGCAGAATGTGACTAAACTTTGTTACCTAGTGCTCACTTTCAATGGACAAATTGATGTTAAACGTAACTCAGATTGAATTTAATATATTATTATAATTTTTTTTGAATAAATACATTTTAAATTTAAGTAGAGCGATTTTCAAAATGATCTGGTCTTACTTTGAAAGGAATGTCATGATTTTTGTGTTAGAAAATGCTCAAAAACGTTTACAGGCCACAATGCCACCACATGTGTATACGGTTGACACATGGCAATAACTATCCCGTATCCACGCAGCCGTACCAAGCCACGTTTATCTAATTACTTATTATGTGTGTTTTATTATCCTTGGTAATTATCGTTTTCAGTCATTAACACTGCAAGAACGCATCTATTTACAGATAAAATTCTTGTGTTCAGTAGTATAATCTAATAGAGAATTAGTTAAATTATTTAGCTACATAAATAGGCCGAACTCATAGCCAGTACTGAAGTCAGCGCCACTGCAGAAGTCATATCCGGAGCCAGAAGCGAAACACAGACGTGAAAAATATTCTGAAATCAAAAAAAAGTTTCTTTTATCTATCTAATACAAAAATATATATAATATAAAAAAATGTATAATATACTGCATCTACTACAAATTATAACTGTGCTTTCTATATTATTTACACAAGCGAGACCAATTGTTCTTTTCATATGCATATTGAATTTTATAATTGTGTTTATATTTCCGTCCTACTTATATTTTACTACATATCCATGAACTGACAGAATTCCGTATCATATTCTTAGTACATAAGTTCACCACCAGGATCACAGGTCGATTCGACAATACAGCACATCGTTCTCTATTTATTGTTTCTTATGTTTTATTTGTCGCTCTCTTTTTCATTTACGCCTTACCAGTGACATCAACATGTGATACGACCTTGTTTACAAAAACCATGCTGTTTCAATCAAAATAGAATCTAATACAAACTTGAATCACTGTGCTTTCTACTCCAATTATACAAGCGAGACAAATTGTTCTTTCCATATTCGTACACAATTTTAAAACAGTATTTACATTTCCGTCCTACTTTCACAATTACTGGCATCCCTGATATAGAGTATATTCTTTTCTATTTATTGTTTCTTATATCTTATTTTCCGCTCTCTTTCTCGTTTACGTCTCACCATTGACATCAACACGTGATAACCTTGTTTACAAAAACATTGCAAAGCTTGTAAACGCGCTTAGAAAGGATATCCACGGTAGTTAAATGGATCAGCTATTTATCCTTTATTGTGGATTGGATGTATTGTAGCTTTCCTAAATTGTAACATAACTCCAACTAAATCAGCAAATTATTCCTTCAAAAAGTAGTGATTTCTGTTGTGTTTTGCTAAATTAAATTTGCACTCGCAGAATGTGACTAACCTTAGTTACCTAGTGTTCACTTTCAATGGACAAATTGATGTTAAACGTAACTCAGATTGAATTTAATATATTATTATAATTTTTTTTGAATAAATACATTTTAAATTTAAGTAGAGCGATTTTCAAAGTGATCTGTTTTTACTTTGAAAGGAATGTCATGATTTTTGTGTTAGAAAATGCTCAAAAACGTTTACAGGCCACAATGCCACCACATGTGTATACGGTTGACACATGGCAATAACTATCCCGTATCCACGCAGCCGTACCAAGCCACGTTTATCTAATTACTTATTATGTGTGTTTTATTATCCTTGTTAATTATCGTTTTCAGTCATTAACACTGCAAGAATGCATCTATTTACAGATAAAATTCTTGTGTTCAGTAGTATAATCTAATAGAGAATTAGTTAAATTATTTAGATACATAAACAGGGCCGAACTCATAGCCAGTACTGAAGTCAGCGTCACTGCAGAAGTCATATCCGGAGCCAGAAGCGAAACACAGACGTGAAAAATATTCTGAAATCAAAAAATAGTTTCTTTTATCTATCTAATACAAAAATATATATAATATAAAAAAATATATAATATACTGCATCTACTACAAATATTCTGAAATCAAAAAATAGTTTCTTTTATCTATCTAATACAAAAATATATATAATATAAAAAAATATATAATATACTGCATCTACTACAAATTATAACTGTGCTTTCTATATTATTTACACAAGCGAGACCAATTGTTCTTCTCATTGCATATTGAATTTTATAATTGTGTTTACATTTCCGTCCTACTTATATTTTACTACATATCCATGAACTGACAGAATTCCGTATCAAGCGAGACCAATTGTTATTTTCATATGCATATTGAATTTTATAATTGTGTTTATATTTCCGTCCTACTTATATTTTACTACATATCCATGAACTGACAGAATTCCGTATCATATTCTTAGTACATAAATTCTCCACCAGGATCACAGGTCGATTCGCCAATACAGCACATCGTTCTCTATTTATTGTGTCTTATGTTTTATTTGTCGCTCTCTTTTTCATTTACGCCTTACCAGTGACATCAACATGTGATATGACCTTGTTTACAAAAACCATGCTGTTTCAATCAAAATAGAATCTAATACAAACTTGAATGACTGTGCTTTCTACTCCAATTATTCAAGCGAGACAAATTGTTCTTTCCATATTCGTATACAATTTTAAAACTGTATTTACATTTCCGTCCTACTTTCACACTTTCTGGCATTCCTGATATAGAGTATATCCTTCTCTATTTATTGTTTCTTATGTCTTATTTTCCGCTCTCTTTCTCGTTTACGTCTCATCATTGACATCAACATGTGATATGGTCTTGTTTACAAAAACATTGCAGGGCTTCTAAACACGCTTAGAAGGGATATCCAAAGTAGTTAGAAGGATCAGCTATTCTTTATTGTGGATTGGATGTATTGTAGCTGTACTTATATACTATTGTTTACAAAAACCATGCTGTTTCAATCAAAATAGAATCTAAATAGAATCTACTACAAATTATAACTTGAATGACTGTGCTATCTACGTCAATTAAACAAGCCAGACAAATTGTTCTTTCCATATTCGTACAGAATCTTAAAACTGTATTTACATTTGCGTCCTACTTTCACACTTACTGGCATTCCTGATATAGAGTATATTCTTCTCTATTTATTGTTTCTTATGTCTTATTTTCCGCTCTCTTTCTCGTTTACGTCTCACCATTTTATTTTTTTTTTTTTTAATTTCATTTTTATTTTTATAATTCATAACAAACTTATCTACTAGACAAAAATGCTTAAAACTAGCTGGGACGAACAGTGATATTATATTTTAACTTACTGGCCCTCGGCGGGCACTCTAAGCTAAACTTAATCTTAAACTATGTCTTTCGACTTAAACTAACAAATATTGCTCACAATATTTAAAAAAAATTATTATATTTAAAAAATATGTAATAAGAAAAATTTAAAAAAACTTATTAACTGAACATTTGTGTGAAAATTATACTAACTTAAATTCTACCTTAAAATAAAATTAAAACTAAATAAAACTTAACTAGACTTACAAACTAACTTATTACCTACAGTACATATATATACATACGTCTTGTATAAAAATCTATACAATATCATGTACATATATGCATCTATATACAGTGGTATATACGTCCATATAACATGTATATAGACATAAATACATTTTTTTTTTTGTAAACTTATTCTACCTTAAACTACCCTAAGCTAAGTATGTAGGTCGGCCGTAGGTTGCGGCAGATAGATTTCAATCAATCAGCTGCAAGACAGAGACCGACTGCATCCCATAAGGGGATCTGTACTACCCTTTCTCTACCCCGGGTCTAAAGGGTTCGACGAGTGAGTTCCCTCACTCCCTAACCATCAAAATGGAGGAATGCTTGTGGGGGGACGAAGCCGTTATGACGTACCCTTTCGTGGTACTGAGGATTGGGGTAGTAAGCCCCTGAGATCAAGTTATTGATCGAGTTCATCGCTCTGGCAGTATGACTTCGAATCATCTTCACCAGGAAATTGTCCACTCGTATCAGGTTCGCCCCGTTGTATAATACCTCAACAACGGAGTCCTGAACAGTATGGTTTCCGACTTCTGAAAGTTGATATTCAACTTCCAGTCATCGCAACTTCTCATGAATGAGTCGAAGTCACCCTGCGCGAGAGTAGTGATGTCCTCGATCATTTTACCTGATCTGTACACGATCAAGTCGTCGGCATACGCAATTACGTGAGGAAGAGGACCATTTTGGAGACCATTTTTTACTTCAAATGTACCTGCAGAGGTCAACCTTCTGCCAGTAAGCATGTTACACAGTAGGTACAGCAGTGGTTTACTAATGCCTAGCCCATTGAGCTTGTAAAAAAGTCCTTCTAACCATACGTTGTCAAAGGCCTTCTCCAGGTCAATCAGGCAGGCAGCCGTACATTGTTTCTGGCTCTTGTTCCATTGGATATCCGACACCAGTTTCGACGCGGCATGAATAGTGTCATGCCCCGCTTTGAAACCGAATTGGTTATCCGGAATTATATGTTTGTCCTCTGTCCAGTTGGTCAGAGCTCTATTTATCACCTTATCAAATACCTTGCTGATGTTCGGAAGGAGACTAATTGACCGGAGGTTGCACGGATTCGAAGAATCTTTACCTCGCTTGGATATGGGTTGCACAATCGCAGTTTTCCAATGCTCCGGATAATGTGCATTATTCAGAGCATTGTTAAACAGGATAGTATTATCTATCTAATACAAAAATATATATAATATAAAAAAATGTATAATATACTGCATCTACTACAAATTATAACTGTGCTTTCTATATTATTTACACAAGCGAGACCAATTGTTCTTTTCATATGCATATTGAATTTTATAATTGTGTTTATATTTCCGTCCTACTTATATTTTACTACATATCCATGAACTGACAGAATTCCGTATCATATTCTTAGTACATAAGTTCACCACCAGGATCACAGGTCGATTCGACAATACAGCACATCGTTCTCTATTTATTGTTTCTTATGTTTTATTTGTCGCTCTCTTTTTCATTTACGCCTTACCAGTGACATCAACATGTGATACGACCTTGTTTACAAAAACCATGCTGTTTCAATCAAAATAGAATCTAATACAAACTTGAATCACTGTGCTTTCTACTCCAATTATACAAGCGAGACAAATTGTTCTTTCCATATTCGTACACAATTTTAAAACAGTATTTACATTTCCGTCCTACTTTCACAATTACTGGCATCCCTGATATAGAGTATATTCTTTTCTATTTATTGTTTCTTATATCTTATTTTCCGCTCTCTTTCTCGTTTACGTCTCACCATTGACATCAACACGTGATAACCTTGTTTACAAAAACATTGCAAAGCTTGTAAACGCGCTTAGAAAGGATATCCACGGTAGTTAAATGGATCAGCTATTTATCCTTTATTGTGGATTGGATGTATTGTAGCTTTCCTAAATTGTAACATAACTCCAACTAAATCAGCAAATTATTCCTTCAAAAAGTAGTGATTTCTGTTGTGTTTTGCTAAATTAAATTTGCACTCGCAGAATGTGACTAACCTTAGTTACCTAGTGTTCACTTTCAATGGACAAAAAGTCCTTCTAACCATACGTTGTCAAAGGCCTTCTCCAGGTCAATCAGGCAGGCAGCCGTACATTGTTTCTGGCTCTTGTTCCATTGGATATCCGACACCAGTTTCGACGCGGCATGAATAGTGTCATGCCCCGCTTTGAAACCGAATTGGTTATCCGGAATTATATGTTTGTCCTCTGTCCAGTTGGTCAGAGCTCTATTTATCACCTTATCAAATACCTTGCTGATGTTCGGAAGGAGACTAATTGACCGGAGGTTGCACGGATTCGAAGAATCTTTACCTCGCTTGGATATGGGTTGCACAATCGCAGTTTTCCAATGCTCCGGATAATGTGCATTATTCAGAGCATTGTTAAACAGGATAGTGTACATATTAACCACATCTAGGGGGAGATGTCTTAGCACAATGTTCGAGATCGAGATCGAGATTTTTTTCTTTTTTAGTGATTCGAAGACCGCTTGGAGCTCTGTCTTCGATATGAACGGGATATGAACTCCTTCGTCGGCGACGACATTATCTGCCATGTTATCTTCATTGAACACGACAAAGCCGATGTTCGCAGATCGCCATTGTTGCATGTCTTCTCGAAGTTGCGAGTTGCTAGATTGTAGGCGATTCTCCAGGTCGTGGTTCGGTCGAACACTCTCATTCACCTTATACACTTCCTGAAAGACCGCGCCTAGTACCTCCATTTTTTCTTGCGGGTCTTCGACCACAAAGAAGTTATCGTCGAGTACCGCGTTATCCGGATCAATACCTGCTGTAGTCAGTATTTGTTCGTTGTCCGTCGTTCTGGGGAGCTTAAGACACGGAAGATCGCTACGCTTACTGCGAAAGAATTTGTTTATTTGCGGAAACATGCTCGGGTTGTTGTATCTAACAGCCCGAATCTTATTGTTCCAATGCAAGTTAACAGAAACTCTGTAATTTTGGACAATTAGTGTTTGAATGTTCTTAATGAGCGATTTCAGTGTCCTAATTTCCGCATCTCGTCTGTCAGTAAACCGTCTATACAAGGTTTTTAATCTTGACAGCAGTCTACTTTTTTGTTGGTGGAGTGCGTCAATTGTCGCATTGCGATATAAGTTTTCGTTATTTGTGCGTGTATACCGTGGTATAGTACTGTCCATTGTTCGTTTTACTGTCTCGTCCAATTGTTTAAGATACATGTCAATCTCCTCGTTTGACAAGTTTCTATTGGACGGTATGTGGAGCGCATTCGAGGAGACTGCTCTCGTCATTTGTCTGGAGAAGCGTGTCCAGCGTGTCCTACTGTAATTGTAGGGATACGTTTGAACAAACTCTCCTAATTCCGCAATATCGTTGGGGATCTTGATTTCGGCACTGAGTCCGCAATGGTCACTGAGATACAAGAAAGTGTTCAAACAGTTTACCGTTTGTGCGTTTGTGTCTGTCAGCTGCAGTCTTGCGTCAAATAGCAGGAGATCCAGATAAGAACCGCTTCTGGGGTATGACGAGATTTCTGTTGCTTTCAAATCGAGTCTGTACTCGACACTGTGTAAGCAATACCAGTTGTAAAGCTGGTCCCCTCTATAATTGGAGACTATGTTTCCCCAATATCCATGTCGGGCATTTAAGTCCCCGGCCAAATGAAATAGTTCTCCTCCGAGTCCAGTCTTAGACATCGAAAGAGTGAATCGAGCTCTGATATAGTCGTTCTGGAACTAGGGAAGCCGGAGGAGTAGGCCGACACCGCATACAGCTTCTTTCCACTGCGGAGAGAAATGCACACGATGCAGGCCTTCAACTCCTGAAACCGTCGAACTTCACTGCTATATACTACTTTGTGTTTAATGTTATTTTTAATGAAGATCGCAACACCGCCTCCACCATTGGAGTTGGGCCGGTCTCTTCTAATAACATTATAATTACTGTGCTCCAATGTGCCTCTCTGGGTTAGCTTGGTTTCGCTAATCAGAAATAGCTCTGGGCTTTGATCGTCCAACAATCTATAGAGCTCGTTTTTTCGCGGGATCCTTATCAATGAATTGGCATTCACTGCAAGGATCTTATAGGTACTCTCCGTCTGCGCAGCCATCATGACTGGTGACGTGCTTGGTTCTGCAGGAGCGCCAGATTTGGCTTACCTGCTCCTCTAACCGATCCATACGCCTTTCAATGGAGGATTTCCAATCGGGCTACCTTTGGTAGTTGCTGCTTTTCCGTATTCCTCTGGCCAGACGCCATTTGGGCGTAAGTCAATTGAGGGGTGACGGTTATGGCTGCCCCGAGTGGATTTTTCACTGGGGGCTGCTTCTGCAGAACTGTTTTTGTTTTAAGCTCCTGGAACTTAGGGCAACCCCGATAGTTGGCGGTGTGCCCCGCGTTCCCGCAGAGTACGCACTTGAGCTGACTTTTGTCAGCTGCTCCCTCTTTCCCCAGCGGGCATTCCTCCGCCTTGTGGTTTTTACTGCACTTCACGCATCGAGGCTGCATTTGGCAGTTCGACGCGGCGTGCCCAAACCTTTGGCAACGAACGCATTGGAGAATGCCGTCGCGCCTTCTTACGCTTTCCCAGACGCAATCATAGTCAGCTAATGTTTCTATGTCATTCAACTTATCTATTTTGCTGTTGGGTGACAGCTGTACAATAAAGAACGGTAATTTCCGCCCCTCTCTTGCTGCCTTAGCTGTGGTGAAGGGCTTGACCCCTACGAACTCGAGACCGTCACACACTTGCTCTTTGAGCAGTTGGAAGATATCATCCGCTTCGAGCGGTGCGGCGATCTTTAATAGTTTGGATTGATTTTTTTCTCCTTTCGGTGTGAAGGAGAAGAACTGCGTCGTCGAACGCGATAGACACGTCTTAAGAGCTTTGTGATGCTCTATGGTCTTACAACGGATAGAGTATTTTTCAAATCCTTTATTTTTCTTAATGCTAAAATTGCCACTACCTATGGCCCGCCTACATACCTGTGCAGTTTGTATAATATCCGTCTTGAACAAGTTGATGGGTGGCACTTTCTCGTTCTTTTTTGGCTGCTGTTGTTGCTGGTGTACTGCTGACTGCTGTTTTTGTTGTTGGGCTGCTATCTGTTGCGTCTGCTTTTTTTGTTGTGCTGCTGAATGGTGATGTTGCTGAACTGTTGCCTGATGTTGCTTCTGTTTCTGCTGTGTTGCTACGTGCAGATTTTGTTGAGCTGCTGGCTGTTTCAGCTGTTGTGTTGCAGACTTCTGTTGCTGCAAAGTAGCTGCATGTTGTTGCTGCTTCAGCTGTTGTTGCTGTTGCTTTTGTGGCTGGGTTGGCTTTGCCAGCTGTTGTTGTTGTTGCCTGAGCCCTTGTAGCTCTAGCTCATCCTCGATCCTTCTCCTTTCAAGGTTACTTGCCCGAAGTGCTCTAATTTCTTGAAGGAGTTTGTCAGTTTCCTCCTGCAAATTAGAGACTTTGTCTTCTTTGGCACGAATTATTGCCTCTACTTCTTCCTCTGTGTGGGAGGGCATCGATTCAAAGCTATTACTGCTAATAGCGAACCGCCCTTCTCTCCCGTCAGATACATAGGAGTACCCGTCACCATCTGTTTCGCCCTCGGCTGCCGTCTCATTAGATGACGTAGCTGCAGCGCTTTCTCCCTCCTGCCGTCTTTCTAGTGACGCGTCAGTGAGGCGACGTTTTGTACTTTTGGAGATGCGCTTCTTTCTCCTCCTCTTCGACGTGCCTTCTTGGGACACCGTTGGTTGGTGGCGTGACACTTCGGTCATCGGTTGATGTCCCCGACCGTTCCTCGGCGATCGGGCTGCCCGTTCCCCTCCATTCTAGGGACTCTCGTACTTAGTTGAAGAAAAAAAAGAAAAACTGTCCGCCCCCACTGGGCTTCGAACCCGTGCCCCTATGCGTCACGGCTGTTGACGCTACTTGTTCGGCCAAGTGCTTGATGCGGATCCTCGTACCAATTACACTACTTCACTTTTCTTGATTATCACTTGATTTTACTTTAAATTAGTCGAAACACATCTGCACTGTTCAACGATCTGTGAACGACTGACGTCTCACCATTGACATCAACATGTGATATGGCCTTGTTTACAAAAACATTGCAGAGCTTGTAAACGCGCTTAGAAAGGATATCGACGGTAGTTAAAGGGATCAACTATATGTCCTTTATTGTGGTTTGGATGTATTGTAGCTTGCCTAAATTGTAACATAACGCCAACTAAATCAGCAAATTATTCCTTCAAAAAGTAGTGATTTCTGTTGTGTTTCGCTAACTTAAATTTGCACTCGCAGAATGTGACAAACCTTAGTTAACTAGTATACAGGCCACAATGCCACCACATGTGTATACGGATGACACATGGAAATAAATATCCCGTATCCACGCAGCCGTATCAAGCCACGCTTATCTTATTACTTATTATGTGTGTTTTATTATCCTTGTTAATTATCGTTTTCAGTGGATACATACGCCACGGATATTGATTAATCGAAAACAGTCATTAACACTGCAAGAACGCATCTATTTACAGATAAAATTCTTGTGTTCAGTAGTATAATCTAATAGAGAATTAGTTAAATTATTTAGATACATAAACAGGGCCGAACTCATAGCCAGTACTGAAGTCAGCGCCACTGCAGAAGTCATATCCGGAGCCAGAAGCGAAACACAGACGTGAAAAATATTCTGAAATCAAAAAATAGTTTCTTTTATCTATCTAATACAAAAATATATATAATATAAAAAAATATATAATATACTGCATCTACCACAAATTATAACTGTGCTTTCTATGTTATTTACACAAGCGAGACCAATTGTTCTTTTCATTGCATATTGAATTTTATAATTGTGTTTATATTTCCGTCCTACTTATATTTTAGTACATATCCATGAACTGACAGAATTCCGTATCAAGCGAGACCAATTGTTCTTTTCATATGCATATTGAATTTTATAATTGTGTTTATATTTCCGTCCTACTTATATTTTACTACATATCCATGAACTGACAGAATTCCGTATCATATTCTTAGTACATAAATTCTCCACCAGGATCACAGGTCGATTCGCCAATACAGCACATCGTTCTCTATTTATTGTTTCTTATGTTTTATTTGTCGCTCTCTTTTTCATTTACGCCTTACCAGTGACATCAACATGTGATATGACCTTGTTTACAAAAACCATGCTGTTTCAATCAAAATAGAATCTAATACAAACTTGAATGACTGTGCTTTCTACTCCAATTATTCAAGCGAGACAAATTGTTCTTTCCATATTCGTATACAATTTTAAAACTGTATTTACATTTCCGTCCTACTTGCACACTTACTGGCATCAATGATATAGAGTATATTCTTCTCTATTTATTTTCTTATGTCTTATTTACCGCTCTCTTTCTCGTTTACGTCTCACCATTGACATCAATATGTGATATGGCCTTGTTTACAAAAACATTGCAGGGCTTCTAAACGCGCTTAGAATGGATATCCAAAGTAGTTAGATAGATCAGCTATTCTTTATTGTGGATTGGATGTATTGTAGCTGTACTTATATTCTATTGTTTACAAAAAACATGCTGTTTCAATCAAAATAGAATCTAAATAGAATCTACTACAAATTATAACTTGAATGACTGTGCTATCTACATCACTTAAACAAGCCAGACAAATTGTTCTTTCCATATTCGTATAGAATCTTAAAACTGTATTTACATTTCCGTCCTACTTTCACACTTACTGGCATTCCTGATATAGAGTATATTCTTCGCTATTTATTGTTTCTTATGTCTTATTTTCCGCTCTCTTTCTCGTTTACGTCTCACCATTGACATCAACACGTGATAAGGTCTTGTTTACAAAAACATTGCAGGGCTTCTAAACACGCTTAGAAGGGACATCCAAAGTAGTTAGATGGATCAGCTATTCTTTATTGTGGATTGGATGTATTGTAGTTGTACTTATATTCTATTGTTTACAAAAACCATGCTGTTTCAATCAAAATAGAATCTACTACAAATTATAACTTGAATGACTGCTATCTACATCAATTAAACAAGCCAGACAAATTGTTCTTTCCATATTCGTATAGAATCATAAAACTGTATTTACATTTCCGTCCTACTTTCACACTTACTGGCATTCCTGATATAGAGTATATTCTTCTCTATTTATTGTTTCTTATGTCTTATTTTCCGCTCTCTTTCTCGTTTACGTCTCACCATTGACATCAACACGTGATAAGGCCTTGTTTACAAAAACATTGCAGAGCTTGTAAACGCGCTTAGAAAGGATATCCACGGTAGTTAAATGGATCAGCTATATATCCTTTATTGTGGATTGGATTTATTGAAGCTTGCCTAAATTGTAACATAACTCCAACTAAATCAGCAAATTATTCCTTCAAAAAGTAGTGATTTCTGTTGTGTTTCGCTAACTTAAATGTGCACTAGCAGAATGTGACTAACCTTAGTTACCTAGTGCTCACTTTCAATGGACAAATTGATGTTGAACGTAACTCAGATTGAATTTAATATATTATTATAATTTTTTTTGAATAAATACATTTTAAATTTAAGTAGAGCGATTTTTAAAATGAGCTGGTTTTACTTTGAAAGGAATGTCATGATTTTTGTGTTAGAAAATGCTCAAAAACGTATACAGGCCACAATGCCGCCACATGTGTATACGGTTGACACATGGAAATAACTATACCGTATCCACGCAGCCGTATCAAGCCACGTTTATCTAATTACTTATTATGTGTGTTTTATTATCCTTGTTAATCGTTTTCAGTGGATACATTCGCCACGGATATTGATTAATCGAAAACAGTCATTAACACTGCAAGAACGCATCTATTTACAGATAAAATTCTTGTGTTCAGTAGTATAATCTAATAGAGAATTAGTTAAATTATTTAGATACATAAACAGGGCCGAACTCATAGCCAGTACTGAAGTCAGCGCCACTGCAGAAGTCATATCCGGAGCCAGAAGCGAAACACAGACGTGAAAAATATTTTGAAATCAAAAAAAAGTTTCTTTTATCTATCTAATACAAAAATATATATAATATAAAAAAATATATAATATACTGCATCTACTACAAATTATAACTGTGCTTTCTTATTTACACAAGCGAGACCAATTGTTCTTTTCATTGCATATTGAATTTTATAATTGTGTTTATATTTCCGTCCTACTTATATTTTACTACATATCCATTAACTGACAGAATTCCGTATCAAGCGAGACCAATTGTTCTTTTCATATGCATATTGAATTGTATAATTTCGTTTATATTTCCGTCCTACTTATATTTAACTACATATCCATGAACTGACAGAATTCCGTAACATATTCTTAGTACATAAATTCTCCACCAGGATCACAGGTCGATTCGCCAATACAGCACATCGTTCTCTATTTATTGTTTCTTATGTTTTATTTGTCGCTCTCTTTTTCATTTACGCCTTACCAGTGACATCAACATGTGACATGACATTGTTTACAAATACCATGCTGTTTCAATCAAAATAGAATCTAATACAAACTTGAATGACTGTGCTTTCTACTCCAATTATACAAGCGAGACAAATTGTTCTTTCCATATTCGTATACAATTTTAAAACTGTATTTACATTTCCGTCCTACTTTCACACTTACTGGCATCAATGATATAGAGTATATTCTTCTCTATTTATTGTTTCTTATGTCATATTTTCCGCTCTCTTTCTCGTTTACGTCTCACCATTGACATCAACATGTGATATGGTCTTGTTTACAAAAACATTGCAGGGCTTCTAAACGCGCTTAGAAGGGATATCCAAAGTAGTTAGATGGATCAGCTATTCTTTATTGTGGATTGGATGTATTGTAGCTGTACTTATATTCTATTGTTTACAAAAACCATGCTGTTTCAATCAAAATAGAATCTAAATAGAATCTACTACAAATTATAACTTGAATGACTGCTATCTACATCAATTAAACAAGAGAGACAAATTGTTCTTTCCATATTCGTATATAATCTTAAAATTGTATTTACATTTCCGTCCTACTTTCACACTTACTGGCTTTCCTGATATAGAGTATATTCTTCTCTAATTATTGTTTCTTATGTCTTATTTTCCGCTCTCTTTCTCGTTTACGTCTCACCATTGACATCAACACGTGATAAGGCCTTGTTTACAAAAACATTGCAGAGCTTGTAAACGCGCTTAGAAAGGATATCCACGGTAGTTAAATGGATCAGCTATATATCCTTTATTGTGGATTGAATGTATTGTAGCTTGCCTAAATTGTAACATACCTCCACCTAAATCAGCAAATTATTCCTTCTAAAAGTAGTGATTTCCGTTGTGTTTCGCTAACTTAAATTTGCACTCGCAGAATGTGACTAACCTTAGTTACCTAGTGCTCACTTTCAATGGACATATTGATGTTGAACGTAACTGAGATTGAATTTAATATATTATTATAATTTTTTTTGAATAAATTCATTTTAAATTTAAGTAGAGCGATTTTCAAAATGAGGTGGATTTACTTTGAAAGGAATGTCATGATTTTTGTGTTAGAAAATGCTCAAAAACGTATACAGGCCACAATGCCACCACATGTGTATACGGCTGACACATGGCAATAACTATCCCGTATCCACGCAGCCGTACCAAGCCACGTTTATCTAATTACTTATTATGTGTGTTTTATTATCCTTGTTAATTATCATTAACACTGCAAGAACGCATCTATTTACAGATAAAATTCTTGTGTTCAGCAGTATAATCTAATAGAGAATTAGTTAAATTATTTAGATACATAAACAGGGCCGAACTCATAGCCAGTACTGAAGTCAGCGCCACTGCAGAAGTCATATCCGGAGCCAGAAGCGAAACACAGACGTGAAAAATATTTTGAAATCAAAAAATAGTTTCTTTTATCTATCTAATACAAAAATACATATAATATAAAAAAATATATAATATACTGCATCTACTACAAATTATAACTGTGCTTTCTATATTATTTACACAAGCGAGACCAATTGTTCTTTTCATTGCATATTGAAATTTATAATTGTGTTTATATTTCCGTCCTACTTATATTTTACTACATATCCATGAACTGACAGAATTCCGTATCAAGCGGGACCAATTGTTCTTTTCATATGCATATTGAATTTTATAATTGTGTTTATATTTCCTTCCTACTTATATTTTACTACATATCCATGAACTGACAGAATTCCGTATCATATTCTTAGTACATAAATTCTACACCAGGATCACAGGTCGATTCGCCAATACAGCACATCGTTCTCTATTTATGTTTCTTATGTTTTATTTGTCGCTCTCTTTTTCATTTACGCCTTACCAGTGACATCAACATGTGACATGACCTTGTTTACAAATACCATGCTGTTTCAATCAAAATAGAATCTAATACAAACTTGAATGACTGTGCTTTCTACTCCAATTATACAAGCGAGACAAATTGTTCTTTCCATATTCGTATACAATTTTAAAACTGTATTTACATTTCCGTCCTACTTTCACACTTACTGGCATCAATGATATAGAGTATATTCTTCTCTATTTATTGTTTCTTATGTCATATTTTCCGCTCTCTTTCTCGTTTACGTCTCACCATTGACATCAACATGTGATATGGCCTTGTTTACAAAAACATTGCAGAGCTTCTAAACGCGCTTAGAAGGGATATCCAAGGTAGTTAGATGGATCAGCTATTCTTTATTGTGGATTGGATGTATTGTAGCTGTACTTATATTCTATTGTTTACAAAAACCATGCTGTTTCAATCAAAATAGAATCTAAATAGAATCTACTAGAAATCTATATTATTTACTGTTGAAAAGTTTATTCGTTGAATTAATAATATATTTGTAAACGTTGGTTGCTTGGACTTCCAATAGAACAGGGATACTTGAAATCAAAACAAACTAACCTACAGCCGAATGTGTTATTTGACAGTTCAGAAAAAGCGCAAATTTGTATCCGATTCTTTTCTGATTGGAAGCCCAAGCCGCCGAACGTGTTGCCAAAAAGAGTAAGTTTATATACTTAAATGAATTATATTAATACAAATCATTTTCGGAGAATAAATCCTCATTCTTTATATTATATCTGCGAATATTGTGTTTCTTGAGGGTTAAGTTCTTCTTAAATTCTTCTTTTTGCGGAATAATTTCGTATTCGCAAAAGGGATTTTCGCCTGAGAATACTCATACAATTGTCATCCGCCGCCTGTTTACTGTTCCTTGCGCAGTTTAACGTTCTCGAAACACTCGCCGCCGTTAGTTTGACACACAACGGTTGCTTGCGAAATTTCTGCTCTGCAAACGGTTTGATATACAGTTGCACCCATCAACAGTTATCGCTCCGAATTGGAACTTCAACTGGTTGTGAATTCTCGCTTGATTTATTCGTCGTAAGAAGTCAATTTAATAATTAACGCATAAAGCTCACGTTCGCAGCCGCCGTCGCCAATGCCGAACGACACACAACCGAGATGAAGTCCCCGCCACTGCCAATAGACTTATGATTCCGAAGCAGAGGATCGTTCCAACAAATTAGAAACTATATTGGAGAAGGATTCATAAGCAGAAGACATCGAAAGCGAGACAGAAATGGACGAGACAGAAATGGATGAAACATTCGTCGACGTAACGAGGCAGTTACAAGAGCTGCATGCGCAGCTACAGACTGCCGAAGTCAATGCTGCCACAGAAAAACAGCAACGTATGCGTTTACAAGAACAACTCATCAATCAGCAACATCAAGTCATGCCCACCACCATTTCCACCGCTGCGTCCTTCAACAAACCACCAATTGCCAGCATATTCATCAGCGGGTTTGTATCAAAGCGCTAACATACTTACCACATCCACAGCTCCTGAAATATCCACCAGTGTCATCGAAACCCAGTACACACAGCACTCTTGGCTTCCGCCGCCGTCAACGTCACAGCAGCAGTCAGTGTCAGCATCTATGAACGTGAGTACAGCTCCTACCTATTCGTAGTTTACTCTGCCGCAAACAACACAGACGACAGCTAAGACTACGGTAGAGAAAGGGTGAAGCTAAGGAGGTGTTTGAGTCACTACTTATTCATCCGAGTAATGTAGATCGAGTGATGTCAGCTTTGGAGTTTCGCTTCGGGCGACCGGAGTGTCTTCTACGTCGTGTCAGAGACTCCGGAGGACCTGATGGTGGAGGAGTACTTCAGTTTAGAGAATTTTGGAGTGAAAAAGCCTTAGAAACAATTGGTGTCTGCCTCCGACAAAAGAGCACTACAAATTCTCTCTGACACGACTAAGCAAGTGGGCGCTCACTACCAGACGGGTCTATTGTGGAATCCGAATCCTCCGGTCGAAGTGCCAAGGAGCTATGAAATGGTCAAGAGACCGCTTTTAAGCCTCGAAAACAAGCTACGTAGGGATCCTGCCTTTGCTTCGACATATAAGGACATCATCAAGAAAAGTGCTACGCTAGGAAGCTAACCGATGCTGAAGCAAGCCAAACGGAGGACATGGTATTTACCGCATTTTGGGGTAAAAAACCCACAAAAGCTAGAAAAAACTAGATTGGTTTTAATGCAGCTGCCAAAGTGATTGACGTTTCGCTTAACACATTTTTATTAAAAGGTCCGGATGATTTAAAGCCGCTCTTCGCCATCCTCTTCAACTTTCGAATGCGGCCTCTAGCGGTGACCGGTGATATTAAGGAAATGTTCCACCAAGTGGTAATACAACCGGAGGATCAGCACTCTCAACGATTCCTGTGGATAGACGAGCAGAGCTTGGCCATCAATACTTACGTCATGCAATCTATGACGTTCGGTGCCAGCTGTTCGCCATGCTTAGCGAATTTCGTTAAGAATCTTAACGTCATGATATTTTAGAGCGATTTTCCAAGGGTGGTAAAGGCGATATAGGTCACCCTTACATAGACGACTACGTGGACAGCTTCGATAGTGTAGCCGAAGAAGTCAACGTCACCAAAGCTGTCATTGAAATCCATAAGACCGGGGGCTTCGAACTCTGTAATTTTGAGTCGAATTCCAAATAAGTGTTTTGAGACATTTCCCAACTGAAGATCGATGGGGAGCAGAAGAAGATGATCGAAATGAACATGGATGCGACGATGGAAAAGGTTCTCGGCATGTGTTGGGAACCAATCAAAGATGTCTTCACATTCAAATTGAAGTTTCCTCGTGTTAGCCAGGATGTTATATTAGACTCCAGGTGCCCAACAAAAAGAGAGTTCCTGAGCATCGCCATGTCTATGTTTGAGCCGTTTGGAATAATTGCCAACTTCGTGATACATATAAGGAGATTATTGCAAGCGGTTTGGAAACATGGTGTTGGTTGAGATGAGCCTATCCCTAATGACATTTATGAACGTTGGTAGCCGTGGAAGGCAGAACTCCAAACTCTCATGCAGTACAGGATTCCAAGATGTCATGATTCCAACTTGACGTCAGCACATAACGTAGTTGTTCACACATTTGTTGATGCCAGTGAAGAGGCGTTTAGCGCAATAACCTATCTTCAGGCTGAGTTTGATGATTGAATCTGCATATAATTTGTCTGCGGCACAACGAGGTGCGCGCCGAAAAAATTAACTTCCATTCCTCGCCTCGAGCTGTCAGTGGCCATTTCGGGAGTGAGACTATGCGATGCTGTATTAGAACATCATGAGCTAGCATTCAAGACCCGGGTATTTTGGACTGACTCGAAGACTGTCATCCATTGGCTTCAATCAGACCCTCGTCGACAAAAGCAGTTCGTGGTTTTCCGAATTACCGAGATTCTTGAAAGCACCAAGGTAAGTCAATGGCGTTGGATTCCGCCAAGACTCAACCCAGCAGATGAAGCGACACGAGGTAGATATCCACCCAAATTTGAAGCTGACAACAGTTAGATAAGTGGTCCAAAATTCCTGCAAATGCCCGAACAGTTCTGTACCACCAGATGACATCAGCAGTCACGTGTGCAAGGAGGAGCATCGACCCAAGATGCTGATACCTACTGTGGTGATTACCTCAGCCATTGACTTCTCCAGAATTTCTAGGTATCGTAAGCTGCAAAGTACTATGGCCTGGGTGCTTCGATTCGTGCAAGCATGCCAACGGAGGTCGATTGAAAAAGGGGAACTGTCGATAGCGGAACTGAAAAAGGCAGATATAAAGTTGTGCCGTCAAGTCCAGAAAGATGCCTTTAGTAATGAACTTGCCCGCGTAAGAGATGATTTGCCAATCGAAAATAACAGTTCCATCTTCAAGTTAACACCGTGCCTAGCGGACCTGCTGCTCGTATACGGTCGTTGATGGTAGATGTTGCCACGACCATTCCATTTGCTGCCAGACGCCCGATCATTCTGCCGAAGATACATCCGCTAACGAAGTTGATCGTTGATCATCATCACCGCCTGATGCACCATCAAAACGATGACACGACTGCCAACGGAATACGCCACAAGTACTGGGTGCCGAGCGTTCGCTCTGCCGTCTAGATGTTTATATCGCCGCATTCCGAGCTGCTCAGCCATCGCTGCTCAGCCATGGCCACCTTTGATGGGACAATTACCTAAGGACCGTCTCACTCCATTTGTACAGCCATTCACATATACAGGCCTTGACTACTTCGGGCCAGTCTACATCACAGTCGGTCATAGGAAGGAAAAGCGATGGGTCGCGCTATTTACTTGCATAACCATAAGAGCCATCCACCTTGAAATAGCGTCTGATTTGTCGACGGATGCCTGCACTTGTGAAGTAGTAAAACTGTACTTTATTATATAATAGCGTAAGATTGGATGAATTCAGTTACACAGTTTGGTTTAGACCAAATAGATTATAGTGTGAAGTGGCATTACCAAATTCAATATGTTCAAATTAATAGACATTATTCGTTACTTTACAACACTCCCACTTTTGAATATTATAATTTAATAAAATGCATAATAAATCTCTCAGATTATTTATCCACCACTCCAATTAAAAATCTACACTTTTCAAATTTATCCTTAGATAATTTGTCGCGTGCAAAACGGCACGCTACAAAATATTCTGTCTTGTTCTCCCTACACCTCAATTCCCCGCCAAGCAAGGTAAAGGGAAACGCCGAACATCGCACCGAATGGCGCATCCCTTGATTAAAAATGTCTGCACGGGAGCTTACGCGATGGTAGGGATAGCGGCAAACAAGGGTTACTTATCCGCGAAGTAACAAACGCAAACTTTCGCACGAAGCAAACCTTCATTTGCATTAGAGCCCCTGGCTGTTAAATTTTTCCGGAGCCGAAAAAAATTGAGCCTGAGAATGATTTGCGTATAACAAATATAACAAATGTGTAATACACAATAATACACAACCAAGCAAACAAGCAAACACGGAAGGCGTGCTGCTGCCGCACGATCCAGTGTTGAGATCAATGTGCGTTCTATGTGCGTGTAATGTATGTGGAATCTGTTAATCGTCGTGTATGGGTGAATGGAATGGAATGTGAGAATGGGCAAGAGTGGTGAATCGGGTCATTCTTAGATTAACCCAGTAAGGGACTCCACGTCCCAGTAGTTTGAAAAATATAAAAGAAAAACATAAAGCCATACGAAGCCTAAAGAAGAAAAAACAAAAAAAAAGAATGGCAATAAAATACAGGACGGAGGAGAACGAGGACGGATAAGTATGCATTCGGTGGTTGGGGTGGTGGGCATAGTGCCGTATGTGGGAATATATATATATAACAACGCGCGTAGTGCGGTGCACCGCCCGATCGTTAATTTTTGTGATAAAATGTGGAGATTGGAGAGCTCCACTCCAAAACACATTAGTTGCAGTGCGTAGCGCCCCGAAAGGGGCAGATTTAGTGCGCGTAAAGTCCCGTTTCGTAGCGGAGTCTTGTGGTAGAGTTGGCCCGTAAAAATTGGTACCAAACTGTACCACGCGAAAATAGTTGGTGAGGTATTCGGGGTCGCCATGTCGTGTTGTCCAACTGTGTCCAACAGTTGGTCACCGAGCCCAAGTAGTTTTGCTGGGTGAAAGTGATTGGACCACCAGGTGTCGCTAGTTGCGTAACATTTTTAGCGAGGCGGGTTTGTTCAGGGCGGCAGTTGATCTCATCAGTTGGAAGGCATTGCTGTGGTTTAGGGCGGTTAGACGTTCCGTAGGTTCGTGGTCAGAGTTGGTAAAGAACTCAAGTTGGAGTTTCTCCCTCCCAACTATGACGACTTACTAATGGAGGAAATAAGGCGTCGGGCACAGGGGAAAGAGGAATCCATAGGGGTCTACGTGGTCATCATGAACAACATGTTCGGACGTCTCACAGAACCCCTAACGGAGCGAAGGAAGCTGGAAATAATTCAACGGAACTTCGGCTCCGTTTTACCAGACTCAGTTGGGGCTGGCGGAGCCGAAGTCCATTGACGAGTTAGTGGAACTTGGGAGAAAATTGAAGATTGTGCGAGAAAATGTCGAAACGTTCGCTGCACCTCCAACATCGAGGACAAGGAATTTGTTGGAGCTCGACCTAGCGTATATTACCACCGAAGAGCCGAAGTTAGCAGTGACGCGGACCGATACACCACCCAAGAGGTCGATAATGACAACCTCACGAGATGGTAGATCGCCAGCAGTTCCTAGGGGTACATCACCCGCCATGCATCCGAAAGCGCGACGGACAGTACGCAGGGAGATACCAGCAGCGGTGGGAAGGGATGGCAGGAGGAGGGCAGGAGCGTCGGTAGAAGCGAGTGGGTTGCCTGCTGGCAACCAGCGTGGGGGAGGGGTTAATTTAGATTCCATTTTGGAAGTGCAGTATGATGATGTACGCCCGTATTTAGGAGTTAGTGTGTATTGGGTTAGGTTGGTAGGTCGTCGCGTACTATCGTCGGTAGGGAAGGATTGTGAAATTCAGATAGAAGATAAAGCGCAGACCTTCGCCATCATCGTGCCCAATCTGGTTAGACACGGGTGCCTCTGAGTCTGAACCTGAAACAAATTTGGGACTCGCATCGGAGTCGTCGTCGTCCATGTCCCTAAGGCCTTCATCTGGTAACTCACACCACGGCTTGATTTTGTCTTAGTCACTATATATCACTATATACGGAGCCTTGTAAAAAGGTTCTAGTTTCCGCGATTCATCTGTCGCCACTGCCTCGTGCTCGATTAAAACCAGATCGTCCATGTCATACCGCGATGGTTTGCGGTGCCGTAAATCGTAGCGTTTCTTCTGATACGCCTGACTCGTTTGGAAGTTTCGTAGCGCATTCTACCTCCTATCCATCTCCAACAGGTCTGCCAATTCCGTCTTCCCCAGCTCCAACAACAGTTTGATTCCGAGAATATCCCTCGGAGTGTATGAAAATAACAGCTCGTGTGGACTCGACTTTGTTGTCGCACTCCGTGCTGTATTGAGGCTCCATTGAATCGTCCTGAGGTAACCCGCCCAATCCTTCTCCGTAGAATGGACACACTTTAATGCCGATAGGATAGTTCTGTTGCAGCGTTCCACCTGGCCATTCGCTCCTGGTTTCCTTACGGCGGTTTTAATATGCTGCACTCCGTGGTCTTCGCAGTACTGCGTAAACGCCTTTGCCATAAACGCTGTACCTCGATCCGTCACCAGTCGCTTCGGAACACCAAAGTATCCTGACATGTTCATCAGCACGTTGAGCACCCCATTCGTGTTCGCTGTTTTCACTGCTCACAAGACGACATATTTTGTGAAGTTATCCACGATTGCTAACACGTACCTGGTCCCTACCTTCCCTCGAGTGAATGGTCCCAGATGATCCAGATGAACGGTGTCAAACGAAAGCGGTACACGATACGCTGTGTAACTCCCCTTCCAGTTTCCCCCCTTTCCTTTTCGAATAGACGCAGTCCACACACGCCTTTATGTATTCTCGTGTGAATCCGCGCATCTTCGACAACTACAATGCTTCTTGAATACGCGTCAACGTCTTCTCTTCCGCTAGGTGCCCAACATCATCGTGAGATAGCTTTAAGATTCTCCAACGTATTGCGTGAGGAACACTCCACTTCACTACACCGTCCACTAATCGAAACAACCGCATACCGTTCAGTCTGTACTCTTTTTGCTGCTTCTTCGTGTTTGTTGATTCGGTCGACTGCAGCTCCTTTATGATTGCTCGCAGTTTACTGTCCTACTACTGCATAGTCGCCAGCAATCATCATCTGTGATGTACATGTTAAGGACATACAGCGATGCTTCTTCCATCACTTTCGGCTCTTTAACAGGTGGCCGACTTAACGCGTCCACATAAGCAGCATTTCTTCCAGGTTGATGTACCAATTCGAAAGAGAACTCCTGCAGCTGGAGCCGCTACCTGCCCACTCGGGATATAATCTTCGCCTGGCAGTCGGTGACTACTTTGAAATCCCTGCCCACTAAGTAGACACGCAACCGTTCGAGACTGTCCACTATAGCCAATACTTCAGTCTCGTATGAATGGTACTTCTTCTCGTCGTCCGAAAGCTTGCTACTGTAAAACAGCACTGGTCGAGCTGAGTTCGGCGTTTCTCGTTGGAATAAAATTCGCGCCAACCCAAAAGATGACGCGTCTGTATGCACCTCGTGTTTACACTGAGGGTCGAACAGTACCAACACGGGCGGATTGCTCAAGATTTCCTTCAATCGCAGGAACGCCTCCTCTTGCTTGATTGACCAAATGAAATCCTTGTCCGTTTTCATCAGTTCTGTGAGAGGTACGGCCAACTGGGAGTAATTCTGGACAAGCTTCCGGAAGAACCCCGTAAGACCCAAGAATTGGCGCACTTCGAGGATGTTGCGGAGGGTCGGGCACTCCATGATTGCCTTCGTATTTTGCTGGTTCGGTTTCAATCCATTCTCGTTCACCTCATTACCAAGAAATTCGATATTAGTTTTGAAGAATACGCATTTACTTACGTTGAGGGTAAGTCCGAATTTCTTCAACGCCTCCAAGAACCTTCCCAGCTTCGCTAAGCCTTCCTCCATCATCTTGCTGGCTATTGTGTCGTCCAAGTAGACTGCTATATCACCCTCGGCAACGACGATTTCAGCGAATTCATGCATGCTTGGAACGAGCAGGTGCATTTACGAGTTCAAGTGGCATCCTGTTGAACTCAAAACAGCCTTCGTCCGTTATGAATGCGGTGAACTTTTTGCTGTGCTCCTTTATTCGAATTTGGTGATAGCCCGAAGCCAAGTCCAAGACTGTAAACAGTGAATTACCACTCAGCGATGTCAGCACCTCGGCGATTACGGTCATAGGAAACTTCCGCTTTACAGTCACTTTGTTCAGCCCCCGAAAGTCTGTACACAACCTATCGGATCCGTCTTTCTTTTTGGTTAGGACAATTGGAGAGGAGTAGTCCGAACAGGATGGGCGAATGACGCCAAGATCTAGCAATTCGTTGACCTTTTCTTTAATAACAGCTCGTTTTGCAAATGGGAGTCTGTATGGCTGTACACAGACAGGTTGCGATGTTGTGAGCTCGATTGCGCACTCACCCAGCTTAGACTCACCCAGCTCTCCGGTTCCCAAGGCGAAACATCTCCGATAATTGTCGACAATGCCTTGGACCTTTTCCAAGTTCATCTCCCCAATGTCTCCTACATCCAGTTCGGTAATCAGCAGCTTCCACCTCGGCTCCTTCAAGATCTGCTTTTCAACCAACAGCACACCACGTTCATCTTCCTGCATGCCATCGCCGATGGATAATTTATTGAAGGTCTTTTCTATCCGATCCTGTGGCTGATCCAAAAGCCGTCGTCCAATTATCATTGCGTACGGCTGACAATGATCTGGTACCACAAGCTGGTATCTGGTACCGCCCCACCGTAGTGCACCCTCAGCCACCAAAGCCTTTCAAATTATTTTTGTGCGCCCTGTACTTCAGTCCCCCTGTCTCAGCCTCCGATTTACACAGTGTTACGCAATCGCTGCCGAGGTCGATGAATGCCGTGATCGAATATCCATTCACCCTCGTTCTCTTAACATATTTGCTGTTTTCCACCTTTATCACCAATTGCGTTTGTCCACCTGTTTGCCTGGAGACTGCCCCGTTCCACTGTGTCCTCTGAGTTTGCTCTTGTGCTAGTGAACAATTTCGCCGATAGCGTCCCACTTGTTGACATTGAAAACATTTAGTTTGGACTTCTATGTCGCCGACCACACCCGTTTTTCGTTCCGTTGCCCGTTTCGTCCTCGACTTCAAGCCTCCGACCCACCGAATTCTGTCCACCCGCTCGCGAACCGTCCGCATTGATGTTGCCCGACAAGCTTCCAGGCACTCGCCTTCCGCCATGCTTAACACGATGTATTTGAGAACTGCCGACTCCTCCAGTCGACCCCGGGAAGCGATTTTCTTCATCTCAAATACATACTCTTCGGTGTCCTCGTTCGGTTTTTGTCGTCTCTCCCGCAACAGATTGTGAATGTCCACAGCATCGTCGGTGGTCGGAAAATTCGACGAAAGGTCATCGAGGAATTCGTTCAAAGATTCATGCAAAGCTCCCTCACTCCATAATTTCGCAACCCCTGCGAGTCTCGTAGTTGCTGCCTTTAGTAGGAGTTTCTCATCCAAGCCGTAAATTCGGCGTAGATCCCCAACATTCCTTATCCATGCCGCCGAAGAGAGACCCCACCTATTATTCGGGTTAAACTCCGGGATCACCTCAATAACATCGCGCACCATGAAGACACTCCTTGGATTGTTTTCGTTTCTGGCATTCGCGACAGGCAACGGTGCTTTCGGAATGGCTCCTGTAGCCCCACTCCGGTCCATCGTGTCTGAACGTGCACGATTCGAATCGCGTGCACTCTGCAATTCCTGCTTCATGCGTGCCAGCTCTCTTCGCAGACGTTTAACTTCTGGCGCTTCGCCTACAGCACCACTCTCAAGGAGAATTGGCATGATCAACGGTGGCGGATTGTTGCGTTACGTTGCGTTAGCCGCTGTGGCAATTCTTCCTTCAGGCCACCCTGATCCAATCCCCGTCTTCTCAATTCCCGTAAGTCCCCGTAAGTCATCCCGGGGCAGCTCACCATAACGTCGTTCCCGTTCCTCTCTGGTATCCATACCCGTAGCGAGAACAAAAAAAAAGAAAAAAATGCTACCCGATCAATACGTACGTATGTAGATCTCCTCGCCGAATTGCCTATCCGCTACGCTTATTTCTTTTCTTTCGTTTTTTTCTTTTCAAACCACACACTGCATCAGCTGTGTACTCGAAAGTGCCCGTCCGTCGGTCCTCTCACCGATTGCCGAATTATCACTCCTCATAGTGCAGTGTTCTATGCCCCAGCTGCACAGTAATCGCCACAGCTAATCCTTCTGCGATTCTTCTTCACCTAGTCAAGTGATAGTCCGCCTACACTTCTCGGTCGTTGCAATCGCGATTCGGTTTTCTTTACTAATTTTTCCATTTTTGACGCTTAGTACAGAGTTCTCTTGCCAAAACGAATGAATTTATGCAAAAATAATAAAACCCAAAATATGTATGAATTACGATCCAGTTTGCGCGTTGTGTTTATCTTCTATCTGAACTTCTGATATGTGAAGTTTAGATAGAAGATAAATCAGTAATCAAGATGATACTAATTTTGCACTTTATTCTATCATACTTCAAGGGTACATGTGTTAACTCCGCGACGGTCACAATACAACTGATGCACCCATGCATTACAGGATATAATATAGTATAATATATTATATAGATATAATATAGGTCCCGTTTCGTCGCGGAGTTTTGTGGACAAGGACCACATTCGGTTGGCGACAGAACGGTCGCTTCGCGGTAGAGTTGGCCCGTAAAAATTGGTACCAAACGGTACCACGCGAAAATAGTTGGTGAGGTATTCGGGGTCCCGAGGGTTATTCGTGGCTTACGTTGGTGTGTCTGCTTTCCCATGTCGTGTTGTCCAACTGTGTGGGGACAGTTGGCCACCGAGCTCAAGTAGTTTTGCTGGGTGAAAGTTGATCCAGAGGGATATAGAGGGGGTTTCGTCGTGTCGTTCACGACGAAAGACGACGTGGCGCCCGCTTCCTTCGGGAAGATCGATTTTTTTGATCTTTTTTTGTGTTCTATCTTGGGGATCCACCCCAGCTGAGTTGTGCTGGGCCGGAGGTATATTGGCACCATCAGGTGTCGCGCAACATTTTTGGCGCCCAACGGGGTAAGTTTTTGGGGACGGCTAGGTTCAACTTCGTGGTTTTTTTTTCTTTTGAAAATTGTTCTTACATTTTTTTGCATATTTTTCTTACGTCTATTTTATATTTTTTCTCTACATTTTAGTCTATATTTTTCAGGTATTTTTTTTATTGTATTTCCTTATTATAAGTACTTCTTTACTTTTCGTTTTAGCTTTTTTTTATTATATTTATATATATTTTTTTTATCCTACATCTTTTTTTTCAAATATGTATATTTTCTCTCTCTGGGATTTTTTATTGTTTTTTTTTTTGTTTGTTTTTGGGTACAGACAACCTCACGAGAAGGTAGATCGCAAGCAGATCCTAGGGATCAATCACCCGCGGTACATCCGTGAGATACCAGCAGCGGTGCGAAGGGATACCACACCGACAAGAGGGATACGTTGCTTTAACTGCAATAGGGAGGGGCATTTTTCCACATCATGTTCTGCAAAGATGAGGTGCTTTGGGTGCGGACAGCCCGGGGTAATTCGTAGGGATTGCCGGAAATGTCCGGGAAATGGCCAACGCCCTCCGGCGGAGTAGGTTGCCTGCTGGCAACCAGTCGGGGGGAGGCGTTCATTTAGGTTCCAGTTTGGAAGTGTTGATGATGTACGCCCGTATTTAGGAGTTGTGTGTATGGGGTTAGCTTCGTAGGTCGTAGCGAACTATCGTTGGTAGGGAAGGATGGCATATTTTAGGAAGGTTAGGACTTAGGTTAGCGCAGGCAAAAACAAGTAGGGTTGTGTTAGCAAATGGTGCAGGAGTAGGAGTAGCAGGGACATTGAGCCTACCATTTCAGGTGCGAGGAGAAGCGCTCCTTTTTTTGGGGCGGACTTCCTAAGCCCAGCGGGTATGGAAGAAAAAGAAGAAGGAAGGAAGAGAAAACGACACATAGATAGCGAGCTAGAGGACATGCATAAAAATGGAGTTATGGAGAAATCGAACAGTCCATGGGCTTCTCCGATCGTCATGATTAGGAAGAAGGATGGTTCGTTCCTGTTCTGTGTGGACTACCGGAAATTAAACAAAGTTACGGAGAGGATCGCTTATCCCCTCCCGTACATAAAAAGTTCCTATCATCCCTTGATATAAAATCCGCTTATTGGCCGATACCGATGGAAGAGAAATCGCGACAGTACACGGCCTTCACGGTCCAAAATAGAAGCCTCTTCCAGTTCAAGCGAATGCCTTTTGGGTTGCACAATGCACCTGCAACGTGGCAGCGATTCATCGACACAGTGCTAAGTCCCGATGTAGAACTACATCTGTTCGTATACCTCGATGATATCATCGTGGTTACGAACAACTTCGAAAAATATCTCACGATATTGGTGTAGGAGCAGTGCTCAGTCAGACTTTTAAGGGTGGGGAGAAAGTAATTTGTTATTTGAGCAGGTCGTAAAATAGGTGTTAAAGGAACTATGCCACGACGGAGAAGGAGTGCTTGGCCGTACTATGGGCGGTTGAGAAGTTGAGACCACATATCGAAGGTGTTGGATTTACTCACTCCCATATGCCGCAAGCCAATCCGGGTGAGCGAATTAACCAAATAATTAAAGCAACGTTACGAGCGTACGTGTCGGAGAACCACCGGACGTGAGATTCACATTTGGCTAAGATCGCTAGCTGAATCCGTACAGCACAACATAATGTATTGGGGGTTACCCCATACTATGCAAATTTCGGGCGAGAGATGGCGACGTCGGGAACGATTTTTGGAAACGGCAAATTAATACGGCAGCGGAAGATGGCGACCACGATGAAGACACAGTAAATGAATCGTGCGAATGAATCGACCCTCGGGGGAGAATAATGGTACTGGCGAGTACCAAGCGGAAATGAAGGAAGTGGGCAGAACATTCAAAGAGCTGAGGGCGGATATCGGTAAGAAGTTGACTGTAGCAATACAGAAAACATCAAACCTGTACAACCTAAGGCGAAGGAATGTCCATAACCAACCAAACGAGTTAGTTAGAAGACGAGAACGGGAAAGATCGAGGGACTTGGCACGCCAAGGATCTCAAACCCTATCGAGATAGCGAACAAATCGAGGAGGTATGGGTGGGGTTTGTCGCTTGCAAAACGGCACGCTACAAAGTATTCTGTCTTGTCCTCCCTACACCTCAATTCTCCCGATCAACGGAACAGCTGATCGACGGAGCCGGCACACGTACCAGTGGACAAACACACACTCGCTCCATAAGAGACTGGCCAGCAGGTCGTGGTATCGCGATTGAGGGGAGAAGGCAGCAGCAGGCAACTACACCAGCGAGAACACACGCACCCGTCCACGAAAGACTGACAAGAGGGAGGTGTTTTATCGATCTAGGAGGTATGCCGCTGCATGCGAGTGCAAAAACCAAGCACACAAGCAAACACGGAATGCGTGCCGCTGCCGGGTCCGACGATCACATGTGAGAGAGTGGGACGCACGAACCAGTGGTGACATCAATGTGCGTAGTGTGTGTGTGAAATGTGTTGTGTGCGTAGCATAGATGATAGGCGAAATATTTGGGGTATGCGTTGAATCTGTTAATCGTCGTGTATGGGTGAATGGAATGGAATGTGTAAATGGGCACCGAGTAAGGGACATCCCGTCCCAGTAGTTTGATCGAGAGAATTTTTGATCGGAGAAAAAAAATAAAATAAAATATAAAAGAAAAACATAAAGCAACACGAAGTCTAAAGAACGAAAAACAAAAAAAAAGAAGGACAATAAAAGACAGGACGGAGGAGAACGAAGACGACGGAGACAGAGAAGACACCCGGAGGACGCCGGGGCAACGGAGAAAAGAAAAAAAACAGCAAGAACGAAAAGTGAATAAGAACCCCGTTGTGAGAATTGTGGTTGGGGTGGTAGGCATAGTGATATATATATATATATTGTGACAATAAGCGAAGTGCGGTGCACCCCGATCGTTAATTTTTGTGATAAAACGTGGGGATTAGGGAGCTCCACTCCAAAACATATTAGTTGCAGTGCGTAACGCCCCGAAAGGGGCAGAGTTAGTGAGCGTTCGGTCCCGTTTCGTCGCGGAGTTTTGTGGACAAGGACCAGGTTGGCGACAGAACGGTCGCTTCGCGGTAGAGTTGGCCCGTAAAAATTCGTACCAAACGGTACCACGCGAAAATAGTTGGTGAGGTATTCGGGCTCGCCCGGTACCCGTTATTCGTGGGTTACGTTGGTGTGTCTCCTTTCCCATGTCGTGTTGTCCAACTGTGTGGGGACAGTTGGCAGTTTTGCTGGGTGAACGTTAATCCCGAGGGATCGACGTGAGGGTGGAAGTTCGCAAGGACTGCCCCGCAGATCGGTTTTCCCCTAATTTTTAGGGAGAAATATATATATACCGGGCGGGTTATATATATATACATATAGTTATAGAATGGGTTTCGTCGCTCCCGACGAAAGACGAAGTGGCAGCCACTTCCTTCGGGAAGATTGATTTTTTTGATTTTTGTTGGTGTTCTGTTTTGGGGATCCACTCCAGCTGAGTTGTGCGGGGCCGAAGGTTTATTGGGACCACCAGGTGTCGCTAGTTGCGCGACAAATGCTTTTGTAAATATATCGGCTTTTTGATGTTCTGAATGAACTTATTTTACATTAAAATCTGCGCGATCATATTCTTCGCGAATAAAGTGCTAACGCAAATCTATGTGCGTCGTGCGTTTATGGAATTCTGGATTCTTCACAAGTCGAATAGCTCCTTGGTTATCCATATTTAGAGTTGTCATACGAATTTTGTTAGGAGCCAATTCTAACAAATGTTGTTTCAGCCAGATCATCTCCTTTACTGCTTGGAGATGACCAATATTCCTGGTTCCGCTTATATATCTTAAGATTCTTTTCACAGCATTAACATGATTCTTGTTTGGTGTATCCAAATATCGAGACACTACTCTCACTGCAAATGCAATATTCGAAATTCCGAAGATTCCATATTTTCGCTGTTATATTTTTCGGACGGGGTTGTAATTGGCTTGTAACAATCCATGTTGAAACTTTTCAATATATTACCAGCATAAGTTGATTGGCTTACACGGATTGACCCATTTGAACTTCGTGTAAGTTCCATGCCAAGAAACCATTCAAGATTCAAGACTGTTATTTCGAAGTGAGTCTGCAAATAATGAATCAGCTCCAGAGCATCACGTTCCTCCTGTGCAGCAACTAGTCCATCATCAATATAAATGACAAGGATTAAACGTCTTTCACCTCCTCCTCTGATAAATACGCAAGGTCCATTTTGCTTGGTTTTAGATAGAACGTCTTCAACGCGCTTGCGAACTTCTTATTCTAGCATATGGATGCTTGTTTTAGTCCGTAAAGGCTCCTGCGAAGTCTACACACCCTTCTCAATCCGTCATCAAATCCTTGAGTTTGCTGCATAAAAATCTCCTCGTCATCCAAATCACCATTTAGAAATGCTGTCTTAACATCGAATTGCGTCAGTGTCAATCCTTCATTAGCGGCTATAGGAAGTATTGAAAGTATTGACTTAAACCTTGCCACAGTGCTGAATGTCTCCACGTAGTCTATTACATATTCTTGATTAAATCCTCTGATTACTAACCTGGCCTTAAATTTTCGTTCTCCACTTGTGCCTAAGTTCTTCAGCTTATAGATCCACTTAGTGTCGATAACTTTCCTATCGGATGGACACTGTTCATCTCGTCCATCGCCGCTTTCTAATGGGTTGCATCCTTGCCCTTTTGTGTTTTCGCATAGCCAACGAATATTCTCTTTTTAGCTTTCCTATCCCACTTTCTGCGCTTTTGCTTCTGAATATAAGCAAATGCTTCTGCGCCAAACAACTTGAAGTCGCACCGTTGAAATTTCTTGCCATACCAAAGCCCATATGGATTTTTGACTCTGAAACCACAATTACCTGTGCGGTTAAGAACATAAACTGCAGCATTCACGGCTTCAGCTCAAAATTTCTTAATCATTTTTTTTGCTAGCAGCATAGTCCGCGCTGCTTCAACAACTGCGATTTTGCATCTCAGCGCTACCATTTTGCTCTGGAGTGTAAGCTACAGTTATTTTATGCCCAATATAATGTTTGTCCAATTGCACTTTCACTCTTTCGTTGATAAACTCTGTCCCATTGTCCGTACGAAGCGTTTTAATTGAATGCTGGCTGTCACATTTGCACATTTGAATTATAAACTGTTCAATTGAAGCACAAACTTCTGATTTGTTTTTCAAGAAATATACCACTTTAAAATGAGAAAAATTGTCTTTGAACAATAAAAAACAATATTTCGACAAAAAAAAAACTTCACTAGTCCACATAGCAGCATGCACAAGATCACCAGGTCGATTTACTTCAAAACCACTTCTCTGGAAAGGTAGCCTGTGCAGCGTTCCAAAGAGTCAGACATCACATTTAAAATTTTGACCATCCATGTAAGCGATACCTTCTTCATTTAATTGTGTACGAACATGAGTTACACTTTGATGAGGCAAAATACCTTTTGTTGCTAAATTCGCCATGGTTTCTTCGTTTGTTATCTGACACAAATTTAAGATCTTTATCTAAAACGCGACTCCGAGAAAATAAATTAGCAGAAATCTTTGGCGCATAAAGTGCATTCAGAAGATGCTTCTCGGTCCAAGTTTTCCATCTGAGGCCAAAATTATGTCACCGATGCCCAACGCAGATCCTATCGATAAAATTCTTGTGTTCAGTAGAGTAATCTAATAGAGAATTAGTTAAATTATTTAGAAACATAAACAGGGCCGAACTTATAGCCAGTGCTGAAGTCAGCGCCACTGCAGAAGTCATATCCGAAGCCAGAAGCGAAACACAGACGTGAAAAATATTCTGAAATCAAAAAACTGAATCTACTACAAATTATAACTGTGCTTTCTATATTATTTACACATGCGAGACCAATTGTTCTTTTCATACGCATATTGAAATTTATAATTGTGTTTATATTTCCGTCCTACTTTTATTTTACTAAATATCCATGAACTGGCAGAATTCCGTATCATATTCTCAGTACATAAATTCTCCACCAGGATCACAGGTTGATTCGCCAGTAAAGCATATCGTTCTCTATTTATTGTTCCTTATGTTTTATTTTCCGCTCTCTCTTTCATTTACGCCTTATCAGTGACATCAACAAGTGATATGACCTTGTTTACAAAAACAATGCTGTTCCAATCAAAATTCAATCAATATAGAATCTGAATAGAATCTACTACAAATTACACTAGAGAAATTACTACTAGAGTATATTGTTCTCTATTTATCGTTTCTTATGTCTTATTTTCCGCTCTCTTTCAACATGTGATATGGACTCGTTTACAAAAACATTGTAACAACAAAATATTCGTGCAGAGCTTGTAAACGCGCTTAGAAGGGATTGGAAGTTATGTACCTTGCTTAAATTGTAACATAACTCCAACTATATCAACAGATTGACTAAGCTTAGTACCCTAGTGCTCACTTTCACTGGACAAATTGATGTTGAACGTAACTCAGATTGAATTTAATATATTATTATAATTTTTTTTGAATAAGTACATTTTAAATTTAAGTAGAGCTGGTTATACTTTGAAAGGAATGTCGTGATTTTTGTGTTAGAGAATAGCAAACCCTCAAAAAACGTATACAGGCCACAAGGCCACCACATGTGGATACGGTTGACAAATGGAAATAACTATCACGTATCCACCCAGCCGTATAAAGCCACGTTTATCTAATTGCTTATTACGTGTGTTTTATTAATATAACACAGATGGCCGTACCAAGCCACGTTTATCTAATTACTTATTACGTGTGTTTTATTAATATAATAATATAATATAAAATATTCCGAAATCAAAAAATTGTTTCTTTTATCTATCTAATACAAAAACTGAATCTACTACAAATTATAACTCGAATGGCTGTGCTTTCTATATTATTTATTGTTGAAAAGTTTATTCGTTCAATTAATAATATATTTGTATACGTCGGTTGCTTGGACTTCCAATCGAACAGGGATACTTGAAATCAAACCAAACTAACCTACAGCCGAATGTGTTATTTGACAGTTTAGAAAAAGCGCAAATTTGTATTCGATGCTTTGCTGATTAGAAGCCCAAGCCGCCGAACGTGTTGCCAAAAAGAGTAAGTTTGTATACTTAAATGAATTATATTAATACAAATTTTCAGAGAATAAATCCTCATTCTTTATATTATAACTGCGAATATTGTGTTTCTTGAGGGTTAAGTTCCAAACGGCATCATTCGCAAAAGAGATTTTCATCTGAGAATACTCATAGAATTGTCATCGTGAGAGTGTGGAATTTGCCTGCAAGAGATCCGCCGCCTGTTTACTGTTCCTTGCGGAGTTTCCCGTCTTCGAAACACTCGCCGTTAGTTTGACACACAAAGGTTGCTTGCGAAATTTCTGGTCTGCAAACGGTTTGATATACAGTTGCAGCTATTAACAGTTATCGCTCCGAATTGGAACTTCAACTGGTTGTGAATTCTCGCGGGATTTATTCGTCGTAACAAGTGAATTTAATAATTAACACTAAAATCTCACGTTCGCCGCCACCGTCGTCAATGCCGAACGACACACAACCGAGGAGAAGTCCCCGCCACTGCCAAAAGACTCCTGATCCTGAACCAGAGGATCGTTCCAACAAATTAGGAACTATATTGCAGAAGGATTCATCAGCACAAGATCAACTCATCAATCAGCAACATCGAGTCATGCCCACCACCATTTCCACTTCTGCGTCTTCGTCCATTGCCACCGTTCCTTCAACAAACCACCAATTGTCAGCATATTCATCAGCGGGTTTGTATCAAACTGCTAACATACATCCACAGCTCCAGAAATATCCACCAGTGTCATCGAAACCCAGTACACACAGCACTCTTGACTTCCGCCGACGTCCATGTCACAGCAGCAGTCAGTGCCAGCATCTATGAACGTGAGTACAGCTCTTACCTATTCGTCGTTTACTCTGCCGCAAACAACACAGACGACAGCTAAGACTACGGTAGAGACAAACCCAAGCTTCTCGCACAGCCAAAGAGTGTTAACGTTTTTGCCGTCTTTGAGTTCAATTCCACCCTACACTCAGGCAATGAGTTTCCCCCACCGACATTTTATGCATCGCCGTCAGATGCTATGAGCCAATCAACATCGCACGGTGGAAGGAAGCTGCACGATCTACCGGAATTCACTGGAAAGCCCGAGGAATGGCCAATTTTCTGCACTGCCTTCACAGAGTCGACATTGATGTTCAACTATACTAAAGTTGAAAATATATTGCGCCTACAAAAATGTTTCAAGAGTGAAGCTAAGGAGGTGGTTGTGTCACTACTCATTTATCCGAATAATGTAGACCGAGTGATGTCAACTTTGGCTGCCTATGAGCAAACGTTTGGAGTGGGCCCAAAGAAGTGTTCATATAATGCAATACCGTACTCTAAAACACTTCGACGAGTGGCTAGTAGTATTGCCAGACTGGTCTGTTTAGTCGCAAAAAATTCTCTTCAACCGCCCGTCAGAAATGAGAGCAAACCAAAGGCAAGGAGCGTTCTTCACACCAGGGAGCAGCGTAAGCCAGCAGATGCAGCCAACAGTGATTTATGCTGTCACTGCAAAAGAAAAGTCACTCAGTAACCAGTTGCAATGTCTACACTGGTCTTGACGTCCAAAAGAAGTGGAATTTTGTAAAAAAAAATCGCCTGTGCTTCTGCTGCCTAAAATATGAGCATTCTGCGCGTTTTTGCAAGTCACGTAGAAGGTGTGGGATTGGCGGATGTACCAAAGTACACAATTCAACGCTTCATGAGGATCACGAGCTGAAAACTTCAACTAAGCCTGCAGATGCGGGCGTGAGTCCCAAGAAGACTTTACATAAAAGAATCTTAACGCCATGAGATTTGAGAGCGATTTTCCAAGGGCTTTAAAGGCGATAGTATATCACTATTAAGTAGACGACTACGTGGACAGCTTCGATAGTGTATCCGAAGCAGTCAACGTCACCAAAGCTGTCATTGAATTCTAAAGAGGTGTTGCGAGACATTTCCCCACTGAAGATCGATGGGGAGTAGAAGAAGATGATCGACATGAACATGGATGCGGCGATGGAAAAGGTTCTCGGCATGTGTTGGGAAGCAATCGAAGATGTCTTCACATTCAAATTGAAGTTTCCTCGTGTTAGCCAGGATGTTATGTTAGAGTCCAGGTGCCCAACTAAAAGAGAGTTCCTGAGCATCGCCATGCCTATGTTTGGCCCGTTTGGAATGATTGCCAACTTCGTGATACATATCAAGCTATTGCTGCAAGCGGTTTGGAAACGTGGTGTTGGTTGGGACGAGCCTATCCCTAATGACATTTATGAACGTTGGCAGCAGTGGAAGGCAGAACTCCAAACCCTCATGCAGTACAGGTTTCCAAGATGTCATGATTCATATAATTTTTTTATTATATTTCTTTATTTCTAAATTTGTATTCGATGCTTTGCTGATTAGAAGCCCAAGCCGCCGAACGTGTTGCCAAAAAGAGTAAGTTTGTATACTTAAATGAATTATATTAATACAAATTTTCAGAGAATAAATCCTCATTCTTTATATTATAACTGCGAATATTGTGTTTCTTGAGGGTTAAGTTCCAAACGGCATCATTCGCAAAAGAGATTTTCATCTGAGAATACTCATAGAATTGTCATCGTGAGAGTGTGGAATTTGCCTGCAAGAGATCCGCCGCCTGTTTACTGTTCCTTGCGGAGTTTCCCGTCTTCGAAACACTCGCCGTTAGTTTGACACACAAAGGTTGCTTGCGAAATTTCTGGTCTGCAAACGGTTTGATATACAGTTGCAGCTATTAACAGTTATCGCTCCGAATTGGAACTTCAACTGGTTGTGAATTCTCGCGGGATTTATTCGTCGTAACAAGTGAATTTAATAATTAACACTAAAATCTCACGTTCGCCGCCACCGTCGTCAATGCCGAACGACACACAACCGAGGAGAAGTCCCCGCCACTGCCAAAAGACTCCTGATCCTGAACCAGAGGATCGTTCCAACAAATTAGGAACTATATTGCAGAAGGATTCATCAGCACAAGATCAACTCATCAATCAGCAACATCGAGTCATGCCCACCACCATTTCCACTTCTGCGTCTTCGTCCATTGCCACCGTTCCTTCAACAAACCACCAATTGTCAGCATATTCATCAGCGGGTTTGTATCAAACTGCTAACATACATCCACAGCTCCAGAAATATCCACCAGTGTCATCGAAACCCAGTACACACAGCACTCTTGACTTCCGCCGACGTCCATGTCACAGCAGCAGTCAGTGCCAGCATCTATGAACGTGAGTACAGCTCTTACCTATTCGTCGTTTACTCTGCCGCAAACAACACAGACGACAGCTAAGACTACGGTAGAGACAAACCCAAGCTTCTCGCACAGCCAAAGAGTGTTAACGTTTTTGCCGTCTTTGAGTTCAATTCCACCCTACACTCAGGCAATGAGTTTCCCCCACCGACATTTTATGCATCGCCGTCAGATGCTATGAGCCAATCAACATCGCACGGTGGAAGGAAGCTGCACGATCTACCGGAATTCACTGGAAAGCCCGAGGAATGGCCAATTTTCTGCACTGCCTTCACAGAGTCGACATTGATGTTCAACTATACTAAAGTTGAAAATATATTGCGCCTACAAAAATGTTTCAAGAGTGAAGCTAAGGAGGTGGTTGTGTCACTACTCATTTATCCGAATAATGTAGACCGAGTGATGTCAACTTTGGCTGCCTATGAGCAAACGTTTGGAGTGGGCCCAAAGAAGTGTTCATATAATGCAATACCGTACTCTAAAACACTTCGACGAGTGGCTAGTAGTATTGCCAGACTGGTCTGTTTAGTCGCAAAAAATTCTCTTCAACCGCCCGTCAGAAATGAGAGCAAACCAAAGGCAAGGAGCGTTCTTCACACCAGGGAGCAGCGTAAGCCAGCAGATGCAGCCAACAGTGATTTATGCTGTCACTGCAAAAGAAAAGTCACTCAGTAACCAGTTGCAATGTCTACACTGGTCTTGACGTCCAAAAGAAGTGGAATTTTGTAAAAAAAAATCGCCTGTGCTTCTGCTGCCTAAAATATGAGCATTCTGCGCGTTTTTGCAAGTCACGTAGAAGGTGTGGGATTGGCGGATGTACCAAAGTACACAATTCAACGCTTCATGAGGATCACGAGCTGAAAACTTCAACTAAGCCTGCAGATGCGGGCGTGAGTCCCAAGAAGACTTTACATAAAAGAATCTTAACGCCATGAGATTTGAGAGCGATTTTCCAAGGGCTTTAAAGGCGATAGTATATCACTATTAAGTAGACGACTACGTGGACAGCTTCGATAGTGTATCCGAAGCAGTCAACGTCACCAAAGCTGTCATTGAATTCTAAAGAGGTGTTGCGAGACATTTCCCCACTGAAGATCGATGGGGAGTAGAAGAAGATGATCGACATGAACATGGATGCGGCGATGGAAAAGGTTCTCGGCATGTGTTGGGAAGCAATCGAAGATGTCTTCACATTCAAATTGAAGTTTCCTCGTGTTAGCCAGGATGTTATGTTAGAGTCCAGGTGCCCAACTAAAAGAGAGTTCCTGAGCATCGCCATGCCTATGTTTGGCCCGTTTGGAATGATTGCCAACTTCGTGATACATATCAAGCTATTGCTGCAAGCGGTTTGGAAACGTGGTGTTGGTTGGGACGAGCCTATCCCTAATGACATTTATGAACGTTGGCAGCAGTGGAAGGCAGAACTCCAAACCCTCATGCAGTACAGGTTTCCAAGATGTCATGATTCATATAATTTTTTTATTATATTTCTTTATTATAAATACTTTTACTTTTCGTTTTACCTTTTTTTTATTATTTTTACACATACTTTTTTTTATTATACATACATCTTTTTTTTCAAATATATATATATTTTCTCTCTCTGGGTTTCTTATTGGGTTTTTTTAATTTGTTTTTGGGTACAGGGTATTATTTTGTCGTAGTAATTGGTACTTTTTGGAGATTTTTTGTTGGACACTAGAAAGGGATTTTTAATTTTGGATTCTTTCTATTTTGCTTTTCGATTTTGGTTGTTGGATTTTTTTTCTTGATTTTGGTTTTTGGATATCTTTTTATTTCTTGATTTTGGTTTCTGATTATGATTTTGGATTTTTTTTATTTTTTTTGTCTTTGATTTTCTTTTCATTTTTTTGATTTGATTTATTTGGTTCAGGGATCTTAAAGTTGATTTTGGTCCCTATTTCTTTTGATTGGTTTTTTTTCTTTGGCATTTTTCTTCTTCCGTTTTATTTGGTTCCCTTCCTGGAACGTGTGGAAGAGCTACGGGAGGCTAGAGGGGTTAGCGAGGCGGGTTTGTTCAGAGCGCCAGTTGATCTCTTCAGTGGAAAGACATTGCTGTGGTTTAGGGCGGTTAGACGTTCCGTAGGTTCGTGGTCAGAGTTGGTGAGAGAACTCAAATTGGAGTTTCTAACTCCCAACTATGACGGCTTACTAATGGAGGAGATAAGGCGTCGGACACAGGGGAAAGAGGAATCCATAGGGGTCTACGTGGCGATCATGTACAAAGAAGATTGAATTCTTAGATTACCACAAATGCATTTGGGAAATTATAATAAGGCGCAATGGCATTGCCCAATGCTTTCGCTGGCAAAGGTTCGGGCACGCCGCGTCGGACTGCCAAATGCAGCCCCGATGCGTTAAGTGCGGAGAGAACCACAGTGCGGATAATTGTTCTCCGGGGCAAGAGGGAGCAGCTGACAAAAGTCAGCTCAAATGCGTACTCTGCGGGAACGGGAGCCACACCGCTAACTATCGCGGTTGCCCTAAATTCCAGGAGCGTAAAGCAAAAATGGTTCTGCAGAAGCAGCCTCCAGTGAAAAATTCACTCGAGGCAGCCATAACCGTCACCCCTCAAGTGACCTACGCCCAAATGGCGTCTGGCCAGAGGAGCACGGGAGAGCAGCAGCTACCGAAGGTAGTGCAGCAGCCGTCAGTGCCAAAAGCACACGGTCCAGCGCCCGACTGGAAAGCCTCCATTGAAAGGCGTATGGATCGGTTAGAGGAGCAGGTAAACCAAATTCTGGCGCTCCTGCAGAACCAACCACGTCACCAGTCATGATGGCTGCGAAAACGGAGAGTACCTATAAGATCCTTGCAGTGAATGCAAATTCATTGATAGGGATCCCACGAAAAAACGAGCTCCATAGATTGTTGGACGATCAAAGCCCAGAGCTTTTTCTGATTAGCGAAACTAAGCTAACTCAGAGAGGACATTGGAGCACAGTAATTATAATGTTATTAGGAGAGGCCGGCCCAAGTCCAATGGTGGAGGCGGTGTTGCGATCTTAATTAAAAATAACATAAAACACAAAGTAGTGTATAGTAGTGAAGTTCGACGGTTTCAGGAGTTGGAGGCCTGCATCGTGTGCATTTCTCTCCGCAGTGGAAAAAAGCTGTATGCGGTGTCGGTTTACTCCTCCGGCCCCCCTAGTTTCAGAACGACTATATCAGAGCTTGATTCACTCTTTCGATGTCTAAGACTGGACTCGGAGAAGAACTACATCATTTTGGCCGGGGACCTAAATGCCATTCACGGTTATTGGAGAAACATAGTTTCCAATAGTAGAGGGGACCAGCTTTACAGCTGGTATTGCTTGCACAGTGTCAAGTATAGACTTGAGTTGAAAGCAACAGAGATCTCGTCATACCCCAGAAGCGGTTCTTATCTGGATCTCCTGATATTTGACGCAAGACTGCAGCTGACAGATACAAACTCACAAACGATAAATTGTTTGAACACCTTCGTGTAACTCAGTGACCATTGCGGACTCAGTGCCGAAATCGAGATCCCCAACGATATTGCGGAATTAGGAGAGTTTGTTCAAACGTATCCCTACAATTACAATAGGACACGCTTCTCCAGACAAATGACGAGAGCAGTCTCCTCGAATGCGCTCCACATACCGTCCAATAGAAACTTGTCAAACGAGGAGATTGACATGTATCTTATACAATTGGACGAGACAATAAAACGAACAATGGACAGTACGATACCAAGGTATACACGCACAAATAACGAAAACTTATATCGCAATGCGACAATTGACGCACTCCACCAACAAAAAAGCAGACTCCTGTCAAGATTAAAAACCTTGTATAGACGGTTTACTGACAGACGAGATGAGGAAATTAGGACACTGAAATCGCTCATTAAGAACATTCAAACAATAATTGCCCAAAATTACAGAGTTTCTGTTAACTTGCATTGGAACAATAAGATTCGGGCTGTTAGATCCAACAACCCGAGCATGTTCCCGCAAATAAACAAATTCTTTCGCAGTAAGCGTAGCGATCTTCCATGTCTTAAGCTCCCCAGAACGACGGACAACGAACAAATACTGACTACAGCAGGTATTGATCCAGATAACGCGGTACTCGACGATAACTTCTTTGTGGTCGAAGACCCGCAAGAAAAAATGGAAGCCCAAACCACGACCTGGAGAATCGCACACAATATAGCAACTCGCAACTTCGAGAAGACATGCAACAATGGCGATCTGAGAACATCGGCTTTGTCGTGTTCAATGAAGATAACATGGCAGATAATGTCATCGCCGACGAAGGGGTTCACCCCCCGTTCATAGCGAAGACAGAGCTCCAAGCGGTCTTCATATCACTAAAGAAGAAAAAGTCAGTTGGAATCGACGGAATCTCGAACTTTGTGCTAAGACATCTCGCCCTAGATGTGGTTAATATGTACACTATCCTGTTTAACAATGCTCTGAATAATGCACATTATCCGGAGAATTGGAAAACTGCGATTATGCAACCCATATCCAAGCGAGGTAAAGATTCTTCGAATCCGTACAACCTCCGGTCAATTAGTCTCCTTCCGAAAATCAGTAAGGTATTCGAGAAGGTTATAAATAGAGCTCTGACCAACTGGACAGAGGACAAACATATTATTCCGGATAACCAATTCGGTTTCAAAGCGGGGCATGACACTATTCATGCCGCGTCGAAACTGGTGTAGGATACCCAATGGAACAAGAGCCAGAAACAATGTACGGGTGCCTGCCTGATTGACCTGGAGAAGGCCTTCGACACCGTATGGTTAGAAGGACTTTTTTACAAGCTCAATGGGCTAGGCATTAGTAAACCACTGCTTTACCTACTGTGTAACATGCTGGTTCGTCGTCAAGAATGGCAATGTGACCTCTGCAGGTATATTTAAAGTAAAAAATGGGCTCTAACAGGGTGCCGTTAATTCGCCGATCCTGTTCAACATTTTCTTGAGCGATCTAATAAGTTCTCTTCCTCTTAATCGTGTATAGATCAGGTAAAAAGATCGAGGACATCACTACTCTCGCGCAGTGTGACTTCGACTCATTCATGAGAAGTTGCGATGAATGGAAGTTGAATTTCAACTTTCAGATGTCGGAAACCATACTGTTCAGGACCCCTTTGTATAAGGCTTCGGCGGATACAAAAAAGAATTGGCGAAAGTTCTCAATAGTTGGGCGTCACTGGCAACCACTGGCGCAAAGGCCTGTAGTTAGATACCTGGAGATCTGGGCAGATCATTATCTATATTTTAACAAAAATGTAGGTGCTGCTCTAGCCCGAGCCCGAGGCGCTTTCGCTCTTACAAAGAGACTGTTTTATAACAGCCAACTCGATGCGAAGGTGAAGGTAATCTGCTACATGGCTCTCATCCGGCCAATGCTCACCTATGGCTGTCCCGTGTGGTTCAACGTGAGTGCAAGCTTGATGGAAAAGATTAGGGTGTTTGAGAGGGCTTGTCTTAGGGCTTGCCTTAGCCTCTACAGAACACCAGAGTCTAGTACAAACTTTCTTACTCCAATGAGGTCTTATACAACAGGGCGAACCTGATACGAGTGTACAATTTCCTGTTGAAGTTGATTCGAGGCCATACTGCCAGAGCGATGAACTCAGTCAATAACTTGATCTCTGGAGCTTACTACCCCAATGCACAATATCACGAACGGGTACGTCACAGTGTCTTCGTCCCCCCAGAAGCTTTTCTCCATTTAGACGTATGTATTTATGTATACAAGAAGATACATTTATATAGTTTGTATATAAGGATATATGCGTATACATATGTGTATAGGATATAGTATATATAAATGTATATGCATATATAAGTAGATTTGTTTAAGTTAGTTGTTTAAGTTTATTTTATGGTAGAATGTAAGTTAGTTTGTAATTTTTAAATAAAATGTTAAGTCATTATATTTTAAATTTTTCATAATATACAATTGCGCCCGCATTTTTGTCTAGTATGTAAGTTTTTTCTGAATTAATAAACAAAAATGAATAAAAAAAAGCGAGAATAATTCTGATTCATAATGTGCCCGTTAATTTTGTTAATCTGGATTTCCCTCTAAATATTATATATGTGAAAATCATTGAGAGCAACAATTCAAGCATTAGCTTCAATATCTTTGGTTATGAAAACGACAACATCGTTGGACCATATTATAATACACAAGAGGAGAAGAGCAGTCATATCAACCTACTTTTCTTGAACAATGAAGCCGGAAATACCCATTACGTATACATTAAAAACATTTCTCGACTAATAAAAGACCAAATGACAAAAAATTGCATTCAATTACATTTATGCAGTGGGTGTCTTTTAAATTTCACCACCCTTGAGAAATTAAATAAACATAAAAGTGACGACTCTTGCCGCAAAATTAAAACAAGCAACGGAGGAGAACAATGAAATCTATTTTGAACATTTCGAGAGAAAGTTAAAAGTACCATTCGCAATATACGCAGATTTTTAGTCAATCCTCACACCAATTCATCAGTGCGAAACTAATCCAGATAGAGAATCACCATCAACAGCAGATATTCAACTTCATATCCCAAGTGCTTTCAGTTATTTCATCGAGTGTTCATTCGACAACAAGTATGGTAAATACAGAACATTTTTTGGTAAGTACAATCTAAAAAAAAAAAATAATATCCATTTCTGTTATTGTTTTATTGGGTGAAATCGCTCCACATCGTTTCGTGGGAATGTTGGTAAAATATTTGTGCACAGAAGTTATACAGAAATCTGGGCGTAGCATAGATGATAGGCGAAATATTTGGGGTATGCGTGGAATCTGTTAATCGTCGTGTATGGCTGAATGGAATGGAATGTGTAAATGGGCACCGAGTAAGGGACATCCCGTCCCAGTAGTTTGATCGTGAGAATTTTTGGTCGGAGAAAAAAAATAAAATAAAATATAAAAGAAAAACATAAAGCCACACGGGAAAACAAAAAAAAGAAGGACAATAAAAGACAGGACGGAGGAGAACGAAGACGACGGAGACAGAGAAGACACCCGGAGGACGCCGGGGCAACGGAGAAAAGAAAAAAAACAGCAAGAACGAAAAGTGAATAAGAACCTCGTTGTGGGAATTGTGGTTGGGGTGGTAGGCATAGTGATATATATATATATATATTGTGACAATAAGCGAAGTGCGGTGCACCCCGAGCGTTAATTTTTGTGATAAAACGTGGGGATTAGGGAGCTCCACTCCAAAACATATTAGTTGCAGTGCGTAACGCCCCGAAAGGGGAAGAGTTAGTGCGTGTTAGGTCCCGTTTCGTCGCGGAGTTTTGTGGACAAGGACCACATTCGGTTGGCGACAGAACGGTCGCTTCGCGGTAGAGTTGGCCCGTAAAAATTGGTACCAAACGGTACCACGCGAAAATAGTTGGTGAGGTATTCGGGCTCGCCCGGTACCCGTTATTCGTGGGTTACGTTGGTGTGTCTCCTTTCCCATGTCGTGTTGTCCAACTGTGTGGGGACAGTTGGCAGTTTTGCTGGGTGAACGTTAATCCCGAGGGATCGACGTGAGGGTGGAGGTTCGCAAGGATCTCCGCGCATATCGGTTTTCCCCTAATTTTTAGGAAGAAATATATATATATACCGGGCGGGGTATATATATATACATATAGTTATAGAATGGGTTTCGTCGTTCCCGACGAAAGACGACGTGGCACCCACTTCCTTCGAGAAGATTGATTTTTTTGATTTTTGTTGGTGTTCTGTTTTGGGGATCCACTCCAGCTGAGTTGTGCGGGGCCGAAGGTCTATTGGGACCAGCAGGTGTCGCTAGTTGCGCGACAAATGCTTTTGTAAATATATCGGCTTTTTGATGTTCTGAATGAACTTATTTTACATTAAAATCTGCGGGATCATATTCTTCGCGAATAAAGTGCTAACGCAAATCTATGTGCGTCGTGCGTTTATGGAATTCTGGATTCTTCACAAGTCGAATAGCTTGGTTACCCATATTTAGAGTTGCCATACGAATTTTGTTAGGAGCCAATTCTAACAAAAGTTGTCATTTAATAGTCATCTCCTTTACTGCTTGGAGATGACCCATATTCCTGGTTCCGCTTATATATCTTAAGATTCTTTTCACAGCATGATTCTTGTTTGGTGTATCCAAATATCGAGACACTACTCTCACTGCAAATGCGATATCCGAAATTCCGAAGATTCCATATTGTCGCTGTTATATTTTTCGGACGGGGTTGTAATTGGCTTGTAACAATCCATTTTGAATCTTTTCAATATATTACCAGCATAAGTTGATTGGCTTTCATGGATTGATCCATTTGAACTTCGTGTAAGTTCCATGCCAAGAAACCATTCAACATTCAAGACTGTTATTTCGAAGTGAGTCTGCGAAGAATGAATCAGCTCCAGAGCATCACGTTCCTCCTGTGCAGCAACTAATCCATCATCAATATAAATGACAAGGATTAAACGTCTTTCACCTCCTCCTCTGATAAATACGCAAAGTCCATTTTGCTCGGTTTTAGATAGAACGTCTTCAACGCGCTTGCGAACTTCTTATTCTAGCATCTGGATGCTTGGTTTAGTCCGTAAAGGCTCCTGCGAAGTCTACACACCCTTCTCAATCCGTCATCAAATCCTTGAGTTTGCTGCATAAAAATCTCCTCGTCATCCAAATCACCATTTAGAAATGCTGTCTTAACATCGAATTGCGTCCGTGTCAATCCTTCATTAGCGTCTATAGGAAGTATTGAAAGTATTGACTTAAACCTTGCCACAGTGCTGAATGTCTCCACGTAGTCTATTACATATTCTTGATTAAATCCTCTGATTACTAACCTGGCCTTAAATTTTCGTTCTCCACTTGTGCCTAAGTTCTTCAACTTATAGATCCACTTAATGTCGATAACTTTCCTATCGGATGGACACTGTTCATCTCGTCCATCGCCGCTTTCTAATGGGTTGCATCCTTGCCCTTTTGTGTTTTCGCATAGCCAACGAATATTCTCTTTTTAGCTTTCCTATCCCACTTTCTGCGCTTTTGCTTCTGAATATAAGCAAATGCTTCTGCGCCAAACAACTTGAAGTCGCACCGTTGAAATTTCTTGCCATACCAAAGCCCATATGGATTTTTGACTCTGACACCACAATTACCTGTACGGTTAAGAACATAAACTCCTGTATTCACAGCTCCAGCCCAAAATTTCTCAGGCATTTTTTTTGCTAGCAGCATAGTCCGCGCTGCTTCAACAACTGCGATTTTGCATCTCAGCGCTACCATTTTGCTCTGGAGTGTAAGCTACAGTTATTTTATGCCCAATATAATGTTTGTCTAATTGCACTTTCACTCTTTCGTTGATAATGGACGGAGTCATTGTCCGTACGAAGCGTTTTAATTGAATGCTGGCTGTTACATTTGGCTCGAATTATAAATTGTTCAATTGAAGCACAAACTTCTGATTTGTTTTTCAAGAAATATACCACTTTAAAATGAGAAAAATTGTCTTTGAACAATAAAAAACAATATTTCGACAAAAAAAAACTTCATTGGTCCACATACGCAGCATGCACAAGATCACCAGGTCGATTTGCTTCAAAACCACTTCTCTGGAAAGGTAGCCTGTGCTGCGTTCCAAAGAGTCAGACATCACATTTAAAATTTTGACCATCCATGTAAGCGATACCTTTTTCATTTAATTGTGTACGAACATGAGTTACACTTTGATGGACCATCCTTTCATGCCAAACCTTAAGAGGCAAAATACCTTTTGTTGCTAAATTCGCCATGTTTTCTTCCACATCATGCACCTTAAAATGCATTCTGAACATCTGAACGCCTGTTGTATTTCTCCCACTGCCACTACAGTACCATCACTCTTAGCAAATGTACACCGTTTGTTATCTGACACAAATTTAAGATCTTTATCGCGACTCCGAGAAAATAAATTAGCAGAAATCTTTGGCGCATAAAGTGCATTCAATAGATGCTTCTCGGTCCAAGGTTTCCATCTGAGGCCAAAATTATGTCACCGATGCCCAACGCTGATCCTATTGATAAAATTCTTGTGTTCAGTAGAGTAATCTAATAGAGAATTAGTTAAATTATTTAGAAACATAAACAGGGACGAACTCATAGCCGGTGCTGAAGTCAGCGCCACTGCAGAGGTCATATCCGGAGCCAGAAGCGAAACACAGACGTGAAAAATATTCCGAAATCAAAAAATTGTTTCTTTTATCTATCTAATACAAAAACTGAATCTACTACAAATTATAACTCGAATGGCTGTGCTTTCTATATTATTTATTGTTGAAAAGTTTATTCGTTCAATTAATAATATATTTGTATACGTCGGTTGCTTGGTCTTCCAATCGAACAGGGATACTTGAAATCAAAACAAACTAATCTACAGCCGAATGTGTTATTTGACAGTTCAGAAAAAGCACAAATTTGTATTCGGTTCTTTTCTGATTAGAAGCCCAAGCCGCCGAACGTGTTGCCAAAAAGAGTAAGTTTGTATACTTAAATGAATTATATTAATACAAATTTTCAGAGAATAAATCCTCATTCTTTATATTATATCTGCGAATATTGTGTTTCTTGAAGGTTAAGTTCCAAAAGGCATCACGGGGGGTCCAATCTCGCAGCCAGCAACAAATTTTATTCTTCTTTTTGCGGAATAATTTCGTATTCGCAAAAGGGATTTTCACCTGAGAATACTCATACAATTGTCATCGTGAGAGTGTGGAATTTGCCTGCAAGAGATCCGCCGCCTTTTTACTGTTCCTTGCGGAGTTTCCCGTCTTCGAAACACTCGCCGTTAGTTTGACACACAAAGGTTGCTTGCGAAATTTCTGGTCTGCAAACGGTTTGATATACAGTTGCAGCTATTAACAGTTATCGCTCCGAATTGGAACTTCAACTGGTTGTGAATTCTCGCGGGATTTATTCGTCGTAACAAGTGAATTTAATAATTAACACTAAAATCTCACGTTCGCCGCCACCGTCGTCAATGCCGAACGACACACAACCGAGGAGAAGTCCCCGCCACTGCCAAAAGACTCCTGATCCTGAACCAGAGGATCGTTCCAACAAATTAGGAACTATATTGGAGAAGGATTCATCAGCACAAGAACAATTCATCAATCAGCAACATCAAGTCATGCCCACCACCATTACCACCGCTGCGTCTTCGTCCATTTCCACCGTTCCTTCAACAAAGCACCATTTGCCAGCATATTCATCTGCGGGTTTGTATCAAAGTGCTGACAGACTTACCACATCCAGAGCTCCTGAAATATCCGCCATTGTCATCGAAACCCAGCACACACAGCACTCTTGGCTTCCGCCGACGTCCATGTCACAGCAGCAGTCAGTGCCAGCATCTATGAACGTGAGTACAGCTCCTACCTATTCGTCGTTTACTCTGCCGCAAACAACACAGACGACAGCTAAGACTACGGTAGAGAGAAACCCAAGCTCCTCGCACAGCCAAAGAGTGTTAACGTTTTTGCCGTCTTTGAGTTCAATTCCACCCTACACTCAGGCAATGAGTTTTCCTCCACCGACATTTTATGCATCGCCGTCATATGCTATAAGCCAATCAACATCGCACGGTGGAAGGAAGCTGCACGATCTACCGGAATTCACTGGAAAGCCCGAGGAAAGGCCAAGTTTCTGCACTGCATTCACAGAGTCGACATTGATGTTCAACTATACCAAAGTTGAAAATATATTGCGCCCACAAAAATGTTTCAAGAGTGAAGCTAAGGAGGTGGTTATGTCACTACTCATTCATCCGAATAATGTAGACCGAGTGATGTCAACTTTGGCTGCCTATGAGCAAACGTTTGGAATGGGCCCAAAGAAGTGTTCATATAATGCCATACCCTACTCTAAAACACTTCGACGAGTGGCTAGTAGTATTGCCAGACTGGTCTGTTTAGTCGCAAAAAATTCTCTTCAACCGCCCGTCAGAAATGAGAGCAAACCAAAGGCAAGGAGCGTTCTTCACATCACGGAGCAGCGTAAGCCAGCAGATGCAGCCAACAGTGATTTATGCTGTCACTGCAAAAGAAAAGTCACTCAGTAAATTGCAATGTCTACACAGGTCTTGACGTCCAAAAGAAGTGGAATTTTGTAAAAAAAAACCGCCTGTGCTTCTGCTGCCTAAAATACGGGCATTCTGCGCGTTTTTGCAAGTCACGTAGAAGGTGTGGGATTGGCGGATGTACCAAAGTACACAATTCAACGCTTCATGAGGATCACGAGCTGAAAACTTCAACTACGCCTGCAGATGCGGACGTGAGTCCCAAGAAGACTTTACATAGCTCTGACGTAAATTCCAGCTCTAAAATGGCGAATCTTAACGCCATGAGATTTGAGAGCGATTTTCCAAGGCCTTTAAAGGCGATAGTATATCACTATTACGTAGACGACTACGTGGACAGCTTCGATAGTGTATCCGAATCAGTCAACGTCACCAAAGCTGTCATTGAAATACATAAGACCGGGGGCTTCAAACTCTGTAATTTTGCGTCGAATTCTAAAGATGTGTTGCGAGACATTTCCCCACTGAAGATCTCCCCATCGATTGACATGAACATGGATGCGGCGATGGAAAAGGTTCTCGGCATGTGTTGGGAAGCAATCGAAGATGTCTTCACATTCAAATTGAAGTCTCCTCGTGTTAGCCAGGATGTTATGTTAGACTCCAGGTGCCCAACAAAAAGAGAGTTCCATGCCTATGTTTGGCCCGTTTGGAATGATTGCCAACTTCGTGATACATATCAAGCTATTGTTGCAAGCGGTTTGGAAACATGGTGTTGGTTGGGACGAGCCTATCCGTAATTACATTTATGAACGTTGGCAGCAGTGGAAGGCAGAACTCCAAACCCTCATGCAGTACAGGTTTCCAAGATGTCATGATTCATATAATTTTTTTATTATATTTCCTTATTATAAATACTTTTACTTTTCGTTTTAGCTTTTTTTTATTATATTTACACATACTTTTTTTTATTATACATACATCTTTTTTTTCAAATATATATATATTTTCTCTCTCTGGGTTTCTTATTGGGTTTTTTTAATTTGTTTTTGGGTACAGGATATTATTTTGTCGTAGTAATTGGTACTTTTTGGAGATTTTTTGTTGGACACTAGAAAGGGATTTTTAATTTTAATTCTTTCTATTTTGCTTTTCGATTTTGGTTGTTGGATTTTTTTTCTTGATTTTGGTTTTTGGATATCTTTTTATTTCTTGATTTTGGTTTCTGATTATGATTTTGGATTCTTTTAATTTTTTTTGTCTTTGATTTTCTTTTCATTTTTTTGATTTGATTTATTTGGTTCAGGGATCTTAAAGTTGATTTTGGTCCCTATTTCTTTTGATTGGTTTTTTTTCTTTGGCATTTTTCTTCTTCCGTTTTATTTGGTTCCCTTCCTGGAACGTGTGGAAGAGCTACGGGAGGCTAGAGGGGTTAGCGAGGCGGGTTTGTTCAGGGCGCCAGTTGATCTCTTCAGTGGAAAGACATTGCTGTGGTTTAGGGCGGTTAGACGTTCTGCCCCGATGCGTTAAGTGCGGAGAGAACCACAGTGCGGATAATTGTTCTCCGGGGCAAGAGGGAGCAGCTGACAAAAGTCAGCTCAAATGCGTACTCTGCGGGAACGGGAGGCACACCGCTAACTATCGGGGTTGCCCTAAATTCCATAAGCGTAAAGCAAAAATGGTTCTGCAGAAGCAGCCTCCAGTGAAAAATTCACTCGAGGCAGCCATAACCGTCACCCCTCAAGTGACCTACGCCCAAATGGCGTCTGGCCAGAGGAGCACGGGAGAGCAGCAGCTACCGAAGGTAGTGCAGCAGCCGTCAGTGCCAAAAGCACACGATCCAGCGCCCGACTGGAAAGCCTCCATTGAAAGGCGTATGGATCGGTTAGAGGAGCAGGTAAACCAAATTCTGGCGCTCCTGCAGAACCAACCACGTCACCAGTCATGATGGCTGCGCAGACGGAGAGCACATATAAGATCCTTGCAGTGAATGCAAATTCATTGATAAGGATCCCGCGAAAAAACGAGCTCTATAGATTGTTGGACGATCAAAGCCCAGAGCTATTTCTGATTAGCGAAACCAAGCTAATCCAGAGAGGCACACTGGAGCACTGTAATTATAATGTTATTAGAAGAGACCGGCCCAACTCCAATGGTGGAGGCGGTGTTGCGATCTTAATTAAAAATAACATAAAACACAAAGTAGTGTATAGTAGTGAAGTTCGACTGTTTCAGGAGTTGGAGGCCTGCATCGTGTGCATTTCTCTCCGCAGTGGAAAGAAGCTGTATGCGGTGTCGGTGTACTCCTCCGGCCCCCCCTAGTTTCGGAACGACTATATCAGAGCTTGATTCACTCTTTCGATGTCTAAGACTGGACTCGGGGAAGAACTACATAATTTTGGCCGGGGACCTAAATGTCCGTCACGGTTATTGGAGAAACATAGTTTCCAATAGTAGAGGGGACCAGCTTTACAGCTGGTATTGCTTGCACAGCAGTGAAAGTGAAAATGGGTGTGTTCAAATGTCAAGTGTGAATTATAGGGTATATGATATGTTTACCGGCATAAGTATAAATGAAGTGGACAATTTGGATTGTCTGTGTTTGTACATGAATATTAGGTCGTTAAGAAAACATTGGAATAATTTTGTATGTAGCATAAATACTATAATTAAATGTATTAAAATAATCATACTGGTGGAAACAAACATCTACGATGAAGAAAATTCAGTATATCAACTAGACGGTTTTAATTCGGAATTTCTAAATAGACATTATAGAAGTGGTGGTGGAATTGCTATGTTTGTGAGAAAAGACATTCCTTATGAAAGAACCGTCTACAGAACTGTGAATTATGAAAACCTACAGATCCAAGCAAAAGTAAACAACAAAGAATTTACATTTCTGGCGATTTACAGACGACCAAGATTATCGGCATATAATTTCATAGAAGAATTAGAAAACAATTTAAATTCGGTTATCAATAACCAAAATTTAGTATTAATGGGAGACATGAATATAGATGTTAACAAGGACCACGATATTGATGCGGCAAGATACCTTGAAATGATAAGTGGTAAAGGCCTCCAGAATATTGTTGAATCAAACACCAGAGTGGACTTAAACAGAGGCTCCAGTACAACAATCGACCATTGCTTGGTGCGTTGTGAACTTAAAACAATATATGCAGCTACTGTAGAATCAAATATATCGGATCATTACACGCTAATGTTTGGAATACCCAAAGATTCAAAAACACAGAGCAAAACAACGACAAAATCAGTGCTAAGCGAGAGCAGAGTACGTGAACAATTGTCGAAAGTTAACTGGACCCTTTTGAATAATGAAACTAATGTTGGTGATATGTATGATAAGTTAGTAGATATATTCAATGGTGTGTACGAAAAATCCTATGTAAATATTAAAGTAAAGGAAAGAGAAAAACCAAATCCATGGATAACAGCGGAAATTCTAGATCTGTGTAAGACAAGAGATAAGCTCTACAATAAATGGAAAAGTAACAGACAGTGCCAAAGTTACGAAAATCAGTACAAATATTTCCGAAATTATGTAAATAAAAGGATTAAAACTATAAAATCGGAGTATTACAAAAACAAATTTGCAGAGTATAGAAAGGATGCAAAGAGTACCTGGCGACTTATAAACAATTTACTTGGAAAAGCCACCAACAGCATCGATGAAACTATCAGCAGAAATTTCCCATCGGCTTGCAATGCAACAGACATAGCCAACAAATTTGCTTCACAATTCACGGATGAAATAAAATCGATTGTTCATAAATGCAACATAAAAACATAAAAACGTAGAGAATCGAGTGCAACCCAATCAATGTTCCTTGGAAACGTATCCGAAACCGAAATAGCTAACATTTTGAACAAGATGAACGCAAATAAGTCTTCCGGCATAGATAATATCAGGGCTAAGGACATGAAACACAACTCGAGTGTCTTAGCACCCACAGTCACGCAATTGGTGACTAAGTCTTTGGAGGAAAGTCAATTTCCAAAGAAACTTAAAACAGCCATTGTACGACCTATCTATAAGTTCGGGACAAAATCCGATGTCTCGAACTACCGTCCTATCTCAATACTACCAGCGATTGATAAGGTGTTGGAAGAAGTAATGGCGAGAAGGTTGCAAGATTATATTGCCAAATACCAGATTATAAATAAGAACCAGTATGGTTTCCTCAGAAACCGAAATGTAAATCAACTACTGAGTGAATTTGCCAATTATATAAACAGCAATCTCAATAAGAACTTCCACTCGCTGGTGATCTTTCTAGACTTCAAGAAAGCTTTTGACACACTTTGCCACACCAACATCATCAAAATGCTGGAGAAGATAGGAATTCGTGGTCGAACATTGGCTTGCGAGTTATCTTCGGAATAGAGATTTCAGAGTTAAAATATCGAACAGCTATAGTAATTTGCGAAATGTTGAATTTGGTGTACCTCAAGGGTCTATTTTATCACCTCTCCTATTCATCATATATGTAAACGATATGCTGTCTGTGTTGAAAAAGAGCGTCGGTTTTCAATATGCTGATGATACGGCCATAATTGTGAGCCACAAAGATATTAACATTGCCACTCAAACAATGCAGTCAGAGTTCGATAATATTCTGCGATGGTGTCACGATAATGGTCTTGTTATAAACTCGAAGAAAACCAAGGTCATGCATATTCGTCCACATCATATAATAAGAACACCAATAAAAATAAAGTTCCATAGTTTCGAGTGCCTGCACAGGTCTCATCATGCATCTGAGACAGATGACTGCGCAGAATATATTGATGCAGTTAACGTGTATCGATATCTCGGCGTGGAAGTAGACTGCAACTTTAAGTGGGACTACCACATAAGGTACTTATGCAGGCGACTTCGGCAGTCGACATATACTCTATACCACCTGAGCAACCACACGTCGTTTTAAGTACTGAAGCAAGTATACTACTCTCTAGTGGAGGCGATACTTCAGTACGGAATAACGGCGTGGTGTAATGCAGCGCAACATAGAATAATGGAACTTCAAAGGATTCAAAATAGAATATTCAAGATTCTCTGGCGAGCCAAGAATTGTACTTGTTATGTCGAAATGGGCTAGGCATTAGTAAACCACTGCTGTACCTACTGTGTAACATGCTTACTGGTAGAAGGTTCGTCGTCAAGAATGGCAATGTGACCTCTGCAGGTATATTTGAAGTAAAAAATGGGCTCTAAAATGTGCCGTTAATTCGCCGATCCTGTTCAACATTTTCTTGAGCGATCTAATAAGTTCTCTTCCTCACGTAATTGCGTACGCCGGCGACTTAATCGTGTATAGATCAGGTAAAAAGATCGAGGACATCACTACTCTCGCGCAGTGTGACTTCGACTCATTCATGAGAAGTTGCGATGACTGGAAGTTGAATTTCAACTTTCAGAAGTCGGAAACCATACTGTTCAGTACCCCGTTGTATAAGGCTTCGGCGGATACAAAAAAGAATTGGCGAAAGTTCTCAATAGTTGGGCGTCACGGGCAACCACTGGCGCAAAGGCCTGTAGTCAGATACCTGGGGATCTGGGCATATTCTATATCTTATTTTAACAAAAATGTAGGTGCTGCTCTAGCCCGAGTCCGAAGCGCTTTCGCTCTTACAAGGAGACTGTTTTATAACAGCCAACTCGATGCGAAGGTGAAGGTAATCTGCTACATGGCCCTCATCCGGCCAATGCTCACCTATGGCTGTCCCGTGTGGTTCAACGTGAGTGCAAGCTTGATGGAAAAGATTTTTTAGTTGTATTTTAAGTTGTATAAAAAAAAAAAAAGAATAAAAGAAAGAAAAAAAAAAAAAACAATTGACAAATGATGTATTTATGTATACAAGCAGATACATTTATATAATTTGTATAGAAGGATATATGCGTATACATATGTGTATAGGATATAGTATATATAAATGTATATGCATATATAAGTAGATTTGTTTAAGTTAGTTGTTTAAGTTTATTTTATGGTAGAATGTAAGTTAGTTTGTAATTTTTAAATAAAATGTTAAGTCATTATATTTTAAATTTTTCATAATATACAATTGCGCCCGCATTTTTGTCTAGTATGTAAGTTTTTTCTGAATTAATAAACAAAAATGAATAAAAAACAGCGAGAATAATTCTGATTCATAATGTGCCCGTTAATTTTGTTAATCTGGATTTTCCTCTAAATATTATATATGTGAAAATCATTGAGAGCAACAATTCAAGCATTAGCTTCAATATCTTTGGTTATGAAAACGACAACATTGTTGGACCATATTATAATACACAAGAGGAGAATAGCAATCATATCAACATACTTTTCTTGAACAATGAAGCCGGAAATACCCATTACGTATAAATTAAAAACATTTCTCGACTAATAAAAAACCAAATGACAAAAAATTGCATTCAATTACATTTATGCAGTGGATGTCTTTTAAATTTCACCACCCTTGAGAAATTAAATAAACAAAAAAGTGACGACTCTTGCCGCAAAATTAAAACAAGCAACGGAGGAGAACAATGAAATCTATTTTGAACATTTCGAGAGAAAGTTAAAAGTACCATTCGCAATATACGCAGATTTTTAGTCAATCCTCACACCAATTCATCAGTGCGAAACTAATCCAGATAGAGAATCACCATCAACAGCAGATATTTAACTTCATATCCCAAGTGCTTTCAGTTATTTCATCGAGTGTTCATTCGACAACAAATATACAAATATACAACAATACAGAACATTTTTTGGTAAGTACAATCTAAAAAAAAAAATAATATCCATTTCTGTTATTACTGTTTTATTAGGTGAAATCGCTCCACATCGTTTCGTGGGAATGTTGGTGAACGACGTAAAATATTTGTGCAAGAAGTTATACAGAAACCACACCCAATGATTCCATTGACTGACTTGGAAACCTACTTTTTCAACTCTATGCCTGTTTGCAGTATATGTAAGAATAGTTTTAAGTTAACCGATGTAAGAGTTAGGGATCATTGTCATTTGACTGGACAATATAGAGGACCTGCTCATCAAAAATGTAACGCAAAAATGTAACGTGTACCCAAATTTTTTCAAATTTTATTGCATAATTTTTCTGGGTATGACTGTCATCTTTTTGTTAAAATTCTTGCCAAAATTAATAATCGTATTACAGTAATCTAAAAAAACAAACTTAAGAAAATTACATTTCACTCTCGAAACGCATATTTATAGATGAGCAAACACTGCAAACTGTTGAATTTAGGATCTTGGATTCGAACAGATTTCTTCAATCTAACTTAGATCTACTGGCAGAAAATTTATCTTGTTTGAAGAATACTAGAAGCATTTTTCAAAATGAAGACTCTTTCACATTAATGACAAGGCAAGGCAGATTTTTTTATATGATTATGTAGATTCATGGTCACGCTTTGAAGAAATATCACTTCCAAAGTTTGTTTCATTTTTCAATAAACTTACAGGAAAAGTATGCTCAGAAGAGGATTACAACCATGCTCAACAAGTATGGCATCATTTCAAATGTACCACTCTAAAATAATATATGCATCTTTATCTACAGACCGATGTACTACTTTTAACCGATATATTTGAGAATTTCCGTGAAATTTGCATCAAAATCTATGAATTAGATCTATGCCACTATTATACCGCTCCTAGTTTATCTTGGGATGCTAGGCTTAAAATTACCAAAATTAACTTGGTAAACTTAAAATGTATGATTTCTTTAGGAAAGGCATTATACTATGTCAGTGCAGTTATGCTAAAGCAAATAATAAATACATTAAGAATTTTAACAAGGAAGATCCAAGTGAATATCTTATGTACCTTGATGCCAATAATTTATTTGGTTGGGCAGTGTCACAACCACTTCCATACAATAATTTTAATTGGGTCAATGCAGACACATGAGTACATCACAAACAATAATAATAATGAAATTGGATGCTTGCTGGAAGTAGATTTAATTTATCCGTCAATACTTCACGACAATCATAATGATATGCCATTTTGCCCGGAAAACATGATTACTGCGGGAAGTAAATATACCAAACTCACTGACAATTTACTTCCAAAAACAAAGTACGTAATTTCCATTCAAAATTTACAATAATGCATGAAAATGGTCTCGCTCTTACAAAAGTGGGGCGCAGAAGTCACTTTAAATAAACCCATTTATTTAGGCTTTCTTGTCTTGGAACTCTCAAAGTGGTTAATGTATGGCTTTCATTATAATTATATCAAAGATAAATTTAATGATTCTATTCAATTGAACTATATTGATACAGATTCATTAATTTATTCATTTAAGAGTGATGATGTCTATGCTGACATTTATTATGATATCATTAATCCCAACCTTTCGAGATTTGATACCTCGGGGTATCCCGAAGACTGATGATTGTAACTGTGATAATTTTCCCCTCACTAATGGTAAGGTATTGGGTATGTTCTCGTAAGATGAAAACAAATATAACAAAAGTTTGGAGTTTGTTGGACTACGAGCTAAAATGTATTCCTTCTCCACTGATGCTAATAAAGAAGTGAAAAAAGCAAAGGGGATAAGAAAATCCGTAACAAACGCATTAAATATAAGAGACTATCATAAATGTTTAGTTGAGAAACAATATCTTTATAAATCAATGTTTATATTTAAAAGCAATTTACATAACATGTATACACAAAAAATAAAAAAAAATTTGCCTTAAGTTGTGATGATACAAAAAGTATATATTAAGCGATGGAATAAGCGCTCTTGCATGGGGGCATTATAAAAATAAATGATTAAAATGTGTTTTGATTCCTCTTAAGGGTTCTTTGGTCTTTCTGTGTTTTTTTTGTCTTTTAGATGCTTTAATTTTGTCAGGCGTTAACGTTTCGACATCACCAAATGGACAATAATCTGGATAGCGATTAGACTTTTACCTTGCTTTCGTATTTGGTAAAACCTTTCCATACATCGTCACCTCGCCTCCAAACACTTGCAATTTAACATGCTGAAATGGAACTTGCAATCTTATTTCACTTAATGTTGATGATGATGATCCACCATTCCGCACTCAAAATATTAAACAAGTATCCATCATCTGGAGTAGCGTAAATTTTACAATTATCTCGATACACCTTCATATCAGAACATCATATTTTACTCCATCCAACTTCGCATGTACAAAGCTTTTCCGTTTCCCTTAGATTCTCACTCCAAAACATTCCTGCTCACTGCAAAATGATTTTACTAACTAACCCAGCTGATACCACAGTCGCCTGAATTTATATGGGTGAAAATGATTTTGCTTCCTTACTAATATCACCATTCCTTTCGCATAGCTACTTATAAAGTTTAGCTAAGGTATCTTCTTCCTTTTTTTTTTTTTTTTTTTTTTTTTTTATAATTTGCGCGCGCTCAAGGGATTGCTAATACCCTTAAGTGTCCGGGGTCAAGACACAGCACGGGCCGAAGGTATAGAGGGAGAAAGGGAGAGGAGGTACCTGTGCACATTGGTCTTAAATATCTGCGGATTGTAGTCTGTGGGAAATATAGGGCTGGGAAGAGTATTCCAAATTCGCGTAGTACGGCTGAAGAACGAGTCTCTAAATTTAACTGTGCGTCCGAAAGTAGGCTTAAGGGTAAACTGATGAGCATTCCTGGCGAGACGAGTATTGCGGGTGAATTCATGGAGAGGAGGAATGCAGTTGGCTAGCTCACTTGAGCATCGTTTGTTGAAATAGCGATAAAATACAGACAAAGAAGAAACGGTACGTCGATGTTCGAGCGAGTCTAATGACTTTGCGACATTGTTGTCTCCTATAAGTTTTATCGCTCGCTTTTGGATTCTATCTAGTAGGTGCAGGGTGGTCTTTGGGGCACCAGACCAGATATGAGCGTTGTACTCAAGCTTGGGGCGGATATACGCCTTATAAATGAAAGCCAAATCAGAGGGGGTGAAATATTTCTTGCATAGATTAAGGAAACCTAAACATTTCGCAGCATTTTTGGCGACCTCAAATATGTGATCGTTCCAACTAAGTGTTCTGTTGATACACATACCAAGGATGGAAAGCTTTCCGGTTTCATCGACACAAGCACCATTCATGGATAATGGCTGATTAACAAGGGTTCGCTTGAGTGACAGCAGACAGCATTGAGTTTTAGAAGCAATGAATTCCACTCTGTTGTTGTTTCCCCAGTTAATTATGCTGTCAAGATCGGAATTCAAGGAGCTTAACATACGCTGCCGTTCCAATTCTACGGCCGAAGGGCAGGGTCGTGAGTCTCGGAACGAATATGAAAAGCTGAGGGTGCTGTCATCAGCGAAGGAATGGATTGGATTAGAAGTAGCAGACAAGAGATCATTAATAAAAATGAGAAAGAGTGTCGGAGACAGAACAGAGCCTTGGGGTACACCAGCATTTATTTGGTGGATATCAGACTTGAACCCATCCAAAACAACTTGAATTGAACGGTTCGAAAGGTAATTTCTAATCCATAGAACAAGAGATTCATCGATACCATATGCACGCATTTTCGACAAAAGAGCTTGATGCCAAACTCTGTCAAATGCCTTAGAAATATCAAGTGCAACGATCTTGTTTTCACCTGCATTATGCAAAGATGTGTTCCACTTTTCGGTGAGATAAGCTATCAAATCACCAGTGGACCTGTTACTACGGAAACCGTATTGCCGGTCATTAAGAAGCTTCCGCGATTCAAGATATTTCATAAGCCGACGATTTATCAGCGTTTCCATGACCTTAGAAAGAAGGGACGTAAGTGCTATGGGTCGGTACGAGGTGGGTGACGAAGATTCGCCCTTTTTAGGGACGGGCTGGACAAATGCTGTTTTCCATCTGCTCGGAAAGAGACCTAAAGAGTAGGATAGATGAAAAAGCTTACGCAATGGTTTTGCCAGCGCAGAAGAACACCTCTTCAGAAGTATAGGGGGAATACCATCCGGGCCAGCGGATTTGTGCACGTCGAGATCTTTAAGTACTCTTGCAACTGTACGAGTGCGGAAATGGATTTTTCCCATGGTGAAATCAACGCTCTCAAGTACAGGTGGAGACATATTGGAATCTGGCAATGTTGAGCTGGCTGCAAAATGCGCCGCAAGCAGATTGGCTTTGTCTAAAGAGCTGACAGCTGGAATGTCATTGTAAATGAGCGTGGGAATTGAAGACGAGGTGCAATTCTTTATGTTTTTTACAAATGACCAAAAGTTTTTGCTACCTTTGGGACATTGAAGCACTTTTTGCCTCAACTTTTGATCATAGGAGAATTTCACACGTCTGATAGTTGCATTGCAGTCATTTCTGGCCCGTTTAAACTTATTCCGGTTTTCCTCAGTAGGGTTGGCTTTGTATGCCCGGAAATTCAACTCTCTCAACCTGATAGCCTCTTTACAGCTCGAGTCATACCATGCATTTTCTTTGGGCTTGATACTTTTCACTCTATGCGGAATGAAGGATCTCATGCCCAGCAGAAGAATGTTTGTGATCATATCAGCAGCGGCATCCACGTCACTATCGAGGAAGCATAATGACCAGTTAAAATTCCGAAAGAAATTGTTGAGTCCGCTCCAATCGGCTTTCTCGTACAGCCATACTGTTCTTTTAGGAATTTGTTCTCTAACTGTGTGTGGTGATAACGAGAAATTAGCTGATATGACACAATGGTCAGACGAGCCTAGAGGCGACAGTATGTCAACAGAATATTTATCAGGGTGAGAGGTGAGAAACAGGTCCAGGGTGTTGGCGGAATGATCTGCGATGTCAGGTATTCGTGTGGGCTCATTTACTAGCTGAGTCAGATTGTTTAGCTCAGCAAAGATTTCGACATACCTTCCTTCGGGTGTTGTCTGGCCTGAATGTCGAAGCCAATTAGAATTGTGTACATTGAAATCGCCCGCAATGGCAATTTCAGTGCGAGGATACAGGGATACAATTCTTGAGATGGAATCGGATAGCGCATCAAATTCGTTAAAAGTTGAATTGCTATCCAAGTTTGGACTTCTGTAAATAAAACAGTAGTGGATTAAATGCTTACGGACATGGATTTTTAACCACAGAAAATTAAATTCCGGATTGGAGCAGTGGCCATATTGTGGTTGAATTTGGTAAGCTACATCACTACGCACGTAGATGGCGAGACCGCGGTGAAAAAAGAAAAGAGGCACCAAGCTATATCCGGGCAGGGTCAAATCCGATAATTCGGTATTCTCACCTACCTGTGTTTCGCTTAGTGCCAAGACAGCTGGTTTATATAAAAACAAGTGGACATACACAGCGAAGAGATTCACTCTTAGCCCACGAACATTGCACACATCAACCCTAAAGTTTTCCATAGAAAACAAGACGGAGATATAAAATTACCAAACTCCGACTGCGTGTGGTAAGGCAGAGTTGAGAAGTGCAAATTCCGTAATAGCTTCCCAACAACAAACGATGTAGGTGTTATGCCCATACATCGATTGGAGTTGGTCCACCAACGAATTCACACTTCTAAAATCCGCTACGTCAGATGCTACGCACTCTCAGTCATAGCATCAACCCGCTTGATGAAATCAAACGGGAGTTGCGACCGAGAATGCGCAGCAGTGGCTTGTGAAGGAAGGGGGCGAGAGGGAGCGGACCGAACGCACTCGACACCGAAACACTTCACACAAACACTTGTTTTTTTGTTGGTCGGCACTCGCGGGGCTTTTGTGGGTGGAGGGACCGCGGGGTTTTTTTTTTTTTTTTTTTTGGCACACGCGTGATGACGGCGACATGTGCACGCGTCGAAGGATGGCACAGAACTTATCTTTGTTCGCTTCATAACTCTCATACATATATATCCAAGAGACGGGCGTTTTGATCATCAATATACGCAAGCAATATTTTGTCATGATTTTCAATTTTTGCATTCATACCACGAAGACATATTTTCAACGCCTCACTTATACAATTATCAACATAGCACTTTGTATTGACATCATTGGCATCAGTTGGTTCTTTCACATTCTTCAAAGTCTCAAAGTATCCACTAAAGTGAAGTTTTAGTGCTCTTCCTTATTCTGTCTGTAAGTTTTCTCCCATGTTGTCTACACACTGCTGAAGTATCAGTATGGATTTATTCTGAATATCTATACTATCATCCAGGTACTCCTTTTTGACGGCTTTATGTAACCGCATTGGCTTGCAAACATTACTCAAACATTTTCCTTCCAGATCAAAATCACCCGTGGCCAATAGTTTAAACCCCTCTCCAGGAGGACCTTGCAGATCAAATTCTGAAGCTTGATTCCGATTAAAACTTCTTCTGAACTTATGAACGCTCGTTTTACGTATACCCAAATATTTGCTATCCACTATCATTTATTCACTGAGGTCACCACCCAACAAGCTCAACGAAATCTCAAACCACAACAAAGCGCGTTCCCCAAAGGTCACACAGCACACACCACAACCTTTCGATGCATTGGCACGCGACCCACCTGCCACGCGACTAACCGCAGCCCACTTACTGGTCCAGAACTGGTCCAGAACATACACCGCGGCATCCTTTCAAACAAACAATGACGACATCAACCCACACATGGCACACGACAAAACACCAAAGAACTAGACCTAACAACTCACGTCGGCATCCCCAAAGAACTCATATACACCCAGTCCCAGAACATACATAGAGTAACATAAACAATATCAACGAACATAAACAACGCACTTTATGGTACAGAACACACATAAAGTAACGCACCGGCACGCGACACACATAACAACACACTTCCTAGTAGAGAACATACATAAACTAATATAAACAACACTACAATACCAGAATATCAGGATCACAGGCCGGTTCTCCAATATAGCACATCGTTCTCTATTTATTGTTTCTTATGTTTTATTTTCCGCTCTCTTTTTCATTTCATATGGCCTTATTTAAAAAAACATTGCTGTTTCAATCGAAATACAATCTAAATATAATCTACTACAAAGTTATAACTTGAATGACTGTGCTTTCTACATCAATTATACAAGCGAGACAAATTGTTCTTTCCATATTCGTATAGAAATTTAAAACTGTATTTACATTTCCGTCCTACTTTCACACTTACTGTCATTCCTGATATAGAGTATATTCTTCTCTATTTATTGTTTCTATGTCTTATTTTCCGCTCTCTTTCTCGTTTACGTCTCACCGTCGACATCAACATCTGATATTCTCTATTTATTGTTTCTTATGTTTTATTTTCCGCTCTCTTTTTCATTTCATATGGCCTTATTTACAAAAACATTGCTGTTTCAATCGAAATAGAATCTAAATATAATCTACTACAAAGTTATAACTTGAATGAGTGTGCTTTCTACATCAATTATACAAGCGAGACAAATTGTTCTTTCCATATTCGTATAGAAATTTAAAACTGTATTTACATTTCCGTCCTACTTTCACACTTCCTGTCATTTCTGATATCGAGTATATTCTTCTTTATTTATTGTTTCTTATGTCTTATTTTCCGCTCTCTTTCTCGTTTACGTCTCACCATCGACATCAACATCTGATATGGCCTTGTTTACAGAAACATTCCAGAGCTCGTAAACGCGCTTAGAAGGGATATCCACGGTATTTAGATGGATCAGCTGTCCTTTATTATGGATTGGATGTATTGTAGCTGTACTTATATTCTACTACATATCCATGAACTGACAGAATTCCGTATCATATTCTCAGTACATAAATTCTCCACCAGTATCACAGGTCGAATCGCAAGTAAAGCACAACGTTCTCTATTTATTGTTTCTTATGTTTTATTTTCCGTTTTCTTTTTCATTTACGCATTACCAGTGACATCAACATGTGATATGACCTTGTTTACAAAAACCATGCGGTTTCAATCAAAATAGAATCTAAATAGAATCTAATACAAATTATTACTTGAATGACTGTGCTTTCTACTCCAATTATACAAGCGAGACAAATTGTTCTGTTCTATTTATTGGTTCTTATGTCTTATTTTGCGCTCTCTTGGTGGTTGACGTCTCACCAGTGACATCAACATGTGATATGACCTTGCTTACAAAAACAATGCTGTTTGAATCAAAATAGAATCTGAACAAAATCTACTACAAATTATACTACAGAAATTACTACTAGAGTATATTGTTCTCTATTTATGCGCGAAACACAACGCACTTAGAAGGGATATCCATGGTAGTTAGATGGATCAGCTCTATATCCTTTATTGTGGATTGGGAGTTATGTACCTTGCTTAGATTGGAGCATAACTCCAACTATATCAGCAGATTATTGCTTCAAAAAAAATAATTTCTGTTATGTGCAATTGAAGAATGTGACTAAGCTTAGTACCCTAGTGCTCACTTTCACTGGACAAATTGATGTTGAACGTAACTCAGATTGAATTTAATATATTATTATAATATTTTTTGAATAAATACATTTTAAATTTAATTAGAGCGATTTTCAGAATCATTCTCATTTACAAAAACAATGTTGTTTCAATCAATAGATTCGCGCTGAGAAGGGATGATCACGTCTTGTACCTTGCTTAAATTGTAACAATAAATCCAACCAAATCTGCAAAATATTGCTTAAACAAGTACAGTATCCAGCCAGCCGCACGACCATAGCCAAAATTTATCTAATTACTTATTATCGGTGTTTAATTACACTTGGCAATTATCTTTTTCAGTGAATACATAAGCCACCGATACTGATTAATCGAAAAGTCATTTATTTACAAATAAGATTATTGTGTTCAGTGGAGTAATCTTATAGAGAATTAGTTTACTTATTTAGATAAATAAATAGGGACGAAGTCGCGCCACCGCAGAAGTCATATCTGGAGCCAGAAGCGAAACACCGACATGAAAAATATTCTGAAAACAAGAATTAGTTTCTTTTATCTATCTAATACAAAAACTGAAACTACTATAAATTATAACTCGAATGGCTGTGCTTTCTACATTATTAACACAAGCGAGACCAATTGTTCTTTTCATATTCATATTGAATTTTAGAATTGTGTTTATATTTCCGTCCTACTTATATCCTACTACATATTCATGAACTGTCAGAATTCCGTATCATATCCTGTATAAAAGAAATCCGTCTGCCTAAAGTAGTAAATGGAAACTGTACTTTATTATATAATAGCGTAAGATTGGATGAATTCAGTTACACAGTTTGGTTTAGACCAAATAGATAATAGTGTGAAGTGGCATTGCCAAATTCAATATGTTCAAATTAATAGACATTATTCGTCACTTTACAACACTCCCACTTTTGAATATTATAATTTAATAAAATGCTTAATAAATCTCTCAGATTATTTATCCACCACTCCAATTAAAAATCTACACTTTTCAAATTTATCCATAGATAATTTGTCGCGTGCAAAACGGCACGCTACAAAATATTCTGTCTTGTCCTCCCTACACCTCAATTCCCCACCAAGCAAGGTAAAGGGAAACGCCGAACATCGCACCGAATGGCGCATCCCTTGATTAAAAATGTCTGCACGGGAGCTTACGCGATGGTAGGGATAGCGGCAAACAAGGGTTACTTATCCGCGAAGTAACAAACGCAAACTTTCGCACGAAGCAAACCTTCATTTGCATTAGAGCCCCTGGCTGTTAAATTTTTCCGGAGCCGAAAAAAATTGAGCCTGAGAATGATTTGCGTATAACAAATATAACAAATGTGTAATACACAATAATACACAACCAAGCAAACAAGCAAACACGGAAGGCGTGCTGCTGCTGGGTCCTACGATCACATGTGGGAGAGTGGGCCGCACGATCCAGTGTTGAGATCAATGTGCGTTCTATGTGCGTGTAATGTATGTGGAATCTGTTAATCGTCGTGTATGGGTGAATGGAATGGAATGTGTGAATTGGCAAGAGTGGTGAATCGGGTTATTCTTAGATTAACCGAGTAAGGGACACCACGTCCCAGTAGTTTGATTGCGAGAATTTTCGTTTGGAGAAAAAATATAAAAGAAAAACTAAAAAAAAAAGAATGCAATAAAAGACAGGACGGAGGAAAACGAGGACAGATAAGTATGCATTCGGTGGTAGGCAGAGTGCCATATATATATATATTGTGAGAATATATATATATAAAAACGCGCGTAGAGCGGTGCACGGCCCAATCGTTAATTTGTGTGATAAAACGTGGGGATTGGGGACCGACGAAAGACGACGTGGCGCCCGCCTCCTTCGGGAAGATCGATTTTTTTGATTTTTTTTTGTGTTCTATCTTGGGGACCCATCTCAGCTGAGTTATGCGGGGCCGGAGGTATATTTGGACCACCAGGTGTCGCTAGTTGCGTAACATTTTTAGCGAGGCGGGTTTGTTCAGGGCGGCAGTTGATCTCATCAGTTGGAAGGCACTGTGGTTTAGGGCGGTTAGACGTTCCGTAGGTTCGTGGTCAGAGATGGTGAGAGAACTCAAGTTGGAGTTTCTCCCTCCCAACTATGACGACTTACTAATGGAGGAGATAAGGCGTCGGACACTGGGGAAAGAGGAATCCATAGGTGATCATGAACAACATGTCCGGACGCCTCACAGAACCCCTAACGGAGCGAAGGAAGTTGTTAATAATTCAACGGAACTTCAGCTCCGTTTTACTAGACTCAGTTGGGGCTGGCGGAGCCGAAGTCCATTGACGGGTTAGTGGAACTTGGGAGAAAATTGGAGATTGTGCTAGCAAATGTCGAAGCGTTCGCTCCACCTCCAACATCGAGGACAAGGAATTTGTTGGAGCCCGACCTCGCGTATATTACCACCGAGGAGCCGAAGTTAGCAGTGACGCGGACCGATACACCACCCAAGACGTCGATAATGATAACCTCACGAGAAGGTAGATCGCCAGCAGTTCCTAGGGGTACATCACCCGCCGTGCATCCGAAAACGCGACGGACAGTACGCAGGGAGTTACCAGCAGCGGTGGGAAGGGATGGCAGGAGGAGGGCAGGAGCGTCGGTAGAAGCGAGTAGGTTGCCTGCTGGCAACCAGCGGGAGGGGGGGAGGTGGTCATTTAGATTCCACTTTGGAAGTGCAGGATGATAATGTACGCCCGTATTTAGGAGTTAGTGTGTATTGGGTTAGGTTGGTAGGTCGTCGCGTACTATCGTGGGTAGGGAAGGATTGTGATGTTCAGATAGAAGATAAAGCCCAGACCTTCGCCATCATCGTGCCCAATCTGGTTAGACATGGGTGCCTCTGAGTCTGAACCTGAATCAAATTTGGGACTCGCATCGGAGTCGTCGTCGTCCATGTCCATAAGGCCTTCATCTGGTAACTCACACCACGGCTTGATTTTGTCTTAGTCACTATATACGGAGCCTTGTAAAAAGGTTATAGTTTCCGCGATTCACCTGTCGCCACTGCCTCGTGCTCGATTAAAACCAGATCGTCCATGTCATACCGCGATGGTTTGCGGTGCCGTAAATCGTAGCGTTTCTTCTGATACGCCTGACTCGTTTGGAAGTTTCGTAGCGCATTCTACCTCCTATCCATCTCCAACAGGTCTGCCAAATCCGTCTTCCCCAGCTCCAACAACAGTTTGTTTCCGAGAATATCCCTCGGAGTGTATGAAAATAACAGCTCGTGTGGACTCGACTTTGTTGTCGCATTCCGTGCTGTATTGAGGCTCCATTGAATCGTCCTGAGGTAACCCGCCCAATCCTTCTCCGTAGAATGGGCACACTTTAATGCCGATAGGATAGTTCTGTTGCAGCGTTCCACCTGGCCATTCGCTCCTGGTTTCCTTACGGCGGTTTTAATATGCTGCACTCCGTGGTCTTCGCAGTACTGCGTAAACGCCTTTGCCATAAACGCTGTACCTCGATCCGTCACCAGTCGCTTCGGAACACCAAAGTATCCTGACATGTTCATCGGCACGTTGAGCACCCCATTCGTGTTCGCTGTTTTCACTGCTCACAAGACGACATATTTTGTGAAGTTATCCACGATTGCTAACACGTACCTGGTCCCTACCTTCCCTCGAGTGAATGGTCCCAGATGATCCAGATGAACGGTGTCAAACGAAAGCGGTACACGATACGCTGTGTAACTCCCCTTCCAGTTTCCCCCCTTTCCTTTTCGAATAGACGCAGTCCACACACGCCTTTATGTATTCTCGTGCGAATCCGCGCATCTCCGGAAACCAAAATGTTTCTTGAATACGCGTCAACGTCTTCTCTTCCGCTAGGTGGCCAACATCATCGTGAGATAGCTTTAAAATTCTCCAACGTATTGCGTGAGTAACCCTCCACTTCTCTACACCGTCCACTAATCGAAGAAACCGCATACCGTTCAGTCTGTACTCTTTTTGCTGCTTCTTCGTGCTTGTTGGTTCGGTTGACTTCAGCTCCTTTATGATTGCTCGCAGTTTACTGTCCTACCACTGCATAGTCGCCAGCCAATCATCATCTGTGATGTACATGTTAAGGACATATAGCGATGCTTCTTCCATCACTTTCGGCTCTTTAACAGGTGGCCGACTTAACGCGTCCACATAAGCAGCATTTCGTCCAGGTTGATGTACCAATTCGAAAGAGAACTCCTGCAGCTGAAGCCACCACCTGCCCACTCGGGATATAATCTTCGCCTGGCAGTCGGTGACTACTTTGAAATCCCTGCGCACTAAGTAGACACGCAACCGTTCGAGACTGTCCACTATAGCCAATACTTCAGTCTCGTATGAATGGTACTTCATCTCGTCGTCCGAAAGCTTGCGACTGTAAAACAGCACTGGTCGTAGAGCTGAGTTCGGCGTTTCTCGTTGGAATAAAATTCGCGCCAACCCAACAGATGACGCGTCTGTATGCACCTCGTGTTTACACTGAGGGTCGAACAGCACCAACACGGGCGGATTGCTCAAGATTTCCTTCAATCGCAGGAACGCCTCCTCTTGCTTGATTGACCAAATGAAATCCTTGTCCGTTTTCATCAGTTCTGTGAGAGGTACGGCCAACTGGGAGTAATTCTGGGCAAGCTTCCGGAAGAACCCCGTAAGACCCAAGAATTGGCGCACTTCGAGGATGTTGCGGAGGGTCGGGCACTCCATGATTGCCTTTTTCGGTTTCAATCCATTCTCATTCACCTCATTACCAAGAAATTCCAGCTTTCCGGTTCCCAAGGCGAAACACCTCCGATAATTGTCGACAATGCCTTCCAGCTTTTCCAAGTTCATCTCCCCAATGTCTGCTACATCCAGTTCGGTAACCAGCAGCTTCCACCTCGGCTCCTTCAAGATCTACTTTTCAACCAACAGCACACCACGTTCATCCTCCTGCATGCCATCGCCGTTGGATAATTTATTGAAGGTCTTCTCTATCCGATCCTGTGGCTGATCCAAAAGCCGTCGTCCAATTATCATTACGTAGGGCTAACTATGATCTGGCTCTCTATGACCGCCCCACCGTAGTGCACCCTCTGCCACCAAAGCCTTTCAAATTAATTTTGTGCTCCGTGTACTTCAGTCCCCCCGTCTCAGCCTCCGATTTACACAGTGTTACGCAATCGCTGCCGAGGTCGATGAATGCCGTGATCGAATATCCATTCAGCCTCGCTCTCTTAACATATTCGCTGTTTTCCACCTTCATCACCAATTGCGTTTGTCCACCTGTTTGCCTGGAGACTGCTCCGTTCCACTGTGTCCTCTGAGTTTGCTCTTGTGCTAGTGAACAATTTCGCCGATAGCGTCCCACTTGTTGACATTGAAAACATTTAGTTTGGACTTCTATGTCACTGACCACACCCGTTTTTGGTTCCGTTGCCCGTTTCGTCCTCGACTTCAAGCCTCCGACCCACCGAATTCTGTCCACCAGCTCGCGAACCGTCCGCATTGATGTTGCCCGACAAGCTTCCAGGCACTCGCCCTCCGCCATGCCTAACACGATGTATTTGAGAACTGCCGACTCCTCCAGTCGACCCCGGGAAGCGATTTTCTTCATCTCAAATACATACTCTTCGGTGTCCTCGTTCGGTTTTTGTCGTCTCTCCCGCAACAGATTATGAATGTCCACAGCATCGTCGGTGGTCGGAAAATTCGACGAAAGGTCATCGAGGAATTCGTTCAAAGATTCATGCAAAGCTCCCTCACTCCATAATTTCGCAACCCCTGCGAGTCTCGTAGTTGCTGCCTTTAGTAGGAGTTTCTCATCCAAGTCGTAAATTCGGCGTAGATCCCCAACCTTCCTTATCCATGCCGCCGAAGAGAGACCCCACCTATTATTCGGGTTAAACTCCGGGATCATCTCAATAACATCGCGCACCATGAAGACACTCCTTGGATTGTTTTCGTTTCTGGCATTCGCGACAGGCAACGGTGCTTTCGGAATGGGTCATGTAGTCCCACTCCGGTCCATCGTGTCTGAACGTGCACGATTCGAATCGCGTGCACTCTGCAATTCCTGCTTCATGCGTGCCAGCTCTCTTCGCAGACGTTTAACTTCTGGCGCTTCGCCTACAGCACCACTCTCAAGGGGAATTGGTATGATCAACGGTGGCGGATTGTTGCGTTGCGTTGCGTTAGCCGCTGTAGCAATTCTTCCTTCAGGCCACCCTGATCCAATACCCGTCTTCTCAATTCCCGTAAGTCCCCGTAAGTCACCATAACGTCGTTCCCGTTCCTCTCTGGTATCCATACCCGTAGCGAGAACAAAAAAAAAGAAAAAAATGCTACCCGATCAATACGTACGTATGTAGATCTCCTCGTCGAATTGCCTATCCGCTACGCTTATTTCTTTTCTTTCGTTTCTTTCCTTTCAAACCGCACACTGCATCACCTGCAGTGTTCTATGTCCCAGCTGAACAGTAATCGCCACAGCTAATCCTTCTGCGATTCTTCTTCACCTAGTCAAGCGATAGTCCGTCTACACTTCTCGGTCGTTGCAATCGCGATTCGGTTTCCTTTACTAATTTTTCCCTTTTTGACGCTTAGTACAGAGTTCTCTTGCCAAAACGAATGAATATATGCAAAAATAATAAAACCCAAAATATGTATGAATTACGGTCCAGTTTGCGCGTTGTGTTTTATTATCCCACTTCTGATATGTGAAGTTCAGATAGTTACTGGGCTTTATCTTCTATCTGAACTTCTGATATGTGAAGTTCGGATAGAAGATAAAGCCCAGTAATCAAACAAAACAACAGTTTACTAATTTTGCACTTTATTCTATCATACTTCAAGGGTACATGTGTTAACTCCGCCACGGTCACAATACAACTGATGCACCCATGCATTACAGGATGGAATATCCTCCTCTTAGACTGCTTGGTCATTCCCTCTATGCCCCAATCATTGATTTTGGGGGCGGACCTCCTAAGTCGAGCGGGGGTGGTCTTTTTTCACTGCCTTGGTGTCCGCAATAATGGAAAGAGCTGAATTGAGCGAAGACAAGGAAAGGCACCTAAGGACCCTCGTAGAGAGTGCATTTTGGAGTATGCTGGAAGGCATTGGGTGCACTCACTTGGTAGAGCATAAGATAAGGACGTCGTCTGAACCAGGAAAGCAGAGGTGCTATCCGGTATCTCCTGCGGTTCAACGACACATAGATAGCGAGCTAGAGGACATGCAAAAAATGGAGTTATAGAGAAATCGAACAGTCCATGTGCTTCTCCGATTGTCATGATCAGGAAGAAGGACGGTTCGTTCCGGTTATGTGTGGACTACCGGAAATTAAACAAAGTTACTGAGACGTACCGTACATAACATCGAAGTTACATAAGCCCAGGGATGCAAAGTTCCTATCATCCCTTGATATAAAATCCGCTTATTGGCAGATACCGATGGAGGAGAAATCGCGACAGTACACGGCCTTCACGATCCCAAATAGAGGCCTCTTCCAGTTCAAGCGAATGTCTTTTGGGTTGCACAATGCACCTGCAACGTGGCTCGATGATATCATCGTGGTTACGAACAACTTCGAAAAACATCTCACGTTATTGGCGGTAGTCTTCAAAAGACTAAGCAAAGCCGGCCTTAAACTAGGCGAAGAAAAATGTAACTTCTGTATGTCCACGTTAAGGTATTTAGGATACGTGGTGGACCGTCAAGGTTGGTTTACATGTTGACCCGGAAAAAGTTCAGAGTATGGTTAGGATTCCTGCACCGAAGAATGTAAGGGAGGTTAGGATCTTTTTAGGTACGGTATCGTGGTATAGAAGATTTATACCCAATTTTGCGACCCTGGTCAAACCGTTGACCAATTTACTCAAGAAGAGCGCGAGTGCGAGGGGAGTTTCCGCAGGGCAAATGAATGCCTGGTAACTGCCCCGATCCTCACCTGCCCGGATTTTTAGCGGCCCTTTGTAGTACAAACTGCTCAGTCAGACTTTTGAGGGTGGGGAGAAAGTAATTTGTTATTTGAGCAGGTCGTTAAATAGGTGTTAAAGGAACTATTCCACGACAGAGAAGGAGTGCTTGGTTGTACTATGTGCGGTTGAGAAGTTGAGACCATATATCGAAGGTCTATTCCCTGGTACTATTCCCTGGTATGCTTGAGTAATCTAAAGGGCCCTTGTGGCAGGTTAGCTAGATGGAAGGAAGTAGCAGGGAAGAAAGATAGGGACAAAATATTAAAAGAATGTCACGACAATCCTTTGGCAGGGCATATGGGAGTGAGTAAAACTTTTGTTAGAGTAGGAACCCAGTATTATTGGCCGAAGATGCGGGCCGATAATACCAGCTAAAGCGGCTGGTTGGACGGTTCAGAGGAAAGTGTTGTAGACCCTTGGCAGATGATCCGCGTGGATTTGGTAGGACCGCTTCCGAGGTCATCCAGTGGATTCTCCTATATACCGACAGTAGTGGATTACTTCAGCAAGTTTCGACTACTGTTTGCGTTAAGGAACGCGACGGCGAAGTCGGTTATCAAGCAGGTCGAGGACGGCGCGTTCCTCTTATTCGGAGTACCATCGGTGATAATATGTGACAACGGGCCACAGTTCCGAGGATCGGATCTGAAGAAATTGTGCCAGGGGTATGGCACCCGGGTTAGATTTATAGCGTATTACCACCCGCAAGCCAATCCGGGTGAGCGAATTAACCAATTAATTAAAACAACGTTACGCGCGTACGTGTCGGAGAACCACCGGATGTGGGATACACACTTGGCTAAGGTCGCTAGCTGTACAACATAATGTATTGGGGGTTACCCCATACTATGCAAATTTCGGGCGAGAGATGGCGACGTTGGGAACGATTTTTTGAAACGGGCAAATTAATACGGCAGCCGAAGACGGCGACCACGATGAAGACACCGTAAACGAATCGTGCGATTTACCCTCGGGGGGAAGAATGGTACTGGCGAGTACCTAGCGGAAATGACGGAAATGGGCAGAAGATTCAAAGAGCTGAGGGCGGATATCGGTAAGAAGTTGACTGTAGGAATACAGAAAACTTCGAACCTGTACAACCTAAGGCGAATGAATGTCCAGTACCTACCAAACGAGTTAGTATGGCGACGAAACGTGATGCTATCGGACGCAGCAAATTATTACGCGGCTAAATTAGCACCGAAGTATGTCGAACCATTCGTATTACGAAAAAGGGTATCACCGTGGACGTACGTGCTGGAAGACGCGAACGGGAAAGTTCGAGGGACTTGGCCCGCCAAGGATCTCAAACCCTACCGGGATAGGGAATAAAGCCCTCACGAAATTTGCAAGCACATTCCGAGGACGTATGGGTGGGGTTTGTGGCGCGCAAAACGGCACGCTACAAAATATTCTGTCTTGTCCTCCCTACACCAAAGGGAAATGACGAACATCACACCAAATGGCGCATCCCTTGATTGAAAATGTTTGCACGGGAGCTTACTCCAGAGAAAAATTGAGCCTGGGAACGACCCGCGTATAACAAATATAAGAAATGTATTATACACAATAATACACATCCAATAAAGCAAACCGACCTACATACATGACATAATAATGAGGAAAAAAGAAAACGTCATCAACGTCACCACTGCTTGCAAAGTGAATGTGGATGGAGAGAGTGAGACACCGAGGGAGGCTGCCAGTGCATTGGACGTGATTCCCTTTGCACCGGTAGCCGATCAACGGAACAGCTGATCGACGGAGCCGGCACACGCACCAGTGGACAAACACACACTCGCTCCATAAGAGACTGGCCAGCAGGTCGTGGTATCGCGATTGAGGGGAGAAGGCAGCAGCGGGCAAATACACCAGCGGGCACACACGCACCCGTCCACGAAAGACTGTCAAGCGGGAGGTGTTCCATCGATCTAGGGGGTATGCCGCTGTATGCGAGTGCAAAAATCAAGCCCACAAGCAAACACGGAATGCGTGCCGCTGCCGGGTCCTACGATCCCATGTGAGAGAGTGGGACTCTCGATCCAATGGTGAAATCAATGTGCGTCATGTGTGTGTGTAATGTATGCGTGGAATCTGTTAATCGTTGAGTATGGGTGAATGGAATGGAATGTGTGAATGGGCAAGAGTGGTGAATCCGGTCATTCTTAGATTAACGGAGTAAGGGACACCACGTCCCAGTAGTTTGATCGCGAGCATTTTCGCTTGGAGAAAAAAAATAAAATAAAATATAAAAGAAAAACATAAAGCCACACGAAGTCTAAAGAAGGAAAAACAAAAAAAAGAAGGACAATAATAGACAGGACGGAGGAGAACGAAGACAACGGTGACAGAGAAGACACCCGGAGGACGCCGTGGCAACGGATAAAAAAAGAAAACAGCAAGAACCCCGTTGTGGGAATTTTTTTTTACATTTTTCATTCCGTGGTTGGGGTGGTAGGCATAGTGCCATATATTTATATATATTGTGACAATATATATATATATATATACGCGCGTAGTGCGGTGCACCCCGATCGTTAATTTTTGTGATAAAACGTGGGGATTGGGGAGCTCCACTCCAAAACATATTAGTTGCAGTGCGTAACGCCCCGAAAGGCGTAGAGTTAGTGCGCGTTAGGTCCCGTTTCGTCGCAGAGTTTTGTGGACAAGGACCACATTCGGTTGGCGACAGAACGGTCGCTTCGCGGTAGAGTTGGCCCGTAAAAATTGGTACCAAACGGTACCACGCGAAAATAGTTGGTGAGGTATTCGGGCTCGCCCGGTACCCGTTATTCGTGGGTTACGTTGGTGTGTCTCCTTTCCCATGTCGTGTTGTCCAACTGTGTGGTGACAGTTGGCCACCGAGCCCAAGTAGTTTTGCTGGGTGAACGTTAATCCCGAGGGATCGACGTGAGGGTGGAGGTTCGCAAGGACCGCAGCGCATATCGGTTTTCCCCTAATTATTGGGGAGAAATATATATATACCGGGCGGGGTATATATATATACATATAATTATAGAGTGGGTTTCGCCGTAGGTCTATTGGGACCACCAGGTGTCGCTAGTTGCGCGACAAATGCCTTTGTAATTATATCGGCTTTTTGGTGTTCTGAATGAACATATTTTACATTAAAATCTGCGCGATCATATTTTTCGCGAATAAAGTGGTAACGCACATCTATGTGCCAAGACGAATAGCTCCTTGGTTATCCATATTTAGAGTTGCCATACGAATTTTGTTAGGAGCCTATTCTAACAAAAGTTGTTTCAGCCAGATCATCTTCTTTACTGCTTGGAGATGACCCATATTCCTGGTTCCGCTTATATATCTTAAGATTCTTTTCACAGCATTAACATGATTCTTGTTTGGTGTATCCAAATATCGAGACACTACTCTCACTGCAAATGCAATATCCGAAATTCCGAAGATTCCATATTTTCGGTGTTATATTTTTCGGACGGGGTTGTAATTGGCTTGTAACAATCCATGTTGAATCTTTACAATATATTACCAGCATAAGTTGATTGGTGGTTGTGGTGGCCCGTGGCGTTGTGGGTACGTGCGTCGACTCCTACGCACTTGGACCTACCTGTCTAGGTTCGATTCCTGTTACGACAAGCAATACTTTTCACGGCCCCACCTCTTTCGAGTCACTGACAATGCTCAAAGAGTACAACTGTCTAGAAAAAGCTTCTCAAACTTAGCCGTTCGGAGTCGGCATAAAACTGTAGGTCCCTTCCAATCGTGATAGGACATTAGCACGCACAACACGAGTGGTTGCTGAGACGCTAGGCCCTGGTCCTCTACGGGCTGTAGCGCCACCCATATATATATATATAAGTTGATTGGCTTACATGGATTGATCCATTTGAACTTCATGTAAGCTCCATGCCAAGAAACCATTCAACATTTTAGACTGTTATTTCGAAGTGAGTCTGCGAAGAATGAATCAGCTCCAGAGCATCACGTTCCTCCTGTGCAGCAAGTCCATCATCAATATAAATGACAAGGATTAAACGTATTTCACCTCCTCCTCTGACAAATACGCAAGGTCCATTTTGCTTGGTTTTAGATAGAACGTCTTCAACGCGCTTGCGAACTTCTTATTCTAGCATCTGGATGCTTGTTTTAGTCCGTAAAGGCTCCTGCGAAGTCTACACACCCTTCTCAATCCGTCATCAAATCCTTGAGTTTGCTGCATAAAAATCTCATTCATAACATCGAATTGCGTCAGTGTCAATCCTTCATTAGCGGCTATAGGAAGTATTGAAAGTATTGACTTAAACCTTGCCACAGTGCTGAATGTCTCCACGTAGTCTATTACATATTCTTGATTAAATCCTCTGATTACTAACCTGGCCTTAAATTTTCGTTCTCCACTTGTGCCTAAGTTCTTCATCTTATAGATCCGCTTATTGTCGATAACTTTCCTATCGGATGGACACTGTTCATCTCGTCTATCGCCGCTTTCTAATGGGTTGCATCCTTGCCCTTTTGTGTTTTCGCATAGCCAACGAATATTCTCTTTTTAGCTTTCCTATCCCACTTTCTGCGCTTTTGCTTCTGAATATAAGCAAATGCTTCTGCGCCAAACAACTTGAAGTCGCACCGTTAAAATTTCTTGCCATACCAAAGCCCATATGGATTTTTGACTCTGACACCACAATTATCTGTACGGTTAAGAACATAAACTGCTGTGTTCACAGCTTCAGCCCAAAATTTCATTTGCTCTGGAGTGTAAGTTATTTTATGTCCAATATAATGTTTGTCCAATAGCACTTTCACTCTTCCGTGGATAAACTCTGTCCCATTGTCCGTACGTACATTGCGTTTTAATTGAATGCTGGCTGTCACATTTAGCTCGAATTATAAATTGTTCAATTGAAGCACAAACTTCTGATTTGTTTTTCAAGAAATACACTACTTTAAAATGACAAAAATGGTCTTTGAACAATAAAAAATAATATTTCGACAAAAAAACTCCATTGGTCCACACACGCAACATGCACAAGATCACCAGGTCGATTTGCTTCAAAACCACTTCTCTGGAAAGGTAGCCTGTGCTGCGTTCCAAAGAGTCAGACATCACATTTAAAATTTTGACCATCCATGTAAGCGATACCTTTTTCATTTAATTGTGTACGAACATGAGTTACACTTTGATGGACCATCCTTTCATGCCAAACCTTAAGAGGCAAAATACCTTTTGTTGCTAAATTCGCCATGTTTTCTTCCACATCATGCACCATAAAATGCATTCTGAACACCTGAACGCCTGTTGTATTTCTCGCACTGCCACTACAGTACCATCACTTTTAGCAAATGTACACCGTTTGTTATCTGACACATATTTAAGATCTTTATCTAAAGCGCGACTCAGAGAAAATAAAATAGCAGTAATCTTTGGCGCATAAAGTGCATTCGAAAGATGCTTCTCGGTCCAAGTTTTTCCATCTGAGGCCAAAATTATGTCACCGATGCCCAACGCTGTTCCTATCGATAAAATTCTTGTGTTCAGTAGAGTAATCTAATAGAGAATTAGTTAAATTATTTAGAAACATAAACAGGGCCGAACTTATAGCCAGTGCTGAAGTCAGCGCCACTGCAGAAGTCATATCCGAAGCCAGAAGCGAAACACAGACGTGAAAAATATTCTGAAATCAAAAAATACTTTCTTTTATCTATCGAATACAAAAACTGAATCTACTACAAATTATAACTGTGCTTTCTATTATTTACACTATCTACTTATTTACACAAGCGAGACCAGTTGTTCCTTTCATACGCATATTGAAATTTATAATTGTGTTTATATTTCCGTCCTGCTTATATTTTACTAAATATCCATGAACTGGCAGAATTCCGCATCATATTCTCAGTACATAAATTCTCCACCAGGATCACAAGTCGATTCGCCAGTAAAGCACATCGTTCTCTATTTATTGTTTCTTATGTTATATTTTCCGCTCTCTTTTTCATTTACGCCTTATCAGTGACATCAACAAGTGATACGACCTTGTTTACAACAACAATGCTGTTCAAATCAAAATTCAATTAAAATAGAATCTGAATAGTATCTACTACAAATTACACTAGAGAAATTACTACTAGAGTATATTGTTCTCTATTTATTGTTTCTTATGTCTTATTTTCCGCTCTCTTTCAACATGTGATATGGACTCGTTTACAAAAACATTGTAACAACAAAATATTCGTGCAGAACTTATAAACGCACTTAGAAGGGATATCCATGGTATTTAGATGGATCACCTATGTATCCTTTATTGTGGATTGGAAGTTATGTACCTTGCTTACATTGTAACATAACTCCAACTATATCAACATATTATTGCTTAAAAAAGAAGAATTTGACTAAGCTTAATACCCTCGTGCTCACATTCACTAGACAAATTGATTTTGAACGTAACTCAGATTGAATTTAATATATTAGTTTAATTTTTTTTGAATAAATACATTTAAATTTAAGTAGAGCTGGTTATACTTTAAAAGGAATGTCATGATTTTTGTGTTAGAGAATAGCAATTCCTCAAAAATGTATACGGGCCACAATGCCACCACATGTGAATACGGTTGACAAATGGAAATAACTATCACGTATCCACCCAGCCGTACGAAGCCACGTTTATCTAATTACTTATTACGTGTGTTTTATTAAAATATATAATATTGGGGGCGCTACAGCCCGTAGAGGGCCAGGGCCTATCTTCTCAGTGCGTATTTTATAACCTTGTTAATTATCGTTTTCAGTGGATACATACGCCACGGATATTGATTAATGGAAAACAGTCATTTAAGCTGCAAGAACGCATCAATTTACAAATAATATTATTGTGTTTTATTTAGATAAATAAATGAAAACTGAATCTACTACAAATTATAACTCGAATGGCTGTGCTTTCTATATTATTTATTGTTGAAAAGTTTATTCGTTCAATTAATAATATATTGGTAAATGTCGGTTGCTTGGACTTCCAATCGAACAGGGATACTTGAAATCAAAACAAACTAACCTACAGCCGAATGTGTTATTTGACAGTTCAGAAAAAGCGCAAAAATATATCCGATTCTTTTCTAATTGGAAGCTTATACTTAAATGAATTATATTAATACAAATCATTTTCAGAGAATAAATCCTCATTCTTTATATTATATCTGCGAATATTGTGTTTCTTGAGGGTTAAGTTCCAAACGGCAGGGGGTCCAATCTCGCAGCCAGCAACAAATTTTATTCTTCTTTTTGCGGAATAATTTCGTATTCGCAAAAGGGATTTTCACCTGAGAATACTCATACAATTGTCATCGTGAGAGTGTGGAATATGCCTGCAAGACGTCCGCCGCCTGTTTACTGTTCCTTGCGTTTTCCGTCTTCGAAACACTCGCCGTTAGTTTGACACACAACGGTTGCTTGCGAAATTTCTGGTCTGCAAACGGTTTGATATACAGTTGCAGCTATTAACAGTTATCGCTCCGAATTGGAACTTCAACTGGTTGTGAATTCTCGCGGGATTTATTCGTCGTAACAAGTGAATTTAATAATTAACACTAAAATCTCACGTTCGCCGCCACCGTCGTCAATGCCGAACGACACACAACCGAGGAGAAGTCCCCGCCACTGCCAAAAGACTCCTGATCCTGAACCAGAGGATCGTTCCAACAAATTAGGAACTATATTGGAGAAGGATTCATCAGCACAAGAACAATTCATCAATCAGCAACATCAAGTCATGCCCACCACCATTACCACCGCTGCGTCTTCGTCCATTTCCACCGTTCCTTCAACAAACCACCATTTGCCAGCATATTCATCTGCGGGTTTGTATCAAAGTGCTGACAGACTTACCACATCCAGAGCTCCTGAAATATCCGCCATTGTCATCGAAACCCAGCACACACAGCACTCTTGGCTTCCGCCGACGTCCATGTCACAGCAGCAGTCAGTGCCAGCATCTATGAACGTGAGTACAGCTCCTACCTATTCGTCGTTTACTCTGCCGCAAACAACACAGACGACAGCTAAGACTACGGTAGAGAGAAACCCAAGCTCCTCGCACAGCCAAAGAGTGTTAACGTTTTTGCCGTCTTTGAGTTCAATTCCACCCTACACTCAGGCAATGAGTTTTCCTCCACCGACATTTTATGCATCGCCGTCATATGCTATAAGCCAATCAACATCGCACGGTGGAAGGAAGCTGCACGATCTACCGGAATTCACTGGAAGGCCCGAGGAAAGGCCAAGTTTCTGCACTGCATTCACAGAGTCGACATTGATGTTCAACTATACCAAAGTTGAAAATATATTCCGCCTACAAAAATGTTTCAAGGGTGAAGCTAAGAAGGTGGTCACTACTCATTCATCCGAATAATGTAGACCGAGTGATGTCAACTTTGGCTGCCTATGAGCAAACGTTTGGAGTGGGCCCAAAGAAGTGTTCATATAATGCCATACCCTACTCTAAAACACTTCGACGAGTGGCTAGTGGTATTGCCAGACTGGTCTGTTTAGTCGCAAAAAATTCTCTTCAACCGCCCGTCAGAAATGAGAGCAAACCAAAGGCAAGGAGCGTTCTTCACACCACGGAGCAGCCTAAGCCAGCAAATGCAGCCAACAGTGATTTATGCTGTCACTGCAAAAGAAAAGTCACTCAGTAAGTTGCAATGTCTACACAGGTCTTGACGTCCAAAAGAAGTGGAATTTTGTAAAAAAAAACCGCCTGTGCTTCTGCTACCTAAAATATGGGCATTCTGCGCGTTTTTGCAAGTCACGTAGAAAGTGTGGGATTGGCGGATGTACCAAAGTACACAATTCAACGCTTCATGAGGATCACGAGCCGAAAACTTCAACTACGCCTGCAGATGCGGACGTGAGCCAACAACCCAAGAAGACTTTACATAGCTGTGACGTAAATTCCAGCTCTAAAATGGTGACATCATGGTGAAAACGTTTGCACTCCTGGATGAAGGTTCGTCTATTTCGCTAATAAGTGCAGACCTAGCCGAAGAGTTGAAGTTAGAGGGGGAAACGATACCTCTATATCTACAATGGCTTGGGAGGGAGACATTTACGGAACAGTCGCTAGTTGTTAACCTTCAGATAAGTGCCGACAAGGATCATGCTGAAAAATTTAAGATGAATGGAGGACAAACCGTTAGTGAGTTAGACTTGCCACTTGTACCAGTACCGAAATATCCCTTCATTCGCCGAGTACATCAACGCAAAGCCACAGTTGCTGATCGGCCTTGATAATTGTGATTGGGAGCACCATTGCGCACAATCGAACCCGCAGATGTAGAGCCAGTCATCGCAGAAACCAAACTCGGCTGGGTCATCTATGGCAAGACTTCGTCGGGAACATTCAAGAGCAGTAATCATGCCTCAGTACTACATGTTAACCAGATCCAACTAGAATATGATCTACGTCTTGACCTGATGGTGGAGGAGTGCTTCAATTTAGAGAATTTTGGAGTGAAAAAGCCTTCGAAACAATTGGTGTCTGCCTCCGACAAAAGAGCACTACAAATTCTCTCTGACACGACTAAGCAAGTGGGCGCTCACTACCAGGCGGGTCTGTTGTGGAATCCGAATCCTCCGGTCGAAGTACCAAGGAGCTATGAAATGGTCAAGAGACGGCTTTTAAGCCTCGAAAACAAGCTACGTAGGGATCCTGCCTTTGCCTCGACATATAAGGACATCATCAAGAAGGGATACCTAGAAAAGGGATACGCCAGGAAGCTAACCGATGCTAAAGCAAGCCAAACCACACCGAAGACATGGTATTTACCGCATTTTGGGCTAAAAGAACCCACACAAGCCAGAAAAAACTAGATTGGTGTTTGATGCAGCCGCCAAAGTGAATGACGTTTCGCTTAACACATTTTTATTAAAACGTCCGGATGATTTAAAGCCGCTCTTAGCCATCCTCTTCAACTTTCGAATGCGGCCTCTACCGGTGACCGGTGATATTAAGGAAATGTTTCACCAAGTGGTAATACAACCGGAGGATCAACACTCTCAACGATTCCTGTGGAGAGACGAGGAGAGCATTCCCATCAATACTTACGTCATGCAATCTATGACGTTCGGTGCCAGCTGTTCGCCATGCTCAGCGAATTTCGTTAAGAATCTTAACGCCATGAGATTTGAGAGCAATTTTCCAAGGGCGGTAAAGGCGAAGTAGATCACTATTACGTTGACGACCACGTGGACATCTTCGATAGTGTAGCCGAATCAGTCAACGTCACCAAAGCTGTTATTGAAATCCATAAGACCGCTTCGAACTCTGTAATTTTGCGTCGAATTCCAAAGAGGTGTTGTAAGACATTTCCCAACTGAAGATCGATGGGGAGTAGAAGAAGATGATCGACATGTACATGGATGCGGCGATGGAAAAAGTTCTCGACATGTGTTGGGAACCAATCGAAGATTTCTTCACATTCAAATTGAAGTTTCCTCGTGTTAGCCAGAATGTTTTATAAACTCCAGGTGCCCAACTAAAAGAGAGTTCCTGAGCATCGCCATGGCTATGTTTGACCAGTATGGAATGATTGCCAACTTCGTGATACATATCAAGTTATTGTTGCAAGCGGTTTGGAAACATGGTGTTGGTTGAGATGAGCCTATCCCTAATGACATTTATGAACGTTGGTAGCCGTGGAAGGCAGAACTCCAAACTCTCATGCAGTACAGGATTCCAAGATGTCATGATTCCAACTTGACGTCAGCACATAACGTAGTTGATCACACATTTGTTGATGCCAGTGAAGAGGCGTTTAGCGCAATGACCTATCTTCAGGCTGAGTTTGATGATTGAATCTGCATATAATTTGTCTGCGGCACAACGAGGTGCGCGCCGAAAAAATTAACTTCCATTCCTCGCCTCGAGCTGTCAGTGGCCATTTCGGGAGTGAGACTATGCGATGCTGTATTAGAACATCATGAGCTAGCATTCAAGACCCGGGTATTTTGGACTGACTCGAAGACTGTCATCCATTGGCTTCAATCAGACCCTCGTCGACAAAAGCAGTTCGTGGTTTTCCGAATTACCGAGATTCTTGAAACCACCAAGGTTGGATTCCGCCAAGACTCAACCCAGCAGATGAAGCGACACGAGGTAGATATCCACCAAAATTTGAAGCTGACAACAGTTGGATAAGTGGTCCAAAATTCCTGCAAATGCCCGAACAGTTCTTTACCACCAGATGACATCAGCAGTCACGTGTGCAAGGAGGAGCAGCGACCCAAGATGCTGATACCTGGTGATTACCTCAGCCATTGACTTCTCCAGATTTTCTAGGTATCGTAAGCTGCAAAGTACTATGGCCTGGGTGCTTCGATTCGTGCAAGCATGCCAACGGAGGTCGATTGAAAAAGGGGAACTGTCAATAGCGGAACTGAAAAAGGCAGATATAAAGTTGTGCCGTCAAGTCCAGCAAGATGCCTTTAGTAATGAACTTGCCCGCCTAAGAGATGATTTGCCAATCGCAAAGAACAGTTCCATCTTCAAGTTAACACCGTACTTAGCGGAAGTGCTCCGCGTATACGGTCGTTGATGGTAGATGCTGCCACGACCATTCCATTTGCTGCCAGACGCCCGATCATTCTTCCGAAGATGCATCCGCTAACGAAGTTGATCGTTGATCATCATCACCGCCTGATGCACCATCAAAACGATGACACGACTGCCAACGGAATACGCCACAAGTACTGGGTGCCGAGCGTTCGCTCTGCCGTCAAGATGTTTATATCGCCGCATTCGAGCTGCTCAGCCATCGCCACCTTTGATGGGACAATTACCTAAGGACCGTCTCACTCCATATGTACGGCCATTCACATATACAGGCCTTGACTACTTCGGGCCAGTCTACGTCACAGTCGGTCATAGGAAGGAAAAGCGATGGGTCGCGCTATTTACTTGCATAACCATAAGAGCTATCCACCTTGAAATAGCGTCTGATTTGTCGACGGATGCCTGCACTTTGTGCATCCGAAACTTCGCTAATAGAAGAGGGGTCCCGCTACGAATCAGAAGTGACAACGGCACTAACTTCATTGACTGACATTTCTGATAACGAAGCTCTGAAGACGGAACTTGGTTCGAGACGAATCAACTGGGTTTTTAACTGCCCGTTGAATCCGCACGCAGGAGGTTGTTGGGAGAGGCTCGTTCGCTCTGTGAAGAGAGCATTGTCGTACACACTCAACGAAATAGCGCCTAATCCTGAAACCTTGTTCATCAGTTTATTGGAAGCAGAGAACATCATTAACAGCCGTCCACTTACCCACTTGCCAGTTTCGTCCGCAAACAATGGCGGGTGTCTCAACAAATCAAGAACCATTTTTGGAGACTATGAATCCAGGAGTACCTGCCAGATCTCACCAGACGCAGCAAGCGGTTCGAGACGGTTCGAACTCTTACCGTAGGAGACTTGGTCCTCATTTGCGAGGTGGACTTGCCGAGAAGCCAGTAGAAGAGAGGACGAATTATCAAAGTGTTTCCCGGAGTAGATGGTCAAGTTCGTTCTGCCGAGGTTAAGGCCACGACCGGGATTCTTCGGCGACCAGCAGTAAAGCTTGCGGTTTTGGACGTTGGTAAGGCGTTGGAGGGTCCATGTGCCTCACTGATTAATAATATATTTGTAAACGTCGGTTGCTTGGACTTCCAATCGAACAGGGATACTTGAAATCAAAACATACTAACCTACAGCCGAATGTGTTATTTGACAGTTCAGAAAAAGCGCAAATTTGTATTCGATTCTTTTCTGATTGGAAGCCCAAGCCGCTGAACGTGTTGCCAAAAAGAGTAAGTTTGTATACTTAAATGAATTATATTAATACAAATCATTCTCAGAGAATAAATCCTCATTCTTTATATTATATCTGCGAATATTGTGTTTCTTCAGGGTTAAGTTCCAAACGGCAGCACGGGGTCCAATCTCGCAGCCAGCAACATTTACACAAGCGAGACCAATAGTCCTTTTCATATGCATATTGAATTTTATAATTGTGTTTATATTTCCGTCCTGCTTATATCCTACTAAATATCCATGAACTGTCAGAATTTTGTATCATATTCATGGTACCAAAATTCTCCACCAGGATCACAGGTCCATTCGCCAATAGAGCACATCCTTCTCTATTTATTGTTTCGTATGTTTTATTTTCCGCTCACTTTTTCATTTACCCCTTACCAGTGACATCAATCTGCGATATGACCTTGTTTACAAAAACAATGTTGTTTCTATCAAAAGATTCGAAGGGATGATCACGTCTTAGGTAAATTGTAACAATAAATCCAACCAAATCTGCAAACTATTGCTTAAACAAGTACAGTATCCAGCCAGCCATAGCCATAGTACGACCATAGCCAAAATTTATCTAATTACTTATTATCGGTGTTTAATTACACTTGGCAATTGTCTTTTTCAGTGAATACATAAGCCACCGATACTGATTAATCGAAAAGTCATTTATTTACAAATAAAATTATTGTGTTCAGTGGAGTAATCTTATAGAGAAATAGTTTAATTATTTAGATAAATAAATAGGGACGAACTCATAGCGAGTGCCGAAGTCGCGCCACCGCAGAAGTCATATCTGAAGCCAGAAGCGAAACACCGACATGAAAAATATTCTGCAAATATTCTGAAAACAAGAATTAGTTTCTTTTATCTATCTAATACAAAAACTGAAACTACTATAAATTATAACTCGAATGGCTGTGCTTTCTACATTATTTACACAAGCGAGACCAATTGTTCTTTTCATATTTATATTGAATTTTATAATTGTGTTTATATTTCCGTCCTACTTCTATCCTACTACATATTCATGAACTGTCAGAATTCCGTATCATATCCTGTCTAAAAGAAATCCGCCTGCTTGAAGTAGTAAATGGAAACTGTACTTTATTATATAATAGCGTAAGATTGGATGAATTCAGTTACACAGTTTGGTTTAGACCAAATAGATAATAGTGTGAAGTGGCATTGCCAAATTCAATATGTTCAAATTAATAGACATTATTCGTTACTTTACAACACTCCCACTTTTGAATATTATAATTTAATAAAATGCTTAATAAATCTCTCAGATTATTTATCCACCACTCCAATTAAAAATCTACACTTTTCAAATTTATCCTTAGATAATTTGTCGCGTGCAAAACGGCACGCTACAAAATATTCTGTCTTGTCCTCCCTACACCTCAATTCCCCAACAAGCAAGGTAAAGGGAAACGCCGAACATCGCACCAAATGGCGCATCCCTTGATTAAATATGTCTGCACGGGAGCTTACGCGATGGTAGGGATCGCGGCAACCAAGGGTTACTTATCCGTGAAGTAACAAACGAAAACTTCCGCACGAAGCAAACCTTCATTTGCATTAGAGCCCCGGGCTGTTAAATTTGTCCGAAGCCGAAAAAAATTGAGCCTGAGAATGACCCGCGTATAACAAATATAACAAATGTGTAATACACGATAATACACATCCAATAAAGCAAACCGAGCTACATAGATGACAGAATACAAACATACATAACGAGGAAAAAAGAAAACGTCATCAACGTCACCACTGCACCGAGCGAGGCTGCCAGTGCATTGCAGCCCTCTGCACTGGTAGCCGATCAACGGAACAGCTGATCGATGGAGCCGGCACACGTGCCAGTGGACAGACACACACCCGCTCCATAAGAGACTGGCCAGCAAGTCGTGGTATCGCGATTGTGGGGAGAAGACAGCAGCAGGCAAATACACCAGAGGGCACACACGCACCCGTCCACGAAAGACTGGCAAGCAGGAGGTGTTCCATCGATCTAGGGGGTAAGCCGCTGTATGCGAGTGAAAAACCAAGCAAACACGGAATGCGTGCAAAAAAAAGAAGAGCAATAAAAGACAGGACGGAGGAGAACGTGGACGGATAAGTATGCATTCGGTGGTTGGGGTGGTATACATAGTGCCATATATATATATATTGTGAGAATATATATATTTAAATACGCGCGTAGTGCGGTGCACCGCCCGATCGTTAATTTTTGTGATAAAACGTAGGGATTGGAGAGCTCCACTTCAAAACATATTAGTTGCAGTGCATAGCGCCCCGAAAGGGGCAGAGTTAGTGCGCGTAAGGTCTCGTTTCGTCGCGGAGTCTTGTGGTAGAGTTGGCCCGTAAAAATTGGTACCTAACGGTACCACGCGAAAATAGTTGGTGAGGTATTCGGGGTCGTCCGGTACCCGTTATTCGTGGGTTACGTTGGTGTGTCTCCTTTCCCATGTCATTTTGTCCAACTGTGTGGTGACAGTTGGCCACCGAGCCCAAGTAGTTTTGCTGGGTGAAAGTTGATCCAGAGGGAATTAGAGGGGGTTTCGTCGTTCGCGACGAAAGACGACGTGGCGCCCGCTTCCTTTGGGAAGATCTATTTTTTTGATTTTTTTTTGTGTTCTATCTTGGGGACCCACCCCAGCTGAGTTGTGCGGGGGCCGGAGGTATATTGGGACCACCAGGTGTCGCTAGTTGCGTAACATTTTTAGCGAGGCGGGTTTGTTCAGGGCGGCAGTTGATCTTATCAGTTGGAAGGCATTGCTGTGGTTTAGGGCAGTTAGAAGTTCTGTAAGTTCGTGGTCAGAGGTGGTGAGAGAACTCAAGTTGGAGTTTCTCCCTCCCAAATATGACGACTTACTAATGGAGGAGATAAGGCGTCGGACACAGGGAGATACAAGGAGCGGAGCGAAGGGATGGCAGGAGGAGGGCAGGAGCGTCGGTAGAAGTGAGTAGGTTGCCTGCTGGCAACCAGCGGGTGGGAGGAGTTCATTTTGATTCCACTTTGGAAGTGCAGGATGATGATGTACGCCCGTATTTAGGAGTTAGTCTGTATTGGGTTAGGTTGGTAGGTCGTCGCGTACTATCGTGGGTAGGGAAGGATTGTGATGTTCAGATAGAAGATAAAGCCCAGTAATCAAACAAGACAACAGTTTACTTCTTTTGCACTTTATTCTATCATACTTTAAGGGTACATGTGTTAACTCCGCGACGGTCACAATACAACTGATGCATTTCATGCATTACAGCCATCCTACACTTATCGTATCCCCACGATTATTTGCTCAGATTATCTCTACCTTCGCCATCATCGTGCCCAATCTGGTTAGACACGGGTGCCTCTGAGTCTGAACCTGAATCAAATTTCTGACTTGCATCGGAGTCGTCCTCGTCCATGTCCATAAGGCCTTCATCTGGTAACTCACACCACGGTTTGATTTTGTCCGAACTTACAACTGAACTGCGTTTACGTTGATTCCTCTGCATCACCGGAATGTCTTCTACCAGGCAGCGGTTATTCGGTAACACCTTAGTCACTATATACGGACCCTTGTAAAAAGGTTCTAGTTTCCGCGATTCAACTGTCGCCACTGCCTCGTGCTCGATTAAAACTAGATCGTCCATGTAATACCGCGATGGTTTGCGGTGCGGTTTCTTCTGATACGCCTGACTCGTTTGGAAGTTTCGTAGCGCATTCTACCTCCTCCGGTCCATCCCCAACTGGTCTGCCAATTCAGTCTTCCCCAGCTCCAACAACAGTTTGTTTCCGAGAATATCCCTCGGAGTGTATGAAAATAACAGCTCGTGTGGACTCGACTTTGTTGTCGCATTCCGTGCTGTATTGAGGCTCCATTGAATCGTCCTGAGGTAACCCGCCCAATCCTTCTCCGCAGAGTGTATTTTTTTTTTAAATTTTATTTCATCTTAAATTTTGGATACAAATTTTTATTTGCAAAGCCGGAAGGGCTTGTCGGCAGAAGACTATTCACAAATTATTATTTCATTTTAACAATGTTGAAATTCAAGTATTCAAAGATTCATAATATACAAGTAAACAAAAGTGTTAAACGTACGATAATAATTATCATTTTCTGTACAAAGTTTTTACAAATTACGTTTAATTATGATTTTACTTTTATGATAGACATATTTCTTTTACTTTTTTTAACATCTCTTTTCTCGGTAAGATTCGGAGCTCCGTTGGGAGTTCATTGAGTACCGTCGGAACTGCAACCTTAAAAGTTCGTCTTCCATACTCGTTCCAGTATCTTGGTATTTCATAGAGCTGCTTCAGTCGTCTTCTAGTGTTTCTTGTCTGCTGCGTCTGCACACGGAATATGCGGCGGACAAATGTGCATTACCTTTGTCTTAAGTGCGTTGATAATTAATCCATGGTCGTGACACCAAGCAGCGACTCTATTGAAATCAGTTTGCATAAGTCTTTCTGCTTCGTCAACGCTCCTATGGCCAACTACGATCGGTGTGTCGTCCGCATACGCATAACCCGTACTATACTTCAGCACCGACAGTAAATCGTTGATGTATATGATGAAAAGCAGTGGACCTAACTTGGACCCCTGCGGGACACCATACTCGACCTTTTCTTCATCACTGATATATTCACCAATTTTTACCCGGAACGATCTGTTACATAGGTAGCTACCGAACCATGCTAATATTTGACCACGTATTCCAATATTATTCAGCTGTCTAAGGATTTGCTTGTGACTCAAGGAATCGAAGGCTTTTTTGAAATCGATAAATTCAACTACTAAGCTATGGTTTTTGTCCAGGCTTTGGTATATTTTGTTTGCGAAGTCTCCTATCAGTCTGTTTATGCTTTTGCCTTTACGGAATCCGAATTGATTTTCATTAAGAAGGTTGTATTTTTCAATGAATTCATAAAGCTTTCTTGCCAGCACTTCTTCCAAAACTTTATCTAAAACTGGTAAGATTGAAATAGGCCTGTAGTTCAAAATTTCACTTTTCTTGCCGTTTGTGTGAATTGGTCGAACTATTGAAGTTTTTAGCATGTCTGGAATCGATGCCTGATCCAAGCTCATATTGATCATTCTTGTTATCACTGGAGATAGTATTTGTGAGTTGTTCTTCAGGTCTATCGGTCTTAAACCGTATATCCCCGCAGATTTATTGCATTTCAATGAGTTTAATATATTACATATCTCCACAACAGCTGCTTGAATGACCAGAATATGTTTGGTAGGAACATTCATGCCCAATGTTTCTTACTTCTGACGTCTTTTCTGTTGGTCAGGTCTTTGATATTGCTTTCGTTCGAGAAGTTCTTTTTTAAGATGGCATCTAGACTACTCTTCTTCCTGCCCAATATCGAATTAACGAGCTTCCTAGTCTCCTTTGGATCACTTTTATATAACTGAAATTTCTGTCTATAGAATATAGCTTTTGTCCTTTCTATATTTTTGTTAAGCTCATTTCGATATGTTTTGTTGTCTCTATGATAATCTTCATTTTGCCTATTATTTTTATATCGTCTGTACAGTCTATCCCATTCCTTACAGTCATTCTTCAATTCCGCAGTAATCCAACTATGTTCAGTGCTCCTTTTCTTCTTCTTTACCGTTGACATTGTTACTAGAGTATTCATCGTCTGCTGAAAATGCTGATATAGTTCGTTTACATCAGTAAAACAATTCAACTCATCCCAGTTAAAATTATTTACTTTCTCTGATAAGGCATGAGTTGAGATTTGAAGCTCTTTTTCAGATATATTTGTATACATGTCACCAGTATCTATTCCGCAGTATAGGGCATAGTGGTTCGAAACATATAGTTCGATTACTGCTGAGTTGATGTCCGCGTTTCTTACTCTTATCAAATTACGATCAATCAGAGTCTTCGAGTTCCTAACTGGATCAAAACGAGTATACGAGAATATTGAACTGCAAAGACCTTTTGAAGATATCATTGAAAGATACTCACATCTGCGTTAGTTTCCTCTTTGATATTAATATTTGTGTCACCCGTAATTATGAGGTTTCTTTTTATTCCAATTGCATCGATATGGTCGTTGAGTTCACGAATGAAACATTTTACGTTTGTTTTTGGTGGTCTGTACACAGAAATTATTAATGCCTCAAACTTACCACGTTTGACATTAATCGACACGTTTTCATACACATAAGACATTCTATCTACTTTTTCAAAGAAAACATCATTTTTAACGTATACTGCGACTCCCCCTCCCACTGAGTTACTTCGGTTAAAAAATTCACTAGTATAGCCTTCAACTTGGTACATGGAATTTTCTTCCTCTTTCATGTTTGTTTCACAAATTAGTACATCTATATTTGATAAGAAATCATCAACATATAACATAAAAGCGTCCCAGTTCTTTCTTAAGGACCTTACATTTAGTGATATGCATGAAAATTCATTTTTATTATTTTTTATAAATTTGCACGCATCCTCTTGCGACTTGAGTTTTTTAAAATTCATATTTATATTAACTATTTCATTACTTTCGTTTTCCATATTTTGGTGTGTTTATTTTAGACGCTACTGTGTTTACGGTCTTGTGGGCAAATCATATGTTTATGACATTTTTTCTATATCGTCGATCTATTGTATATCGACAATACGGTCTCCATCATTTTTTCTCGCAAGAACCTTACCATTCCTGTACCAAACATATTTCCAATTGACATCTTTTGATTTTGTATGCCGGATTAACTTCTTGTTTTGATTTAGTGCAAATCTCCCCGTATTTAATTGTTCTTTTTTGTTTGGCTTTCTCCAGGAACGTGGTTTTTGTTAGTTTCCCTGCAAAACTCACAACAATATTTTTTAATTGCTGTTCTTTTTATCTGGATACGCGTAGATGTCCTCGATATCGCCTTCAGTTAATTCGGTGTCAATCGTTTCTCCTATCGCTTTAATGATATCGAAGGAATTTGTATTGTTGGATATTGGGACATTTTTTACTTCTATGGTTTTGTCAATTTGTTTTTGTTCTAGAGAATTGACTTGTTTTTGTAGGAAAGATATTTGACCGTCTTTTGTCTCAATTTGTTTCTTATAGTCTTCTAATTCCTCCATTAGTGTTTGCAGCAATGTGGTATTTTTTGCAAGTGAATTGTTTATCTCATCGTATTTCTGCGTTGTGAACTCTATTGCTTGTGAGTAATCTTTTAACAGTGACTTTATTTCTTTCAGTTCATTCCTGATATCACGGTTACCATGCTGTATTTCTGCATTAGAGCTCGCCTTTGGAGATTCTGCGTTTCGGGATCTTTTCGCAGTTTGTGCTTCTGCTGGCGTTTTCTCCTTCATTCGGCACGATGCACATGACCAATTCTTTTTCGCTTGCGTGAACATTTTCCTGTATGAGTTTCTGGATAGCGCAGCACACTCATAATGCACATTCCCCTCACAGCCTGAACAGTTTATGTATTCACCGTCAAGCGGTAGCGGCTCATTGCAACAGCTACAATTACTAATTTTTTTTGTTTTTCGTTGTGTTGTTTGTTTTTTATTTAATTTGGAATTGTTGTATTCCAGAAAGAAAAGGAAAACTAAAGTTTTAAAGGCACACTGTCTAAAACACTTCTTCACTTTTTGAAATCTCAACAGCTAGTTATGTTGCCGATAGGATAGTTCTGTTGCAGCGTTCCACCTGGCCAGTCGCTCTTGGTGTCCTTACGGCGGTTTTAATATGCTGCACTCCGTGGTCGCAGTACTGCGTAAACGCCTTTGCCGTAAACGCTGTGCCTCTATCCGTTACCAGTCGCTTCGGCACACCAAAGTATCCTGACATGTCCATCAGCACTTTGAGCACCCCATTCGTTTTCGCTGTTTTCACTGCTCACAAGACGACATATTTTGTGAAGTTATACACGATTGCTAACACGTATCTGGTACCTCCCTTCCCTCGAGTGAATGGTCTCAGATGATCCAGATGAACGGTGTCAAACGAAAGCGGTACACGATACACTGTGTAACTCCCCTTCCAGTTTCCCCCCATTCCTTTTCGAATATGCGCAGTCCACACACGCCTTTATGTATTCTCGTGTGAATCCGCGCATCTTCGGCAACTACAATGCTTCTTGAATACGCGTCAACGTCTTCTCTTCCGCTAGGTGCCCAACATCATCGTGAGATAGCTTTAAGATTCTCCAACGTATTGCGTGAGGAACACTCCACTTCACTACACCGTCCACTAATCGAAACAACCGCATACCGTTCAGTCTGTACTCTTTTTGCTGCTTCTTCGTGTTTGTTGATTCGGTCGACTGCAGCTCCTTTATGATTGCTCGCAGTTTACTGTCCTACTACTGCATAGTCGCCAGCAATCATCATCTGTGATGTACATGTTAAGGACATACAGCGATGCTTCTTCCATCACTTTCGGCTCTTTAACAGGTGGCCGACTTAACGCGTCCACATAAGCAGCATTTCTTCCAGGTTGATGTACCAATTCGAAAGAGAACTCCTGCAGCTGGAGCCGCTACCTGCCCACTCGGGATATAATCTTCGCCTGGCAGTCGGTGACTACTTTGAAATCCCTGCCCACTAAGTAGACACGCAACCGTTCGAGACTGTCCACTATAGCCAATACTTCAGTCTCGTATGAATGGTACTTCTTCTCGTCGTCCGAAAGCTTGCTACTGTAAAACAGCACTGGTCGAGCTGAGTTCGGCGTTTCTCGTTGGAATAAAATTCGCGCCAACCCAACAGATGACGCGTCTGTATGCACCTCGTGTTTACACTGAGGGTCGAACAGTACCAACACGGGCGGATTGCTCAAGATTTCCTTCAATCGCAGGAACGCCTCCTCTTGCTTGATTGACCAAATGAAATCCTTGTCCGTTTTCATCAGTTCTGTGAGAGTTACGGCCAACTGGGAGTAATTCTGGACAAGCTTCCGGAAGAACCCCGTGAGACCCAAGAATTGGCGCACTTCGAGGATGTTGCGGAGGGTCGGGCACTCCATGATTGCCTTCGTATTTTGCTGGTTCGGTTTCAATCCATTCTCGTTCACCTCATTACCAAGAAATTCGATATTAGTTTTGAAGAATACGCATTTACTTACGTTGAGGGTAAGTCCGAATTTCTTCAACGCCTCCAAGAACCTTCCCAGCTTCGCTTAGCCTTCCTCCATCGTCTTGCTGGCTATTATAGTGTCGTCCAAGTAGACTGCTATATCACCCTCGGCAACGACGATTTCAGCGAATTCATGCATGCTTGGAACGAGCAGATGCATTTACGAGTTCAAGTGGCATCCTGTTGAACTCAAAACAGCCTTCGTCCGTTATGAATGCGGTGAACTTTTTGCTGTGCTCCTTTATTCGAATTTGGTGATAGCCCGAAGCCAAGTCCAAGACTGTAAACAGTGAATTACCACTCAGCGATGTCAGCACCTCGGCTATTACGGTCATAGGAAACGCTTTACAGTCACTTTGTTCAGCCCCCGAAAGTCTGTACACAACCTATCGGATCCGTCTTTCTTTTTGGTTAGGACAATTGGAGAGGAGTAGTCCGAACAGGATGGGCGAATGACGCCAAGATCTAGCAATTCGTTGACCTTTTCTTTAATAACAGCTCGTTTTGCAAATGGGAGTCTGTATGGCTGTACACAGACAGGTTGCGATGTTGTGAGCTCGATTGCGCACTCACCCAGCTTAGACTCACCCAGCTTTCCGGTTCTCAAGGCGAAACACCTCCGATAATTGTCGACAATGCCTTCCAGCTTTTCCAAGTTCATCTCCCCAATGTCTCCTACATCCAGTTCGGTAACCAGCAGCTTCCACCTCGGCTCCTTCAAGATCTGCTTTTCAACCAACAGCACACCACGTTCATCCTCCTGCATGCCATCGCCGTTGGATAATTTATTGAAGGTCTTCTCTATCCGATCCTGTGGCTGATCCAAAAGCCGTCGTCCAATTATCATTGCGTACGGCTAACTATGATCTGGTACCACAAGCTGGTATCTGGTACCGCCCCACCGTAGTGCACCCTCAGCCACCAAAGCCTTTCAAATTATTTTTGTGCGCCCTGTACTTCAGTCCCCCTGTCTCAGCCTCCGATTTACACAGTGTTACGCAATCGCTGCCGAGGTCGATGAATGCCGTGATCGAATATCCATTCACCCTCGTTCTCTTAACGTATTCGCTGTTTTCCACCTTTATCACCAATTGCGTTTGTCCACCTGTTTGCCCCGTTCCACTGTGTCCTCTGAGTTTGCTCTTGTGCTAGTGAACAATTTCGCCGATAGCGTCCCACTTGTTGACATTGAAAACATTTAGTTTGGACTTCTATGTCGCCGACCACACCCGTTTTTCGTTCCGTTGCCCGTTTCGTCCTCGACTTCAAGCCTCCGACCCACCGAATTCTGTCCACCCGCTCGCGAACCGTCCGCATTGATGTTGCCCGACAAGCTTCCAGGCACTCGCCTTCCGCCATGCTTAACACGATGTATTTGAGAACTGCCGACTCCTCCAGTCGACCCCGGGAAGCGATTTTCTTCATCTCAAATACATACTCTTCGGTGTCCTCGTTCGGTTTTTGTCGTCTCTCCCGCAACAGATTGTGAATGTCCACAGCATCGTCGGTGGTCGGAAAATTCGACGAAAGGTCATCGAGGAATTCGTTCAAAGATTCATGCAAAGCTCCCTCACTCCATAATTTCGCAACCCCTGCGAGTCTCGTAGTTGCTGCCTTTAGTAGGAGTTTCTCATCCAAGCCGTAAATTCGGCGTAGATCCCCAACATTCCTTATCCATGCCGCCGAAGAGAGACCCCACCTATTATTCGGGTTAAACTCCGGGATCACCTCAATAACATCGCGCACCATGAAGACACTCCTTGGATTGTTTTCGTTTCTGGCATTCGCGACAGGCAACGGTGCTTTCGGAATGGCTCCTGTAGCCCCACTCCTGTCCATCGTGCCTGAACGTGCACGATTCGAATCGCGTGCACTCCGCAATTCCTGCTTCATGCGTGCCAGCTCTCTTCGCAGACGTTTAACTTCTGGCGCTTCGCATACAGCACCACTCTCAAGGAGAATTGACATGATCAACGGTGGCGGATTGTTGCGTTGCGTTGCGTTCAATAGCATAGTTCAACTCTTCCTTCAGTCCACCCTTATCCAATCCCCGTCTTCTCAATTCCCGTAAGTCCCCGTAAGTCATCCCGGGATAGCTCACCATAACGTCGTTCCCGTTCCTCTCTGGTATCCATACCCGTAGCGAGAACAAAAACAATGAAAAAAATGCTACACGATCAATACGTACGTATGTAGATCTCCTCGCCGAATTGCCTATCCGCTACGCTTATTTCTTTTCTTTCGTTTTTTTCTTTTCAAACCGCACACTGCATCAGCTGTGTACTCGAAAGTGCCCGTCCGTCGGTCCTCTCACCGATTGCCGAATTATCACTCCTCATAGTGCACTGTTCTATGCCCCAGCTGCACAGTAATCGCCACAGCTAATCCTTCTGCGATTCCTCTTCACCTAGTCAAGTGATAGTCCGTCTACGCTTCTCGGTCGTTGCAATCGCGATTCGGTTTTCTTTACTAATTTTTCCCTTTTTGACGCTTAGTACAGAGTTCTCTTGCCAAAACGAATGAATTTATGCAAAAATAATAAAACCCAAAATATGTATGAATTACGATCCAGTTTGCGCGTTGCGTTTTATTATCCCACTTCTGATATGTGAAGTTCAGATAGTTACTGGGCTTTATCTTCTATCTGAACTTCTGATGTGTGAAGTTCAGATAGAAGATAAAACCCAGTAATCAAACAAAACAACAGTTTACTAATTATGCACTATATTCTATAATACTTCAAGGGTACATGTGTTAACTCCGCGACGGTCACAATACAACTGATGCACCCATGCATTACAGGATGGAATATTTTAGGAAGGTTAGGCCTTAGGTTGGCGCAGGCAAAACAAGTAGGGTTGTGTTAGCAAACGGTGCAGGAGTAGACGTAGCAGGGACATTGAGCCTACGATTTCAGGTGCGAGAAGAAGCCCTCCTCTTAGACTGCTTGGTCATTACCTCTATGCCCCAATCGTTGATTTTGGGGGCGGACCTCCTAAGCCGAGCGGGGATGGTTTTGGATTTGGGCTCCGGCGAATGGAGTTTCCATAAACAACCCACTGCCTCGGTGTCCTAGTGGAGGGTGCATTTCGGAATATGCTGGAAGGCATTGGATGCACTCACAAGATTAGGACGTTGTCTGAACCAGGCAAGCAGAGGTGCTATCCGGTATCTCCTGCGGTTCAACGACACATAGATAGCGAGCTAGAGGACATGCAAAAAATGGAGTTATGGTGAAAACGAACAGTCCATGGGCTTCTCCGATTGTCATGATCAGGAAGAAGGACGGTTCGTTCCGGTTATGTGTGGACTACCGGAAATTAAACAAAGTTACGGAGACGTACCGTACATAACATCGACGTTACATAAGCTCAGGGATGCAAAGTTCCTATCATCCCTTGATATAAAATCCGGATACCGATGGAGGAGAAATCGCGACAGTACACGGCCTTCACGGTCCCAAATAGAGGCCTCTTCCAGTTCAAGCGAATGCCTTTTGGGTTGCACAATGCACCTGCAACGTGGCAACGATTCATCGACACAGTGCTAGGTCCCGATCTAGAACTACAAGTGTTCGTATACCACGATCATCGTGGTTACGAACAACTTCGAAAAACATCTCACTATATTAGCGGAAGTCTTCAAAAGACTAGGCGAAGCCGGCCTTAAACTAGGCGAAGAAAAATGTAACTTCTGTACGTCCTCGTTAAGGTATTTAGGATAAGTGGTGGACCGTCAAGGCTTACATGTTGACCCGGAAAAAGTTCAGAGCATGGTTAGGATTCCTGCACCGAAGAATGTTAGGGAGGTTAGGAGCTTTTTAGGTACGGTATCGTGGTATAGGAGATTTATACCCAATTTTGCGACCCTGGTCAAACCGCTAACCAATTTACTCAAGAAGAGCACCAAATTCTCTTGGAACGATGAGTGCGAGGGGAGTTTCCGCAGGGCAAATGAATGCCTGGTAACTGCCCCGATCCTCACCTGCCCGGATTTTGAGCGGCCGTTTGTAGTATACGACTATGGTGTAGGAGCAGTGCTCAGTCAGACTTTTGAGGGTGGGGAGAAAGTAATTTGTTATTTGAGCAGGTCGTTAAATAGGTGTTAAAGGAACTATTCCACGACAGAGAAGGAGTGCTTGGTTGTACTATGTGCGGTTGAGAAGTTGAGACCATATATCGAAGGTGTTCGACTTACGGTCGTGACCGATCACTATTCCCTGGTATGGTTGAGTAATCTAAAGGACCCTTGTAGCAGGTTAGCTAGATGGATGGAAGTAGTAAGGAAGAAAGATAGGGACAAAATATTAAAAGAATGTCCCGACAATCCTTTGGCAGGGCATATGGGAGTGAGTAAAACTTTTGTTAGAGTAGGAACCCAGTATTATTGGCTGAAGATGCGGGCCGATAATACCCGGTATGTTAGGAGCTGTAGGGTATGTCAGGCAGTGAAACCGGTGAACACCAAAGCGACTGGTTGGATGGTTCAGAGGAAAGGAGTTGTAGACCCTTGGCAGATGATCTGCGTGGATCTGGTAGGACCGCTTCCGAGGTCATCCAGTGGATTCCCCTATATACTGACAGTAGTGGATTACTTCACCAAGTTTCGACTACTGTTTGAGTTAAGGAACGCGGCGGCGAAGTCGGTTATCCAGCAGCTCGAGGACGGCATGTTCCTCTTATTCGGAGTACCATCGGTGATAATATGTGACAACGGGCCACAGTTCCGAGGATCGGAACTGAAGAAATTGTGCCAGGGGTATGGCACCCGGATTAGATTTATAGCGTATTACCACCCGCAAGCCAATCCGGGTGAGCGAATTAACCAAATAATTAAAACAACGTTACGTGCGTACGTGTCGGAGAACCACCGAACGTGGGATACATATTTGGCTAAGGTCGCTAGCTGAATCCGTACAGCATAACATAATGTATTGGGGGTTACCCCATACTATGCAAATTTCGGGCGAGAGATGGCGACGTCGGGAACGATTTTTGGAAACGAGCAAATTAATACTGCAGCGGGAGACGGCGATCACGATGAAGACACCGTAAACGAATCGTGCGGTTTACCCACGGGGGAGAATAATGGTACTGGCGAGCACCAAGCGGAAATGACGGAAATGGGCAGAACATTCAAAGAGCTGAGGGCGGATATCGGTAAGAAGTTGAATGTAGCAATACAGAAAACTTCAAACCTGTACAACCTAAGCCGAAGGAATGTCCAGTACCAACCAAACGAGTTAGTTAGAAGACGCGAACGGGAAAGCTCGAGGGACTTGGCACGCCAAGGATCTCAAACCCTACCGGGATAGGGAACAAAACGAGGAGGTATGGGTGGGGTTTGTCGCTTGCAAAACGGCACGCTACAAAGTATTCTGTCTTGTCCTCCCTACACCTCAATTCCCCCCAAGCAAGGTAAAGGGACACGACGAACATCTTACCAAATGGCGCATCCCTTGATTGAAAATGTCTGCACGGGAGCTTACGCGATGGTAGGGCTCGCGGCAATCAAGGGCTACTCATCCGTGAAGTAACAAACGCAAACTTCCGCACGAAGCAAACCTCCCTTTGCATTAGAGCTCCGGGCTCTTCAACATAATAATGAGGAAAAAATAAAACGTCAACAACGTCACCACTGCTTGCAGAGTGAATGTGGATGGAGAGAGTGAGGCACCGAGGGAGGCTTCCAGTGCATTGGACGTGATTCCCTTTGCACTGGTAGCCGGTCAACGGAACAGCTGATCAGCTGCGCCGACAACTTCCTCCTGCACTCATTAATTGCCAGTGCGCCAGCCCATATTGGGGCGGTGCACATCAGGACTGAGCTGACCACTCTGGACAGTAGGATCCTACGTGCGTATCCAGGACCGCCGATATTTGGAAGCATTCGGGAGAGTGCCGCCTGCATCATCGATGCCTTTTTGCTTGCGTACTCAATGTGGGTTTGAAGCGAAGTCTATTGTCAATCATGACACCGAGTTACTTCAATGATTCCCTTGATCTTGTTGTCTGATTTCCGATCCGGAAGTTTGCTGGTTATTAAGACAGCCTCAGTCTTGTGGGCAGCTTGTTCCAGACCGGCAGACTCCAACCAGTTCTTCATTTTTTCTATCGCCTCGTCAGTAGCAGACTCCACCTCGTGCACGTGCTTGGCAACTGTGACCACTGCGATGTCATCAGCGAAGCCTATTACCTTCACTCCATCTGGTAGCGGCAGACGTAGAATCCCGTCATACATGATATTCCATAGGGGAGGTCCAAGGACAGACCCTTGCGGGACTGCCGCGGAAAGGCTGTAGTACTTAGCGCCCTCATCAGAGTGGTACCTTAGCGTCCTGTTACTGAGGTAGTCTGAGACTATCCTCCGCATGTAGTACGGTGTATCCATTCAGGCAAGGGCTCTCCTAATAGAAGACCAGTTCGCCGAGTTGAATGCGTGTCGAGTAGGCATATTGGGCGATATGATGATGGTCCTCCAGGTGGCTTATTTCCCTTTGGAAGCAGCACCAGGTGTTGCAATTTCCATGGTGTCGGGAACACTTCCTCCTCCAGACATCTTTGCATTGCCGTTATGAAAATGGCTGGTCTCGACTTCACTGCAGCCTTAACTGCCCTATTCGAGATGCCATCCGGCCCAGGTGCTTTGCTGTCGCCGATCTTCTTAGTTGCTTCGAACAGCTCAGCAGGTGTTATTGTCGGGATGTTCTGCGTGGTTGTCTCTCTCGTGATGGGAACGCTAGTAGTTGGTCTGTGGGGAAATAGGTGCTCTACTATGCTCCTCAGCATTCTTGGGCAGGTTAGTTGTGGGGACCTGCTGCCTTTGATCTTCTTCATGACCACTCTATAAGCCATGCCCCAGGGGTCTGAGTCAGCTTCGTCGCAGAGCTGTTTAAAGCACTTTGACTTGCTGTCCTTAATGGCCCGTTCCAGTTCCCGTCTCGCCACTTTAAATGTGTTGAGCCGTTCCTGGAAATCCGGTCTGCCTCTGGATCTATGGAATCTGCGTCGAGCTAGTAGGCACATCGCTCTCAGCCTCTTGATCTCCTCGTTCCACCAGTAGCAGGACTCGCCTCTTTTGCTCGGAGTCCTTCTGGACATTGCTGCGTCGCACGCTGTCGTTATGACCTGTGTCAGCTGTTGTGTCTCAGCTGAGCCATGACGCTGGTATCCATCATTTCATTGAACACGTCTCTATCAAAAAGCGTGTCTTTCCATTTTGGCTCTGTTGAGACGGGGTGCAGCTTCCGTTTCTGCTTCCCGACGCTGAAGATTATCGCCTGGTGATCACTGTGCGTGTAGTCCTCGCTAACCCGCCATTTGGTTTGCTGTAGTAGAGAGCTCCTCATGAACGTAATGTCCATGATTGACGTAATGTTCATGAGGAGAGCTGCCCCAGTCGGTGGCCCAGGCGTTAAAATCACCAGCAATGATTACTGGATGCTTCCCGCGTGCGTCGTTTACTATGTCATCCAGCAGCTGCATCCAGGGATGCATAGCAACTATAAACGTGCACCCCTTTTATCTTTGCAGACACGAAGTGATCAGCCGGGTGGCCGACCGATTGCAGGGCATGGTTCCTGCAGGTCCATATCGCCGCTCTTTTCATGGTGTTTTCTATCCAGCTGTTACCATCTATAGATTTGAAGGGCTCACTTATCAGCGCTATGTCGATCTTCTTTTCTCTCACCGTTTGAGCCAGAAGATCCTGCGCAGCTGCACAGTGGTTTAAATTTATCTGGATGATATTTATCATATTAATTTAGCCAAAGGCTTCTTGAGTGCGGACACTTGCTGCTACCAGCTACATGTCCAGCATTTTCTGGTGTGGCACCAGAAGCATAATGCATCTTTTTTGCAGACCTTGGCTATGTGACCTTCTTCTCCGCATTTTCTGCATTGTTTCTCCAAGCACCTGAAGCATTTTGTGAGGGCTTTACGGACTCGAATGCGGCAGCTCACCCAGCCGACTTTAACTTTGCCTGATTCTAGCAGTCTATTCGCCTTTTCTGCCGGTAATCCCACTGTTGCGATCTGTGTAGCACCGTAGGCTTTCCTAAGGCTAAGCACGTCTGCTTCGCTGATCTCAGTGTTGTACTGGGCCTTGCTAGCGTCGCAAATGTCTCTTCTAGTGGTGACTTAGTCGAGATCTTTAATTTCCACCGTGGACCTCTGTGTTAAGGATCGTATCTCCACATCGCCATCGCCAGCTTTCCGTAGCTGGGACAGAAGGTCGCCTTTCTGGGTTCGTCTTATTTTCGTGACCGATTCACCCAAGTTATGAAGTTTGGGGTCGGCCTTGACTCTCCGGAGTATTTCGGCGTATGATATTTCTCCCTTCCTTGCAACCACGATTGCGTCCGGTCGAGTTTTTACCACTGTCGCCTTTTTCTTTTCCTTTCTCTTCGTTTTATTTCTAACGACCTTCGACCAGGCGCTGTCATCTGCCTGCTCGTTGCCTACTGCGGTGACTAGTTTTTTCCTCACTAGGGCTAGCTCATCTTTCTCAGCATTTGGAGCTTTTTTCTTATTTTTTCCTCCTTTGTGGAGTGCCTCGTTCTCTTTAATTACTTCACGTGACGCATTTACTCCTGCTCCTGAGAGCGTGTGCTTCTGCCTACGTTTTGAGTTCGGTGACTCACTGCTGGGATCCGGCCTTCGTTTGGGCCCTAGAAGCGCCTTTAGCCATGGGGATGTTTGAGAGGCATTGTTTCTCCGGATAACAGTTTTAGCATGTTCATCATGCATCTCGATCGCCGATAACTCATACAGCGCCCTGATGCTTTCTATAACATCCCGCATAGGTTGGTGTATGGACCGCCTTTTACCATCCCCCAGCATTTCTCCCAGAATTTTAATCTGCTTTCCAAGTTGATGGAATACCGACGGTTGGTTGGTTTTAGTCGGTGTTGCAGTTTTATCATCTGGGGTTGGGGTTGATGACTGGGTGATTGGCGACCTTTGCACCTTGCTACTCCTTTTGAATGAATTTTCTCCATCCGTACTTTCAACGTTTTGTACCTGATCGTTGATGATTGGGTTTGTGTTTGTGTTTATATTTGTTGTATTCATTTCTTGTTGGTCCCCACTCAAAGCCGCTATCAATGTTCGGATGTGTAGTCACCTATTTGATCCCATGATTATCTTTGCAAGCAGTGAGGTCATGCGAGGGTTGACACAGGCCCTTATGGGGTTCTGTGCCAGAGCCAGATCGGTGCTAACCAGGAATGTTACATCTGGACCTACACCACCAACTTAATGGCGACGAAGCGTTGAACGTACTATGAGTCCTGCCAAGGTTTTAACTTGACGGGGACGTCTACAGCATTAGCCTGAAAGCCATTTCAACCAGATTTCACTCCAGCTTACTCAGGTGACAGAATACTGCAGGCGTCAGCCCTGATGTCAATATTTCCGAAATGGGTTTTCCAGTATATCATAGTTACGACTTTACTGGGCTCAGTCGTAATGCCGGTTAGGGCGGTGCCTTCAAAGATATTAACCTCAATTGGTTGTTACCGATGAGGATGTCGTTTCCCTCGGAGCCACCTCCTAACTCGAGAGCCAAGAGGTGGGTAAGCACATATTTGAAGACGGTGCCCGCTCGTCTTGTCGCAGAAAGTTCTCTGTGGCCTTTTCAGCCGCACCCTCCTTCTCTGCCGCTCTTGGTCGGGTACTGCGTATTGGGTATTCACAGCTAACCTGCATATCCGCCACCTGTGTAGCCTGAGCTACAGCCTTGTGTTTCCTTCCCCGTGTCGTGTCTCCTTCCCGTGTCGTGTTGTCCATCTGTGTGGGGGCAGTTGGCCACCGAGCCCAAGCAGTTTTGCTGGGTGAACGTTAATCCCGAGGGATCGACGTGAGGGCGGAGGTTCGCAAGGATCTCCGCGCATATCGGTTTTCCCCTAATTTTTAGGGAGAAATATATATATATACCGGGCGGGGTTTATATATACACATATAATTATAGAGTGGATTTCGTAGTTCCCGACGAAAGACGACGTGGCACCCACTTCCTTCGGGAAGATCGATGTTTTTGATTTTTGTTGGTGTTCTGTTTTGGGGACCCACTACAGCTGAGTTGTGCTGGGCCGGAGGTCTATTGGGACCACCAGGTGTCGCTAGTTCCGCGACAAATGCCTTTGTAAATATATCGGCTTTTTGGTGTTCTGAATGGACATATTTTATATTAAAATCTGCGCGATCATATTTTTCGCGAATAAAGTGCTAACGCACATCTATGTGCCTCGTCCGTTTATGGAATTCTGGATTCTTCACAAGTCGAATAGCTCCTTGGTTATCCATATCTAGAGTTGCCATACGAATTTTGTTAGGAGCCTATTCTAACAAAAGTTGTTTCAGCCAGATCATCATCTTTACTGCTTGGAGATGACCCATATTCCTGGTTCCGCTTATATATCTTAAGATTCTTTTCACAGCATTAACATGATTCTTGATTGGTGTATCCAAATATCGAGACACTACGCTCACTGCAAATGCAATATCCGAAATTCCGAAGATTCCATATTTTCGCTGTTATATTTTTCGGACGGGGTTGTAATTGGCTTGTAACAATCCATTTTGAATCTTTTCAATATATTACCAGCATAAGTTGATTGGCTTTCATGGATTGATCCATTTGAACTTCGTGTAAGTTCCATGCCAAGAAACCATTCAACATTCAAGACTGTTATTTCGAAGTGAGTCTGCGAAGAATGAATCAGCTCCAGAGCATCACGTTCCTCCTGTGCAGCAAGTCCATCATCAATATAAATGACAAGGCTTAAACGTCTTTCACCTCCTCCTCTGACAAATACGCAAGGTCCATTTTGCTTGGTTTTAGATAGAACGTCTTCAACGCGCTTGCGAACTTCTTATTCTAGTATCTGGGTGCTTGTTTTAGTCCGTAAAGGCTCCTGCGAAGTCTACACACCCTTCTCAATCCGTCATCAAATCCTTGAGTTTGCTGCATAAAAATCTCATTCATAAGATCGAATTGCGTCAGTGTCAATCCTTCACTAGCGGCTATAGGAAGTATTGAAAGTATTGACTTAAACCTTGCCACAGTGCTGAATGTCTCCACGTAGTCTATTACATATTCTTGATTAAATCCTCTGATTACTAATCAAGATTTTCGTTCTTTTCGTTCTCCACTTGTGCCTAAGTTCTTCAGCTTATAGATCCATTTATTGTCGATAACTTTCCTATCGGATGGACACTGTTCATCTCGTCCATCGCCGCTTCCTAATGGGTTGCATCCTTGCCCTTTTGTGTTTTCGCATAGCCAACGAATATTCCCTTTTTAGCTTTCTTATCCCATTTTCTGCGCTTTTGCTTCCGAATATAAGCAAATGCTTCTGCGCCAAACAACTTGAAGTCGCACCCTTGAAATTTCTTTCCATACCAAAGCTCATATGGATTTTTGACTCTGACACCACAATTACCTGTGTGGTTAAGAACATAAACTGCTGCATTCACAGCTTCAGCCCAAAATTTCTTAGGCATTTTTTTTGCTAGCAGCATAGTCCGCACTGCTTCAACAACTGCCATTTTGCATCTCAGCGCTACCATTTTGCTCTGGAGTGTAAGCTACAGTTATTTTATGCCCAATATAATGTTTGTCCAATTGCACTTTCACTCTTTCGTTGATAAACTCTGTCCCATTGTCCGTACGAAGCGTTTTAATTGAATGCTGGCTGTCACATTTGGCTCGAATTATAAATTGTTCAATTGAAGCACAAACTTCTGATTTGTTTTTCAAGAAATATACCACTTTAAAATGAGAAAAATGGTCTTTGAACAATAAAAAACAATATTTCGACAAAAAAAAACTTCATTGGTCCACATACGCAGCATGCACAAGATCACCAGGTGGATTTGCTTCAAAACCACTTCTCTGGAAAGGTAGCCCGTGCTGCGTTCCAAAGAGACAGACATCACATTTATAATTTTGACCATCCATGTAAGCGATATCTTTTTGATTTAATTGTGTACGAACATGAGTTACACTTTGATGGACCATCCTTTCATGCCAAACCTTAAGAGGCAAAATACCTTTTGTTGTTAAATTCGCCATGTTTTCTTCCACATCATGCACCTTAAAATGCATTCTGAACACCTGAACGCCTGTTGTATTTCTCGCACTGCCACTACAGTACCATCACTTTTAGCAAATGTCTCACACAAATTTAAGATCTTTATCTAAAGCGCGACTCTGCGAAAATAAATTAGCAAAAATCTTTGGCGCATAAAGTGGATTCGAAAGATGCTTCTCTGTCCAAGTTTTTCCATCTGAGGCCAAAATTATGTCACCGATGACCAGCGCTGATCCTATCCATAAAATTCTTGTGTTCAGTCGAGTAATCTAATAGAGAATTAGTTAAATTATTTAGAAACATAAACAGGGCCGAACTTATAGCCAGTGCTGAAGTCAGCGCCACTGCAGAAGTCATATCCGAAGCCAGAAGCGAAACACAAACGTGAAAAATATTCTGAAGTCAAAAAATTGTTTCTTTTATCTATCTGAAACAAAAACAGAAACTACTACAAATTATAACTCGAATGGCTGTGTTTTCTATATTATTTATTGCTGAAAATTTTAAGCGTTCAATTAATAATATATTTGTAAACGTTGGTTGCTTCCAATCGAACAGGGATACTTGAAATCAAAACGAACTAACCTACAGCCGAAAGTGTTATTTGACAGTTCGGAAAAAGCGCAAATTTGTATCCGATTCTTATCTGATTGAAAGCCCAAGCCGCCGAACGCGTTGCCAGAAAGAGTAAGTTTTGTATACTTAAATGAATTATATTAATACAAATCATTTTCAGAGAATAATCTGCGAATATTGTGTTTCTTGAGGGTTAAGTTCCAAACGGCAGCACGGGGTCCAATCTCGCAGCCAGCAACATTTACACAAGCGAGACCAATAGTCCTTTTCATATGCATATTGAATTTTATAATTATGTTTCTATTTCCGTCCTGCTTATATCCTACTACATATCCATGAACTGTCAGAATTCGTTATCATACTCTTAGTACCAAAATTCTCTACCAGGATCGCCAATAGAGCACATCGTTCTCTATTTATTGTTTCGTATGTTTTATTTTCCGCTCACTTTTACCAGTGACGTCAATCTGCGATATGACCTTGTTTACAAAAACAATGTTGATTCAATCGAAAGATTCGCGCTAAGAAGAGATGATCAGGTCTTGTACCTTGCGTAAATTGTAACAATAAATCCAACCAAATCTGCAAGCTATTGCTTAAACAAGTACAGTATGCAGCTAGCCGTACGACCATAGCCAAAATTTATATAATTACTTAATATCGGTGTTTAATTACACTTGGCAATTATCTTTTCCAGTACAGTACTGATTAATCGAAAAGTCATTTATTTACAAATAAAATTATTGTGTTCAGTGGAGTAAGCTCATAGAGAATTAGTTTAATTATTTAGATAAATAAATAGGGACGAACTCATAACCAGTGCCAAAGTCAGTGCCAACGAAGTCATATCCGGAGCCAGAAGCGAAACACCGACATGAAAAATATTCTGAAAACAAGAATTAGTTTGTTTTATCTATGTAATACAAAAACTGAAACTTCTATAAATTATAACTCGAATGGCTGTGCTTTCTATATTATTTACACAAGCGAGACCAATTGTTCTTTTCATATTCATATTGAATTTTATAATTGCGTTTATATTTCCGTCCTACTTATATCCTACTAAATATTCATGAAATGTCAGAATTCCGTATCATATTCTGTCTAAAAGAAATCCGCCTGCTTGAAGTAGTAAATGGAAACTGTACTTTATTATATAATAGCGTAAGATTGGATGAATTCATTTACACAGTTTGGTTTAGACCAAATAGATAATAGTGGAAAGTAGCATTGCCAAATTCAATATGTTCAAATTAATAGACATTATTCGTTACTTTACAACACTCCCACTTTTGAATAATATAATTTAATACAATGCTTATTAAATCTCTCAGATTATTTAGCCACCACTCCAATGCAAAACGGCACGCTACAAAATATTCTGTCTTGTCCTCTCTACACCTCAATTCCCCCCAAAGCAAGGTAAAGGGAAACGCCGAACATCTCACCAAATTGCGCGTCCTTTGATTAACAATTTCTGCACGGGAGCTTACGCGATGGTGGGGATCGCGGCGACCAAGGGTTACTTATCCGTGAAGTAACAAATGCAAACTTCCGCACGAAGCAAACCTTCCTTTGCATTAGAGATCCGGGCTCTTCAATTTTTCCGGAGCCCCGTCCAACTCCTCCGCAACTAAAAATATTCGTATTGCAAACGTACATACTAATGAGGAAAAACGAAAACGTCATCAACGTCACCACTGCACCGAGGGATTCTGCTAGTGCATTGGATGTGATTCAGAGTCGTGGTATTGCGACTGAGGAGAGAAGGCAGCAGAAGGCAAATACACCAACGGGCACACACGCACCCGACCACGAAAGACTGGCAAGCGGGAGGTGTTCCATCGATCTAGGGGGTATGCCGCCGTATGCGAGTTCAAAAACTAGGCACACAAGCAAACACGGAATGCGTGCCGCTGCCAGGTCCGACGATCACATGTGAGAGAGTGGGACGCACGACCGAGTAGTGAGATCAATGTGCGTCGTGTGTGTGTGAAATGTATGCGTGGAATCTGTTAATCGTCGTGGATGGGTGAATGGAATGGAATGTGAGAATGGGCAAGAGTGGTGAATCGGGTCATTCTTAGATTAACCGAGTAAGGGACATCACGTCCCAGTAGTTTGATCGCGAGAATTTTCGCTTGGAGAAAAAAATAAAATAAAATATAAAAGAAAAACATAAAGCTATACGAAGCCTAAAGAAGGAAAAAAAAAGAAGGCAATAAAAGACAGACCCTTTTTCGTCGCGGAGTTTTGTGGACAAGGACCACATTCGGTTTGCGACAGAATGGTCGCTTCGCGGTAAAGTTGGCCCGTAAAAATTGGTACCACGCGAAAATGGTTGGTGAGGTATTCGAGGTCGCCCGGTACCCGTTATCCGTCTCCTTGCCCGTGTCGTGCTGTCCAACTGTGTGGGGACAGTTGGCCACCGAGCCCTAGCGGTTTTGCTGGGTGAAAGTTGATCCAGGGGGATATAGGGGGGTTTCGAATCCCACTTCCATCGGGAAGATCGATTTTTTTGATTTTTTTTGCTGTTCTGTCTTGGTGACCTACCCTAGGTGAGTTGTTCGGGGCCGGAGGTATATTGGGACCACCAGGTGTTGCTAGTTGCGCAACATTTTTGGCGCCCAACGTGGGGCAAGTTTTTTGGGACCGCTACGTACACTGCTTTTTTTTTTTTTTTTGTATATTTTTCTTACATTTTTTTGCATACTTTTCTTACGTCTATTTGATATTTTTTCTCTACATTTTGATCTATATTTTTCTGGTATCATTTTTTTATTATATTTCTTTATTATAAATACTTTCTTACTTTTCGTTTTAGCTTTTTTTTTATTATATTTACATATAATTTTTTTATTATACATACATCTTTTTTTTCAAATATATATATTTTCTCTCTCTGGGTTTCTTATTGGTTTTTTTTTTGTTTGTTTTTGGGTACAGGGTATTATTTTGTCGTAGTAATTGGTATTTTTTGGAGATTTTTTGTTAGACACTAGAAAGGGATTTTTTTTGCTTTTCGATTTTGGTTGTTGGATTTTTTTTTATTTCGTGATTTTGATTTCTGATTATGATTTTGGATTTTTTTTATTTTTTTTGTCTTTGATTTTCTTTTTACTTTCATTTTTTTGATTTGATTGATTTGGTTCATTGATCTTAAACTTGGTTTTGGTTCCTATTTCTTTTGATTGGTTTTTTTTCATTGGCATTTTTCTACTTCCGTTTTATTTGGTTCCCTTCCTGGAACGTGTGGAAGAGCTACGGGAGGCTAGAGGGGTTAGCGAGGCGGGTTTGTTCAGGGCGCCAGGTGATCTCTCCAGTGGGAAGGCATTGCTGTGGTTTAGGGCGGTTAGACGTTCCGTAGGTTCGTGGTCAGAGTTGGTGAGAGAACTCAAGTTGAAGTTTCTCCCTCCCAACTATGACGACTTACTAATGGAGGAGATAAGGCGTCGGACACAGGGGAAAGAGGAATCCATAGGGGTCTACGTGGCGATCATGAACAACATGTTAGAACGCCTCACAGAACCCCTAACGGAACTTCGGCTCCGTTTTACCAGACTCAGTTGGGGCTGGCGGAGCCGAAATCCTTTGACGAGTTAGTGGAACTAGGGAGAAATTTGGAGATGGTGCGAGCAAACGTCGAAACGTTCGCTCCACCTCCAACATTGAGGACAAGTGCCGAAGTTAGCAGCGACGCGGACCGATACACCACCCATGAGGTCGATAATGACAACCTTACGAGAAGTTAGATCGCCGGCAGTTCCGGAAGCGCTACGGACAGTACGCAGGGAGATACCAGCAGTGGTGCGAACGGTTGTCCCACCGACAAGAGGGTTACGCTGCTTAAACTGCAATACAGAGGGGCATTTTTCCACATCATGTTCTGCACCGATGAGGTGCTTTGGGTGCGGACAGTCCGGGGTAATTCGTAGGGATTGCCGGAAATGTCCGGGAAATGGCCAACGACCTCCTGCGGCAGCAGGGCAGGAGCGTCGGTAGAAGCGAGTAGGTTGCCTGCTGGCAACCAGCTGCTGAGAGAGGTTCATTTAGGTTTCAGGAAGTGCAAGATGATGATGTACGCCCGTATTTAGGAGTTAGTGTGTATGGGGTTAGGTTGGTAGGGCTTTTAGATTCCGCGTCGTCGCGTACTATCGTCGGTAGGGAAGGATGGAATATTTTAGGAAGGTTAGGAATTAGGTTAGCGCAGGCAATAATAAGTAGGGTTGTGCTAGTAAACGGTGCTGGAGTAGGAGTAGTAGGGATATTGAGCCTACCATTTCAGGTGCGAGGAGAAGCGCTCCTCTTAGACTGCTTGGTCATTCCCTCTATGCCCCAATCATTGATTTTGGGGGTCCGAATTCCTAAGCCGAGCGGGGGTGGTTTTGGATTTGGGCTCCGGCGAATTTAGTTTCCATAAACAACCCACTGCCTCGGTGTCCGCAATTATGGAAAGAACTGAATTGAGCGAAGACCAGGAAAGGCAGCTAAGGACCCTCATAAAGGGTGCATTTCGGAATATGCCAGAAGGCATTGGGTGCACTCACTTGGTAGAGCATAAGATCAGGACGTCGTCTGAACCAGGAAGGCAGAGGTGCTATCCGGTATCTCCTGCGGATAAAGATAAATAGATAAAGAGCTAGAGGACATGCAAAAAAATGGAGGTGTAGAGAAATCGAACAGTCCATGGGCTTCTCCGATCGTCATGATCAGGAAGAGGACGGTTCGTTCCGGTTCTGTGTGGACTACCGGAAATTAAATAAAGTTACGGAGAGGGACGCTTATCCCCTCCCGTACATAAAAAGTTGCTATCATCCATTGATATAAAATCCGCTTATTGGCAGATACCGATGGAGGAGAAATCGCGACAGTACACGGAATTCACGATCCCAAATAGAGGCCTCTTCCAGTTCAAGCGAATGCCTTTTGGGTTGCACAATGCACCTGCAACGTGGCAACGATTCATCGACATGGTAATAGGTCCCGACCTAGAACCACATGTGTTCGTATACCTCGATGGTATCATCGTGGTTATGAACAACTTCGAAAAACATCTCACGATATTGGCGGAAGACTAGGCGAAGTCGGCCTTAAACTAGGCGAAGAAAAGTGTAACTTCTGTATGTCCTCTTTAAGGTATTTAGGATACGTGGTGGACCCTCAAGGCTTACATGTTGACCCGGAATAAGTTCATAGTATGGTTAGGATTCCTGCACCGAAGAATGTTAGGGAGGTTACGGAGGGAGGTTTTTAGGTACGGTATCGTGGTATATGAGATTTATTCCCAATTTTGCGACCCTGGTCAAACCGCTGACCAATTTACTCAAGAAGAGCAACAAATTCTTTTGGAACGACGAGTGCGAGGGGAGTTTCCGCAAGGCAAAGAAATGCCTGGTAACTGCCCCGATCCTCACCTGCCCGCAATTTGAGCGGCCGTTTGTAGTACAAAGGAGCAGTGCTCAGTCAGACTTTTGAGGGTGGGGAAAGTAATTTGTTATTTGAGCAGGTCGTAAAATAGGTGTTAAAAGAACTATTCCACGACGGAGAAGGAGTGCTTGGCCGTACTATGGGCGGTTGAGACCATATATCGAAGGTGTTCGATTTACGGTCGTGACGGATCACTATTCCCTGGTATAGTTGAGTAATCTAAAGGACCCTTGTGGCAGGTTAGCTGGATGATTATTTAAATTTGTTACTTTGTCACGACAATCCTTTGGCAGGGCATATGGGAGTGAGTAAAACTTTTGTTAGAGTAATAACCCGGTATTACTGGCCGAAGATGCGGGCCGATAATACCTTACAGCTCCTGTAGGGTATGTCAGGCAGTGAGACCGGTGAACACCAAAGCGGCTGGTTGGATGGTTCAAAGGAAACGGGTTGTAGACCCTTGGCAGATGATCTGCGTGGATCTGGTAAGACCTCTTCGGAAGTCATCCAGTGGATTCTCCTTTATACTGACAGTAGTGGATAACTTCACCAAGTTTCCACTACTGTTTGCGTTAAGGAACACGGCGGCGAAGTCGGTTATCAAACAGCTCGAGGACGAGATGTTCCTCTTATTCGGAGTACCATCGATGATAATATGTGACAACGGGCCACAGTTCCGAAAATCGGAGCTGAAGAAATTGTGCCAGGGGTATGGCACCCGGATTAGATATACAGCGTATTACCAACCGCAAGCCAATCCGGCTGAGAGAATTAACCAAATAATTAAAACAACGTTACGCGCGTACGTGTCGGAGAACCACCGGCCGTGGGATACACGGCTTTGTTTTTCAAGAAATACACCACTTTAAAATGAGAAAAATTCTCTTTGAACAATAAAAAAACAGTATTTCGACAAAAAAACGCCAACGGTCCACATACGCAGCATACTGGAAAGGTGGCCTGTGTTGCTTTCCAAAGAGACAGATGTCACATTTAAAACTTTGATCATCCGTGTAAGCGATACCTTTTTCATTTAATTGTGTACGAACATGAGTTACACTTTGATGGACCATCCTTTCATGCCAAACCTTAAGAGGCAAAATAGCTTTTGTTGCTAAATTCGACTTGTTTTCCTCCAAATCATGCACCTTAAAATGCATTCTGAACACCTGAACACCTGTTTTATTTCTCCCACTGCCACTATAGTACCATCACGTTTAGCAAATGTACACCGTTTATTATCTCACACAAATTTAAGATCTTTATCTAAATCGCGACTCTGAGAAAATAAATTAGCAGAAATCTTTGGCGCATAAAGTGCATTTGAAAGATGCTTCCGGGTCCAATTTTTTCCATCTGAGGCAAAAATTATGTCACCGATGCCCAACGCTGTTCCTATCGATAAAATTCTTGTGTTCAGTAGAGTAATCTAATAGAGAATTAGTTAAATTATTTAGAAACATAAACAGGGCCGAACTTATAGCCAGTGCTGAAGTCAGCGCCACTGCAAATGTCATATCCGGATCCAGAAGCGAAACACAGACGTGAAAAATATTCTGAAATCAAAAAATAGTTTCTTTTATCTATGTAATACAAAAACTGAATCTACTACAAATTATAACTGTGCTTTCTATATTATTTACACGAGCGAGACCAATTGTTCTATTCATATGCATATTGAAATTTATAATTGTGTTTATATTTTCGTCCTACTTATATTTTACTACATATCCATGAGTTGGCAAAATTCCGTATCGTATTCTCAGTAAAATATAAATTCTCCACCAGGATCACAGGTCGATTCGATAATAGAACACATCGTTCTCTATTTATTGTTTCTTATGTTTTATTTGCCGCTCTCTTTTTCATTTACGCCTTACCAGTGACATCAACAAGTGATATGACCCTGTTTACAAAAACAATGCTGTTCCAATCAAAATAATATCTAAATAGAATCTACTACAAATTATAACTTGAATGAATGTGCTTTCTACATCAATTATACAAGCGAGATATATTGTTCTTTCCATATTCGTATAGAAATTTAAAACTGTATTTAGATTTCGTCCTACTTTCACACTTACTGGCATTCCTGATATAGAGTATATTCTTCTCTATTTATTGTTCATTATGTCATATTTTCCGCTCTCTTTCTCGTTTACATCTCACCATTAACATCAACATGTGACATGGCCTTGTTTACAAAAACATTTGCAAAGCTTGTAAACGCGCTTGGAAAGGATATCCACGGTAGTTTAATGGATCAATTATCCTTTATTGTGGATTGGATGTATTGTAGCTTCCTTAAAACTGTAACATAATTCCAACTAAATCAGCAAATTATTCTTTCAAAAAATAGTGATTTCTGTTGTGTTTCGCTAACTTTATACTCGCAGAATGTGACTAACCTTAGTACCCCAGCGCTCACTTTCAATGGACAAATTGATGTTGAACGTAACTCAGATTGAACCAGCGATTTTCAAAATGAGCTGGTTTTACTTTGAAAGGAATGTCATGATTTTTGTGTTAGGAATAGCAAATCCTCAAAAACGTATACAGGAGTCCAATCTCGCAACCAGCAACAAATTTTATTCTTCTTTTTGCGGAATAATTTCGTATTCGCAAAAGGGATTTTCACCTGAGAATACTCATACAATTGTTATCGTGAGAGTGTGGAATATGCCTGCAAGAGATCCGCCGCCTGTTTACTGTTCCTTGCGGCGTTTTCCGTCTTCGAAACACTCGCGTCAGTTTGCCACACAAAGGTTGCTTGCGAAATTTCTGGTCAGCAAACGGTTTGATATACAGTTGCAGCTATTATCAGTTATCGCTCCGAATTGGAACTTCAACTGGTTGTGAATTGTCGTGGGATTTATTCGTCGTAACAAGTGAATTTAATAATTAACACTAAAATCTCACGTTCGCCGCCGCCGTCGTCAATGCCGAACGACACACAACCGAAGAGAAGTCCCCGCCACTGCCAAAAGACTCCTGATCCTGAAGCAACAAATTAGGAACTATATTGGAGAAGGATTCATCAGCAGAAGACATCGAAAGCGAGACAAGAACTGCGTGCGCAGCTACAGACTGCCGAAGCCAATGCCGCCACAGAAACTTCGTTGCAAGAACAACTCATCAATCAGCAACATCAAGTCATGCCCACCACCATTTCCACTGCTGCGTCTTCGTCCATTTCCACCGTTCCTTCAACAAACCACCATTTGCCAGCATATTCATCTGCGGGTTTGTATCAAAGTGCTAACATACTTACCACATCCACATCTCCTGAAATATCCGCCAGTGTCATCGAAACCCAGTACACACAGCACTCTTGTCTTCCGCCGACGTCCATGTCACAGCAGCGGTCAGTGCCAGCATCTATGAACATGAGTACAGCTCCTACCTATTCGTCGTTTACTCTGCCGCAAACAACACAGACGACAGCTAAGACTACGGTAGAGGCAAACCCAAGCTTCTCGCACAGCCAAAGAGTGTTAACGTTTTTGCCGTCTTTGAGTTCAATTCCACCCTACACTCAGGCAATGAGTTTTCCTCCACCGACATTTTATGCATCGCCGTCATATGCCATAAGCCAATCAACATCGCACGGTGGAAGGAAGCTGCACGATCTACCGGAATTCACTGGAAGGCCCGAGGAATGGCCAATTTTCTGCACTGCCTTCATAGAGTCGACATTGATGTTCAACTATACCAAAGTTGAAAATATATTCCGCCTACAAAAATGTTTCAAGGGTGAAGCTAAGGAGGTGGTTGTGTCACTACTCATTCATCCGAATAATGTAGACCGAGTAATGTCAACTTTGGCTGCCTATGAGCAAACGTTTGGAGTGGGCCCAAAGAAGTGTTCATATAATGCCATACCCTACTCTAAAACACTTCGACGAGTGGCTAGTGGTATTGCCAGACTGGTCTGTTTAGTCGCAAAAAATTCTCTTCAACCGCCCGTCAGAAATGAGAGCAAACCAAAGGCAAGGAGCGTTCTTCACACCACGGAGCAGCGTAAGCCAGCAGATGCAGCCAACAGTGATTTAGGCCGCCACTGCAAAAGAAAGTCACTCAGTAACCAGTCGCAATGTCTACACAGGTCTCGACATCCAAAATAAGGGAAATTTTGTAAAAAAAACCGCCTGTGCTTCTGCTGCCTAAAATATGGGCATTCTGTGCGTTTTTGCAAGTCACGTAGAACGTGTGGGATTGGAGGATGTACCAAAGTACACAATTCAACGCTTCATGAGGATCACGAGCCGAAAACTTCAACTACGCCTGCAGATGCGGACGTGATCCAACAACCCAAGAAGACTTTACATAGCTGTGACGTAAATTCCAGCTCTAAAATGGTGTCATCATTTTGCACTCCTGGATGAAGGTTCATACACCAGGAAGCTAACCGATGTTGAAGCAAGCCAAACCACACTGAGAACATGGTATTTACCGCATTTTGGGGTAAAACAATAAACACAAGCCAGAAAAAACTAGATTGGTGTTTGATGCAGCCGCCAAAGTGATGATGGCTTAACACATTTTTATTAAAAGGTCCGGATGATTTAAAGCCGCTCTTAGCCATCCCCTTCAACTTTCGAATGCGGCCTCTAGCGGTCACCGGTGATATTAAGGGAATGTTCCACCAAGTATTAATACAACCGGAGGATCAGCACTCTCAACGATTCCTGTGGAGAGACGAGGAGAGCATTCCCATCAATACTTACGTCATGCAATCTATGACGTTCGGTGCCAGCTGTTCGCCATGCTCAGCGAATTTCGTTAAGAATCTTAACGCCATGAGATTTGAGAGCGATTTTCCAAGGGCGGTAAAGGCGAAGTAGATCACTATTACGTAGACGACTACGTGGACAGCTTCGATAGTGTAGCCGAAGCAGTCAACGTCACCAAAGCTGTTATTGAAATCCATAAGACCGCTTCGAACTCTGTAATTTTGCGTCGAATTCCAAAGAGGTGTTGTAAGACATTTCCCAACTGAAGATCGATGGGGAGTAGAAGAAGATGATCGACATGTACATGGATGCGGCGATGGAAAAAGTTCTCGACATGTGTTGGGAACCAATCGAAGATTTCTTCACATTCAAATTGAAGTTTCCTCGTGTTAGCCAGAATGTTTTATAAACTCCAGGTGCCCAACTAAAAGAGAGTTCCTGAGCATCGCCATGGCTATGTTTGACCAGTATGGAATGATTGCCAACTTCGTGATACATATCAAGCTATTGTTGGAAGCGGTTTGGAAACATGGTGTTGGTTGGGACGAGCCTATCCCTAATGACATTTGTGAACGTTGGCAGCAGTGAAAGGCAGAACTCCAAACCCTCATGCAGTACAGGATTCCAAGATGTCATGATTCCAACTTGACGTCAGCACATAACGTAGTTCTTCAAACATTTGTTGATGCCAGTGAAGAGGCGTTCAGCTCAGTGACCTATCTTCGGACTGAGTTTGCTGATCGAATCTGCATATCATTTGTCTGCGGCAAAACGAGGTGCGCGCCGAAAAAATTTACTTCCATTCCTCGCCTCGAGCTGTCAGCGCCCATTTTGGGAGTGAGACTCTGCGATGCTGTAGTAGAACATCATGAGCTAGCATTCAAGACCCGGGTATTTTGGACTGACTCGAAGACTGTCATCCATTGGCTTCAATCAGACCCTCGTCGACAAAAGCATTTCGTGGCTTTCCGAATTACCGAGATTCTTGAAAGCACCAAGGTAAGCCAATGGCGTTGGATTCCGTCAAGACTCAACCCAGCAGATGAAGCGACATGAGGTTGATATCCACCCAAACTTAAAGCTGACTACAGTTGGATAAGTGGTCCAAAATTCCTACAAATGCCCGAACAGTACTGGCCTGTACCACCAGATCACATCAGCAATCACGTGCGCAAGGTGGAGCAGCGACCCAAGATGCTTCTACATACTGTCGTGAGTACCTCAGTCATTGACTTCTCCCAGATTTACTAGCCATCGTAAGCTGCAAAGAACTATGGCCTGGGTGCTTCGATTCGTGCAAGCATGCCAACGGAGGTCGATTGAAAAGGGGGATATAAAGATGTGCCGTCAAGCGCAGAAAGATGCCTTTAGTAATGAACTTGCCCGCCCAAGAGATGATTTGCCAATCGAAAATAACAGTTCCATCTTCAAGTTAACACCGTACCTAGCGGACCTGCTCCGCGTATACGGTCGTTGATGGTAGATGTTGCCACGACCATTAAATTTGCTGCCAGACGCCCGATCATTCTGCCGAAGATACATCCGCTAGCGAAGTTGATCGTTGATCATCATCATCGCCTGGTGCACCATCAAAACGATGACACGATTGCCAACGGAATACGCCACAAGTACTGGGTGCCGAGCGTTCGCTCTGTGGTCAAGAAAGCTAAAAACCAATGTTCATATGGCCGCATTCGAGCTGCTCAGCCATCGCCACCTTTGATGGGACAATTACCTAAGGACCTTCACACTCCATTTGTATGACCATTCACATATACAGGCCTTGGCCACTTCGGGCCAGTCTACGTCACAGTCGGTCATAGGAAGGAAAAGTGATGGGTCGCGCTATTTACTTGCATGACCATAAGAGCCATCCACCTTGAAAAAACGTCTGATTTGTCGATGCCTGCATTTTGTGCATCCGAAACTTCGCTAATAGGAGAGGGGTCCCGCTACGAATCAGAAGTGACAACGGTACTAACTTCATTGGTGCGAAAGAGGAGCTGCTGACTGCTGACATTTTTGATAACGAAGCTCTGAAGACGGGACTTGGTTCGAGAGGAATCGACTGGGTTTTTAACTGCACGTTGAATTCGCATGCAGGAGGATGTTGGGAGAGGCTCGTTCGCTCTGTGAAGAGAGCACACTCAACGAAATAGCGCCTAAACCACAAACCTTGTTGGATTGTTTATTGTTTATTGGAAGCAGAGAACATCATTAACATAACGAATCACTTTTTGCTGGGTGCTCCAAAATCGACGCAATCTCCAGGTGAAGTCGACAACAGAGCGCTCTGCCTACGCAAACAATGGCGGGTGTCTCATCAAGAACCATTTCTGGAGACGATGGATCCGGGAGTATCTGCCAGATCTCACCAGACGCAGCAATTGGTTCGAGAAGGTTCGAACTCTTACCGTAGGAGACTTGGTCCTCATTTGCGAGGTGGACTAGCCGAGAAGCCAGTGGAAGAGAGGACGAATTATCAAAGTGTTTCCCGGAGTAGATGGTCAAGTTCGTTCTGCCGAGGTTAAGACCACGACTGGGATTCTTCGGAGACCAATAGTAAAGCTTGCGGTTTTGGACGTTGGTGAGGCGTTGGAGGGTCCATGTGCCTCACGGGGGTGGGCTGTTGAAAAGTTTAATCGTTGAATTAATAATATATTTGTAAACGTCGGTTGCTTGGACTTCCAATCGAACAGGGATACTTGAAATCAAAACAAACTAACCTACAGCCGAATGTGTTATTTGACAGTTCAGAAAAAGCGCAAAATTGCATTCGATTCTTTTCTGATTAGAAGCCCAAGCCGCCGAACGTGTTGGCAAAAAGAGTAAGTTTGTATACTTAAATGAATTATATTAATACAAATCATTTTCAGAGAATAAATCCTCATTCTTTATATTATATCTGCGAATAATGTGTTTCTTGAGGGTTAAGTTTCAAACGGCAGCACGGAGTCCAATCTCGCAGCCAGCAACATGTACACAAGCGAGACCAATAGTCCTTTTCATATGCACATTGAATTTTATAATTGTGTTTATATTTCCGTCCTACTTATATCCTACTACATATTCATGAACTGTCAGAATTCCGTATCATATCCTGTCTAAAAGAAATCCGTCTGCCTGAAGTAGTAAATGGAAACTGTACTTTATTATATAATAGCGATGATGAAAGCGAAAATGAATTCAGTTACACACTTTGGTTTAGACCAAATAGATAATAGTGGGAAGTGGCATTGCCAAATTCAATATGTTCAAATAAATAGACATTATTCGTTACTTTACAACACTCCCACTTTTGAATATTATAATTTAATAAACTGCTTAATAAATCTCTCAGATTATTTATCCACAACTCCAATTAAAAATCTACACTTTTCAAATTTATCCTTAGATAATTTGTCGCGTGCAAAACGGCACGCTACAAAATATTCTGTCTTGTCCTCCCTACACCTCAATTCCCCTCCAAGCAAGGTAAAGGGAAACGCCGAACATCGCACCGAATGGCGCATCCCTTGATTAAAAATGTCTGCACGGGAGCTTACGCGATGGTAGGGCTCGCGGCAACCAAGGGTTACTTATCCGTGAAGTAACAAACGCAAACTTCCGCACGAAGCAAACCTTCCTTAGCATTAGAGCCCCGGGCTCTTCAATTTTTCCGGAGTTGCCATCCAACTCCTCCGCCCCTAAAAATATTCCAGAAAAAAATTGAGCCTGAGAATGACCCGCGTATAACAAATATAACAAATGTGTAATACACGATAATGCACATTCGTAGCAGTGCAGTGCGTAGCGCCCCGAAAGGAGCAGAGTTAGTGCGCGTAAGGTCTCGTTTCGTCGCGGAGTTTTGTGGACAAGGACCACATTAGGTTGGCGACAGAACGGTAGCTTCGCGGTAGAGTTGGCCCGTAAAAATTGGTACCAAACGGTACCACGCGAAAATAGTTGGTGAGGTATTCGGGGTCGCCCGGTACCCGTTATTCGTGGGTTACATTGGTGTGTCTCATTCCCCGTGTCGTGTTGTCCATCTGTGTGAGGACAGTTGGCCACAGAGCCCAGGTAGTTTTGCTGGGTGAAAGTTGATCCCGAGGGATCGACATGAGGGCGGAGGTTCGCAAGGATCGCCGCGCATATCGGTTTTCGAATAATTTTTAGGGAAATATATATACCGACCGGGGTATATAGATATATATACATATAATTATAGAGTTGGGTTCATCGTTCCGGGAAGATCTATTTTTTTGATTTTGTTTTGTGTTCTGTTTTGGGGACTTACTCCAGCTGAGTTGTGCGGGCCATAGGTCTATTGGGACCACCAGGTGTCGCTAGTTGCGCGACAAATGCCTTTGTTAATATATCGGCTTTTTGGTGTTCTGAATGAACATATTTTACATTAAAATCTGCGCGATCATATTTTTCGCGAATAAAGTGGTAACGCACATCTATGTGCCAAGTCGAATAGCTCCTTGGTTATCCATATTTAGAGTTGCCATACGAATTGTGTTAGGAGCCAATTCTAACAAAAGTTGTTTCAGCCAGATCATCTCCTTTACTGCTTGGAGATGACCCATATTCCTGGTTCCGGTTATATATCTTAAGATTCTTTTCACAGCATTAACATGATTCTTGTTTGGTGTATCCAAATATCGAGACACTACTCTCACTGCAAATTTCGCTGTTATATTTTTCGGGCGGGGTTGTAATTGGCTTGTAACAACCCATTTTTAATCTTTTCAATATATTACCAGCATGAGTTGATTGGCTTACATGGATTGATCCATTTGAACTTCGTGTTAGTTCCATGCCAAAAAACCATTCAACATTCAAGACTGTTATTTCAAAGTGAGTCTGCACATAATGAATCAGCTCCAGAGCATCACGTTCCTCCTCTGCAGCAACTAGTCCATCATCAATATAAATGACAAGGATTAAACGTCTTTCACCTCCTTCTCTGATAAATACGCAAGGTCCATTTTGCTTGGTTTTAGATAGAACGTCTTCAACGCGCTTGCGAACTTCTTATTCCAGAATCTGGATCTGGAATCTGGCGAAGGCTACGCACCCTTCTCAATCCGTCATCAAATCCTTGAGTTTGCTGCATAAAAATCTCCTCGTCATCCAAATCACCATTTAGAAATGCTGTCTTAACATCGAATTGCGTCAGTGTCAATCCTTCATTAGCGGCTATAGGAAGTATTGAAAGTATTGACTTAAACCTTGCCACAGTGCTGAATGTCTCCACGTAGTCTATTACATATTCTTGATTAAATCCTCTGATTACTAACCTGGCCTTAAATTTTCGTTCTCCACTTGTGCCTAAGTTCTTCATCTTATAGATCCGCTTATTGTCGATAACTTTCCTATCGGATGGACACTGTTCATCTCGTCCATCGCCGCTTTCTAATGGGTTGCATCCTTGCCCTTTTGTGTTTTCGCATAGCCAACGAATATTCTCTTTTTAGCTTTCCTATCCCACTTTCTGCGCTTTTGCTTCTGAATATAAGCAAATGCTTCTGCGCCAAACAACTTGAAGTCGCACCGTTGAAATTTCTTGCCATACCAAAGCCCATATGGATTTTTGACTCTGACACCACAATTATCTGTACGGTTAAGAACATAAACTGCTGTGTTCACAGCTTCAGCCCAAAATTTCATTTGCTCTGGAGTGTAAGTTATTTTATGTCCAATATAATGTTTGTCCAATAGCACTTTCACTCTTCCGTGGATAAACTCTGTCCCATTGTCCGTACGTACATTGCGTTTTAATTGAATGCTGGCTGTCACATTTAGCTCGAATTATAAATTGTTCAATTGAAGCACAAACTTCTGATTTGTTTTTCAAGAAATACACTACTTTAAAATGACAAAAATGGTCTTTGAACAATAAAAAATAATATTTCGACAAAAAAACTCCATTGGTCCACACACGCAGCATGCACAAGATCACCAGGTCGATTTGCTTCAAAACCACTTCTCTGGAAAGGTAGCCTGTGCTGCTTTCCAAAGAGACAGACATCACATTTAAAATTTTGACCATCCATGTAAGCGATACCTTTTTCATTTAACTGTGTACGAACATGAGTTACACTTTGATGGACCATCCTTTCATGCCAAACCTTAAGAGGCAAAATACCTTTTGTTGCTAAATTCGCCATGTTTTCTTCCACATCATGCACCTTAAAATGCATTCTGAACAACTGATGTTGTATTTCTCCCACTGCGACTATAGTACCATCACTTTCAGCAAATGTACACCGTTTGTTATCTGACACAAATTTAAGTTCGTTATCTAAAGCGCGACTCTGAGAAAATAAATCAGCAGAAATCTTTGGCGCATAAAATGCATTCGAAAGATGCTTCTCAGTCCAAGTTTTTCCATCTGAGGCCAAAATTATGTCACCAATGCCCAATGCTGATCCTATCGGATCAGAAAAATGTGCATAACGGACAAACGATTCTTTTCTACTGGTCATATGGTCGCTCGCTCCAAATCCAAATACCAGAGATCATTTGTTGTGATATCATCCACCATCAATGCCTTACCAGAGACTGCCACTTCACTTTGATCTGCATGTTTACAATCGACGGCAACAAGAGCATCGCCCCTTACCTAATCACTTCTACTTCCAGCCCATTGATCATCGTCACGCATTACTGATTACCTCACAAGTCCATCGCCCCATAATGCCTCACCCACACTTCCAGTCCTCTTTTGACTGATATTTCTCTTTTGACAATCTCTCTTCCAATGACCATACTCATTACTAGTAAAACAATTTCCTGGCTTTGATAATTTCTTCTGTTGCTTTCGAGCCTTTTGCTTTGCTATTAATGCTGTTGTATTGGTAGAATTAGATGGTTGTGAAGACATGCGGGTTTCCTCCATTACCAACCGTGATGTCAAATTTTCCAATGTTTGTTCTTCTTTGTGAGACGACTCCCATGCACAGAAAAAATGTTTAAACTCACCTGGAAGTCATTAATATTTTCTTTACCACCATACTCTCTGAAACATCCTCTCCAACATCTTTCAGTTGCCGAACTATATTCTGCAGCTTAGAGATATGTGTTGCAACATCATCATCTGGATCCTTTTCAAAGCTGTAAAAGCGTTGAAGCAGCATATGCATACATTCGCCTTCGTTGTTTGTTCATGTACCGCTTTTAACTTCATCCACAATGCTAGTCTCGATAATTCTTTGTGCTTTACTATCCGACTTCAACCAAATCAATAACCGCTCATCAAACGCCTCCTGAGATTCAGTTTCTGCCTTGACTGGTTGTACAGTCATGCTATTTATATGCTCAAATAGCTCTGCTGCGTTTAATAAAATATTGAGTTGAAACTTACATACAGCATAATTTTCGGAAGTCAGCAATTTTCCCACTATAAAAATATCACTTTCTATTTTCACAATATCTCACGCGCAATGCGAATACTATTATAATATTTAACAAGATTTTACTTTGCCACGTGATCTGGGCTTATAACCTGTTGAGTTATAATATGTTAAAAAGAAATCGGACAACCGTCTGCTTGAAGTAGTAAATGGAAACTGTACATTATTTTATAATAGCGTAAGATTGGATGAATTCAGTTACACAGTTTAGTTTAGTCCAAATAGCCAAATTCAGTATGCATTGCCAAATTCAATATGTTCAAATTGTTGGCAATGCTGCCAGTATACATCAAATTTCCCAGCCTTGCAAGAAACCTGAACGTGTACGTAAAATCCTAGGGAATTATAAGAAAAACGGTATCTTTATATCTTGGAGAGACTTTTGAAATATCTTTGAAAGAGGCAGCACGCATCCAGAGAAAACTTAAGAAATTCTTTAATTTTTTTTTTATTTTAAACTGAATTCAAATTGTGTTTGGTTCAATCACCGAAAATAGTTTTACGATAAATTGTTTGAAAATTATAAACAGTTTTCATCTGCTTTTTCAAAAGAAGTGATTTGCGGAATTGCCGCAACAGTTTCAGGTCTATCCGCCAGAGGAAATGGTTTGCGTTATTGTGCCACATTTTAAAAATTTCTTAATTATTCCACTCATCTCTCTCCCAAAGATCATAGCATTAATGATGGAGAATCCAGCGCACAAGACGTCAGACTACAATTGCGAATTGTGTAGTGCTCCAGACTCAGCAGATAATATGGTGGCTTGTGATAATTGCAACTTATGGTTTCACTATAAATGCGCCGGCGTCGACAATTCCATAAAATCTCAAGAATACGTCTGCGCAAAATGTATAGATACCACAATTTCCCCTGAGTGTTCAACATCTACAACAATCAGAAACACACCAGATGGTGCTCCTGATCAACTTACACGCTCATTATTGCGAGACGAGACGGAAACCTTTCCATCATGCTAGCTGACAACTAATTCTACACTCAGAAGACAAAATACCAGCATAGTCTCCCTACGCCTAGAACGAGAGCTGCAACAATTGGAGGAAGAAAAGGGACTAGATAGGGAGTATATTATCCGGAAATAAAAGCTGAAACTATTAGAAGACGAAGCTTCCAATGTGGAAGAAGATGTACCAAAAAACGATATTCGTAGTGTGCAGGAGTGGTTGAATGACGATAATCAAACAGTTTCAGTGTTGTTAAACTCTAAAGGCCATGCTAGATTGAAAGCCTTAAGGTCGGGTGCAAACGTTCAACAGCAACAACTCGAACTGCAAAAAGGACCAATTCACAATCAGCCATTCTCAAATGTACGAGAGTTTGTAGCTTCCCCGGTTCCTACAAGTACAGATGTTTCCAACAAACCCAAACCGCATTCTGGCAGCCAATGGTAAAAAGAAATCCGTCATTTACGCAGTCTACTGTCATCAAAAGTGCAGAGTCGGGGATGATCAACGAGAATCAACAGCGAGTGAAATAAATCTATTATTTTCCACCAACGGCATCGCCCAGTGAAGAAATAAATAACTTCCAGAAGGCTAATAAATATATTGCACAACCCCAAAATTAAGCTGCTACAAGTCAACAACGTCAACCAGTAGTGACTGCAAACCACAGCACGACAGCACGACAGTCGATCGTCAAAGACTTGCGTTCTTTTAGCTGTAACCCAGAGGAATCTCCGCTTTTTATCTCGAGCTATGGGAGAACTACCACACTCTGTGATTTCACAGACGAAGAGAATTCGGAACGACTGCTAAAAGTATTAAAGGGTAAAGCACTACAAGCAGTACAAAGCCTTCTATTTCATCGAACTGTGTTCCTCGCATTATAAGTAGACTGCTAATGATGTTTGGCCGGTCTGAATTTATTGTCGACACTCTTATTCAAAAAGTTCACACTATGCCACCACCTGAAATAGACAGATTGGAGACAATAATCGATATTGCTAATTCTGTAGAAAACTTATGTGCTACGTTGGATGCGTTTGAACTTACGTCACATTTTAATAATCCAATGCTGCTGCACAAGCTGGTGCGCAAGTTACCATCTCCCGTTAGGCTAAATTGGTCTATGTATGCACAAACTTTGGAACACTGTACCTTATCCGAATTCTGCAACTGGTTAAACCAACCGTGTTAGCCACCCGGGACTATCACACACAACGGTACAAGCAAAACATCCAGACCAACCAAGAAGGAGGGAGGATTTCTCCATGCACACTCTGAGATGTCAGCAAATAATTCTGAAGCAGTACCGAAACACCAATCTTTTATGTCCAAGTTTCAAGTATGCCATGGAAATTGTACAACATTAGACCACCACTCCGCTAAATGGGACGTCGTACGAGAGCTTAAACTTTGTTAATGTTGCCTTAAATGTCACAGCAGATTTCGGTGCAGAGCGGAATCTATCTGTGGAATAAATAACTGCACCTTTAAACACCACAGGTTGCTACACAACGACCAGAAAACACCAAGGACAAAGGCTGTATCAAGTTTACCACCGACAGCCCAACCCAACAATGCACATATTCAGGGAAAACGACCAGTAATGTACCGCATAATTCCATTCAACATTCAGTTAAAAACCTATGCGTTTTTAGATGATGGTTCATCGCTTACACTAATGGATGAAGAAATAGCAGCTCCACTGAACATCAAGGTTAAACCGAACCCTGTATGTATAAAGTGGACGGCTAATGCTAACAGGTACGAGAACGAGTTCGAAAACATGAGCCTTTACATATACGGATCCAACTACAAAGCCAAAAGCTACTCTCTGTCAAACGTGCACACTGTGAAACGCCTTCAACTCCCGCTTCAGTCACTGGATACTGAGCAGTTGCAGAAGCGGTATGAATATCTAAAAGGCTTGCCGATCAAGCCATATTCTAATGCAGTTCCGCGTTTGCTCATTGGCATTAACAATTAGAAACTTAAGTGTAAAGAGCGTCATATTAATAATCTATTGGTTGCAGCCAAAACTCGTCTGGGATGTACAGTACATGAATGTGGGCCTCACACAGAACTGTCACACAATTCAAAGGATCGTACACTAATGTCCACTTATGTGAATGCAATAATGCAGATTACACAAGTATTAATTGGCTTATTGACGAGTTCCTGGAACCACGAAAACTTTGGAGCATCAGATACCACCAAGATCTTACAATCAGCTGACGACCAACGGGAGATGAACTGCTGCATAAACATACTCAGCGCGAGGATGGACTTTTCCAAGTAGGACAGCTTTGGAAATATGAAAATATTCAGCTTCCAGATAGCTTTGGAATGGGAAATAGACGTCTACAGTGCCTTAGAAAAAAAATGCAACGAGATCCAGAGATTGCCGAGCCATATTTTCGGTAAGGAATCACAACAAACCAGGCAAGTTCAGGTTAGTGTGGGACGCAGAGGCAGTATTTGGCGGCATACCCCTCAATTCTGTATTGCTAAAGAGACCGGATCTCTTAGTACCCTTAATATTAGTCCTGTTCAGATTTCGAGAGAGGCTCGCGTCTGTGCTGACATCGAGGAAATGAATTTGCAGGGTTTTTATGGTTCAGTCGAGATGGCAAAATTGAGCAATACGTCATGATGGTTATGACCTTCGGAGCTACGTGTTCCCCTTGCTGTGCGCAGTATGTGAAGAATACAAACGGGACTTTGAAACTGACTACCCCCAAGCTGTAAAATCTATTTGTGAGAACCACTATGTTGACGACCTGATGGAAAGTGTGACTCTGAGGTGGAAGCGGTAAAACTTGCCAAATAAATAATCAGTATTCATCAACAGGGTGGATTTCGAATTAGAAATTGGATTTCAAATTCCAAAGCAGTCTCAGAAGCATTAAACGCCAAGCCCAAAGAGGAAGCCAAAATAGATATACACTCCGAGCTGCCCAGCCAAAAAGTACCTGGTATGTGGTGGTGCACATCTGCAGATTCCTTAACATTTAAGTTTGCACCCAAATTCAATAACTTGGAGATACTTGCCGGCGAAAAGGTCCCAACCAAACGCGAGGTGCTACGAAAGCTTATGCTGATTTGATCCCTTAGGACTCCTGGGCAATTTCCTTATGTACGTGAAGGTGCTTATGCAGGAAATCTGGCGGACTGAAATCAGATGAGACGAGCAAATATTAGAAGAGCAATATACAAAATGGCTTTATTGGACCTCGTTCCTGTCCAGGCTGGAAAAAGTACGCGGTCCACGATGCTACATGGAGAATCTTGGTAGCCATCCTGAAATCCAATTGCATGTCTTTCTGGCCAGCGAGGATGGATTCGCAGCCGTACGCAGCTGGAACGAGAGTAACAACTGTTCACTCATCGCTGCTAAAACCAAGGTCGCTCCACTCAAGCATCATTCGATTCCACGCTTGGAACTGCAATCGTAGAATCCCACGCTATTGCTTTCGGAAGACGTTTTTTCTGGTCTGCTTCCAAGACTGTACTCAGCTGGATGCGGTCCGATCACCGTCGACATCGACAATTTGTCGCTGTTCGTGTCAGCGAAATCCTTGACATCACACAAATTGATGAATGGAAATGGATTTCTACTAAAACCAACGTAACTGATGAGGGAACAAAATGTCAAAAAATACCAAATTTGGACGCGGCGAATGCGCTGTTTAGTGGACTGGCGTTTCTTAAATCTCATCCGGATTCCTGGCTACAAAAAAAACACACCAAAAGAAACCACCACCGAGGAATTGAAAATTCAGTATGTTGGCGTTCATCAGTTCCATCAAGCAGGAGTGTATCAACCGAAGCGGTTTTCCGAATGCTTCGCTGTGCCGCATTCGTCCTGCGGTATATAAACAACCTGCGATCAACGCTGAAGAAGAAATAAAGAAACAACGGTTCACTGAATCAAGCCGAACTCCAGCAAGCTGAATTGTGTATTCTAAGACAAACACAATTTGACTCTTTTCCAGAGGAGATGGCCGATCTATCTAACTTGTAAACAAATCTAGCCGTCTATTTCGTGTATGTCCACATATTGACCAGCATGGCATCATGCGCATGACCACCCAGATCGAGATGTATCGCCACAAATTTGGAAAACTACGACGTCCTATCATCCTTAAGATGGAACATGCAACAACATCACTTATAGTACGGCACTCCCATAATACATATCATCACAGCAACCACGAGACAGTAGTATATGAACTGCGCCACAAATATTATGTAACGCGGATGAGAGCTGTTCTTTGCAAAGTACGTAAGGAACGCCAAAAATGCAAAACCACAACCTCCAATGATATCGCAACTTCAATTCCACTTTCCAGCCAAAAATACCATGACCTACAGCAAAACACGCATCCTTCTTTATTTGGAAGCTATATTTTACGCATACTTTCACAAGTGGTGTCTTTTGATCAGCTGTTTACCCCTCCAAATCATATTTTGCCCGTAGGAGTGTCAAATACATTTCCAATGTTGCCCACGGTCTAGAAAAATTCCATGAGTGATGTTCGTCAAGTTTAGCAAATTAAATAGTATTATAACATGGGCAAAAGAAGTTTCTTTCATAAGTTGCATTTTAAAATTCGAAACGCATCTCACGTATTCACAGATGGTACAACTACAACAAACTGTCAAACAAATTTCAGGGGCAAGAGACGAGGAAGTTGGATATCTCTATTAGTTGATTTCTGGTTCAAACTAAATCTGGGATTTTTGACAGACCGGCTGTCAAATTAGCCGACTTAGATGTCAGAGTAAACTCACCACGACAGTGAGATTACCAGAGGGAGTGTTGGCAGTGCTGCCAATATACATCAAATTTCCCGGCCTTGCAAGAAACCTGAACGTGTCCTAATTTACCACATCAAATATGTTCGAGAAGCTGGGGACTTTTTTGAAAGAGAATTATAAGAAAACACGATATCTTTATATCGTGGAGAGATTTTTGAAATATCTTTGAAAGAGGCCGCGCGAACCCAGACAAAACTTAAGAAATTTTTAATTTTTTTTTTATTTTAAACTTAATTAAAATTGTGTTTGTTTCCATCACCGAAAATAGTTTTACAATAAATTGTTTGAAAATTAAAAAGTAAAGTTTTTATTTGCTTTTTTCAAAGAAGTGATTTGCATAATTGCAGCAACAGTTTCAGGTCTATCCGCCATAGAAATTGGTTTGCGTTATTGTCGCAACACTAATGAATAGACATTATTCGCTACCTTACAACATATTCTTAGTACCAAAATTCTCCATCAGAATCTCTATTTATTGTTCATTATGTTTTATTTTCCGCTCTCTTTCTCATTCACGCCTTACCAGTGACATCTACATGTGATATGGCCTTGTTTACAAAAACATTGTTGTGTCAATCAAAAGATTCGTGCAGAGCGTGGAAATGCTCTTAGAAGAGATAATCAAGATAGTTCGATGGATCAGCTTTATATCTTTTATTGTGGATGGAAGTATTGAAGCTTGCTTAAATTTTAACATAAACAGAAATACATCTGCTAACTGTTGCAGATTACAATACCACTGCATGTGTATACGGTTGACACACGTTTAGCTAATTACTTATTAAGTGCCTTGTTAATTATTGTTTTCCAATACGCCACGGATATTGATTAATCTAAAACAGTCATTTAAACTGCAAGATCACATCTATTTACAAATAAATGTTGTGTTCAGTAGAGCAATCTAAAAGAGAATTAGTTAAATTATTTAGATAAATAAAGAGGGACGAACACAGCCAGTGCTGAAGTCAACGCCACCGCAAAAGTCATATCCGGAGCTAGAAGCGAAACACAGACGTGAAAAATATTCTGAAATCAAAAAATAGTTTATTGTATCTATCTAATACAAAAACCGAATCTACTACAAATTATAACTGTGCTTTCTATATTATTTGCACAAGCGAGACCAATTGTTCTTTTCATATGCATATTGAATTTTATAATTTTGTTTATATTTCCGTCCTACTTATATTCTACTACATATGCATGAACTGACAGAATTCCGTATCAAGCGAGACCAATTGTCCTTTTCATATGCATACTGAATTTTATAATTGTGTTTATATTTCCGTCCTACTTATATTTTACTACATATCCATGAACTGACAGAATTCCGTATCATATTCTTAGTACATAAATTCTCCACCAGGATCACAGGTCGATTCGCCAATAGAGCACATCGTTCTCTATTTATTGTTTCTTATCTTTTATTTCTCGCTTCCTTTTTCATTTACGCCTTACCAGTGACATCAACATGTGATATGACCTTGTTTACAAAAACTATGCTGTTTCAATCAAAATAGAATCTAAATAGAATCTAAATAGAATCTAATACAAATTATAACTTGAATGCCTGTGCTTTCTACTCCAATTGTACAAGCGAAACAAATTGTTCTTTCCATATTCGTATACAATTTTAAAACTGTATTTACATTTCCGTCCTACTTTCACACTTACTGGCATTCCTGATATAGAGTATATACTTCTCTATTTATTGGTTCTTATGTCTTATTTTGCGCTCTCTTTCTCGTTTACGTCTCACCATCGACATCAACATCTGATATGGCCTTGTTTACAAAAACATTGCAGAGCTCGTAAACGCGCTTAGAAGGAATATCTACGGTATTTAGATGGATCAGCTGTCCTTTATTGTGGATTCGATGTATTCTAGCTGTACTTATATTCTACTACATATCCATGAACTGACAGAATTCCGTATCATATTCTCAGTACATAAATTCTCCACCAGGATCACAGGTCGAATCGTAAAGTAAAGCACAACGTTCTCTATTTATTGTTTCTTATGTTTTATTTTCCGCTCTCTTTTTCATTTACGCCTCAACATGTGATATGACCTTGCTTACAAAAACAATGCTGTTTTAATCAAAATAGAATCTGAACAGAATCTACTACAAATTATACTAGAGAAATTACTACTAGAGTATATTGTTCTCTATTTATGCGCGAAACACAATAGGGCTTGTTGGCGTTTTCATTCAACACACGCAAATCATATGCTATGCACAAAATACGACTTCGTGCTTTCTGAAGCGAAATGAGAGCAATGCCATAAAATGTAAGAGGGCGGACTCACGTAAGGATTTCTCGACATGTTGGAAAAAATCAGTGCGAGAAGCGCTTTCACTCACACTCCCTTACAAATTGAGACATTTGAGAAATGGTAACAGCTGACTGAAGTTAATTTATCGGGTGAAATTAGTGGCGTGATAAGGACACAATATTTTTCATATGGGAATTGTGATTTGAAAACTGCTGATAAATTGAGTTGTCATTTCAAAGCGCGTTTGAAACTCTAGACTCGTAACGTGAAAAACGCCAGCACCAAGGCCCAATTGTGTTTCAGGCATTATGTTTCCTATGTCTTATTTTCCGCTCTCTTACATCATGTGATATGGACTTGTTTACGAAAACATTGTTGTTTCAAGCGAAATATTCATGCAAACCTTGTAAACGCGCTTAGAAGGGAAGTCCATGGTAGTTAGATGGAGCAGCTATATATCCTTTATTGTGGATTGGAAGTTATGTACCTTGCTTAAATTGGAACATAACTCCAACTATATCAGCAGATTATTGCTTCAAAAATAGTAATTTCTGTTATGTGCAATTGAAGAATGTGACTAAGCTTAGTACCATAGTGCTCACTTTCACTGGACAAATTGATGTTGAACGTAACTCAGATTTAATTTAATATATTATTATAATTTTTTTTTTGAATAAATACATTTTAGATTTAAGTAGAACGATTTTCAAAATTAGCTGGTTTTACTTTGAAAGGAATGTCATGATTTTTGTGTCAGAGAATAGCAAATCCACAAAAACGTATACAGGCCACAATGCCACCACATGTGTGTACGGTTGACACATGGAAATATCTATCCCGTATCCACCCAGCCATACAGCCATACCAAGCCACGTTTATCTAATTACTTATTATGTGTGTTTTATTAGCCTTGTTAATTATCGTTCAGTGGATACATACGCCATGGATATTGATTAATCGAAAACAGTCATTTAAACTGCAAGAACGCATCAATTTACAAACAATATTATTGTGTTCTTAGACAAATAAACAGGGACGAACGCATAGCCAGTGCCTAAGTCAGTCCCACTGCAAAAGTCATATCCGGGTACGACTACGACTCGCGGGGCGCCAAGATTTGAAAACGCCATTTTATAGATCTCAATAGTTAAGATTAAAGATTAAAATATTAAGTTAGCACAAAATAAAATGTTCAACAAATTTATTTATCGCTTAATTTAGGAGATATCGACATTTTAATATTAGCTTTTCTCTTATGAAAATACCATTGAAATAAACAAATATTTTGTTTTCGTGCAAAAAGAGTGTGGCATACTTGTCTTTCCATACACAAAAACAATACATACTCTTAGGGGGCATGACTTAAAATATATATGAATGAAAATGATGTATTCTTCTAGGGACAGAGACATCAATTCTACAGACTATTTTTAAACTGAATCTACTAGAAATCATAACTTGAATGGCTGTGCTTTCTATATTATTTACACACGGGAGACCAATTGTTCTTTTCATATTTATATTGAATTTTAGAACTGTGTTTATATCCTACCACATATCCACGAACTGTCAGAATTCCGTATCATATTCTTAGTACCAAAATTCTCCACCAGGACCACAGGTCGATTCGCCGATAGAGCACATCGTTCACTATTTATTGTTTCTTATGTGGTATTTTCCGCTCTCTTTCATTTACGTCTTACCAGTGACATCAACCTTGTTTACAAAAACAATGTTGTTTAAATCAAACAATTCATGCAGAGCTTGTAAACGCGCTTGGAAGGCATATCCACGGTAGTTAGGTAGTAGTTACTTCATGTACCAGGAAGTGGTTGTGTTGTTTATGTTATTTCAGTGTTTATGTTATTTTATGTGTTGTTTATGCTATTTAATGTGTTGTTTATGCTATTTAATGTATGTTCTGGACCAGTAAGTGGGTTGTTTATGTGTGTCGCGTGCCAATGCGTTACTTTATGTATGTTCTGGACCAGTTAGTGTGTTGTTTATGTTACTTTATGTATGTTCTGGAGCAGGGTATATACACTTGGGTTCTTTGGGGATGCCGACGTGAGTTGTTAATGTGTCGGGCCTAGTTCTTTGGTGTTTTGTCGTGTGCCATGTGTGGATTGATGTCGTCGTTGTTTGTTTGAAAGAGTGCCGCGGTATATGTATGTTCTGGACCAGTAAGTGGGTTGTGGATAGTCGCGTGCCAGGTGGGTTGCGTGCCAATGCATGGGAAAAAGTATTGCGTGCGTGTGGTGTGTGCTGTGTGAGATTTGGAGGACGCGTAAAAAGAGCGTTCATAAGTTCAGAAGGAGTTTTAATCGGATTCAAGCTTCAGAATTTGATCTGCAAGGTCCTCCTGGAGAGGGGTTTAAACTATTGGCCACCGCTGATTTTGATCTGGAAGGAAAATGTTTGAGTAATGTTGGCAAGCCAATGCGGTTACATCAAGCCGTCAACAAGGAGTACCTGGATGATAGTATAGACATTCAGAAAAAATGCATACTGATACTTCAGCAGTGTGTACACAACATGGGGGAAAACTTACAGGTAGAACAAGGCAGATCACTAAAACTTCACTTTAGTGGATACTTCGATGGTGATCATAAGATTTTGAAGAATTTGAAAGAACAAACTGATACCAATGATGTCAATACAAAGGGCTATGTTGATAATCGTATAAAGATCTCTTCGCGGTATGGATGCAAAAATTGAAAATCATGGGAATATATTGGTTGCGTATATTGATGATCAAAACGCCCGTCTCTTGGATAAATATGAGTGTTATGATGCTAACAAAGATAAGACGGAAGAAGTTACCTCAGCAAAACTGTATAAAGAGCTATTAGCAAAATCATTTTCACCCATATAAATTCAGGCGACTGTGGTATCAGCTGGGTTAGTTATTAAAGTAACTTTGCAGTGAGCAAGAATGTTTTAGTGTGCGAATCTAAGGAACGGATAAACTTTGTACATGCGAAGTTGGATGGACTGAAAAAAAAATCCAGATAATTATGAAATTTACGCTACTCCAGATAATGGAGCTGCTTGTTTAATATTTTGAATGCGGAATGAATGTTAAATTGCAAGTGTTTGGAGGCGAGGTTTTACCAAATACGAAAGCGAAAGGTAAAAGTCTAAACGCTTTCCAGATTATTGTCCATTCGGTGATGTCGAAATGTTAACGACTGAGAAAATTAAAGCATCGGAGAGACAAAAGAACCCTTAGGAGGAACTAAAACACATTTTACTCATTTATTTTTATAATGCCCCCATGCAAGAGCGCTTATTCCATCGCTTAATGTATATCTTTTTGTATCCTCATAACTTCAGGCTAACTTTTTTATTTTTTGTGTATACATGTAATGTAATTTGCTTTAAAATGTAAACATTGATTTATGAAGATATTGTTTCTTAACTAAACTTTTAGGATAGTCGCTTATATTTAATGCGTTTGTTACAGGTTTTCTTATCCCCTCAGAGCAGTCTAAAAGAGAATTAGTTAAATTATTTAGATAAATAAAGAGGGACGAACACAGCCAGTGCTGAAGTCAACGCCACCGCAAAAGTCATATCCGGAGCTGGAAACGAAACACAGACGTGAAAAATATTCTGAAATCAAAAAATAGTTTATTGTATCTATCTAATACAAAAACTGAATCTACTACAAATTATAACTGTGCTTTCTATATTATTTACACAAGCGAGACCAATTGTTCTTTTCATATGCATATTGAATTTTATAAGTTTGTTTATATTTCCGTCCTACTTATATTCTACTACATATCCATGAACTGACAGAATTCCGTATCAAGCGAGACCAATTGTCCTTTTCATATGCATATTGAATTTTATAATTGTGTTTATATTTCCGTCCTACTTATATTTTACTACATATCCATGAACTGACAGAATTCCGTATCATATTCTTAGTACATAAATTCTCCACCAGGATCACAGGTCGATTCGCCAATAGAGCACATCGTTCTCTATTTATTGTTTCTTATGTTTTATTTCTCGCTCCCTTTTTCATTTACGCCTTACCAGTGACATCAACATGTGATATGACCTTGTTTACAAAAACTATGCTGTTTCAATCAAAATAGAATCTAAATAGAATCTAAATAGAATCTAATACAAATTATAACTTGAATGCCTGTGCTTTCTATTCCAATTGTACAAGCGAGACAAATTGTTCTTTCCATATTCGTATACAATTTTAAAACTGTATTTACATTTCCGTCCTAATTTCACACTTACTGGCATTCCTGATATAGAGTATATACTTCTCTATTTATTGGTTCTTATGTCTTATTTTGCGCTCTCTTTCTCGTTTACGTCTCACCATCGACATCAACATCTGATATGGCCTTGTTTACAAAAACATTGCAGAGCTCGTAAACGCGCTTAGAAGGAATATCTACGGTATTTAGATGGATCAGCTGTCCTTTATTGTGCATTCGATGTATTGTAGCTGTACTTATATTCTACTACATATCCATGAACTGACAGAATTCCGTATCATATTCTCAGTACATAAATTCTCCACCAGGATCACAGGTCGAATCGTAAAGTAAAGCACAACGTTCTCTATTTATTGTTTCTTATGTTTTATTTTCCGCCCTCTTTTTCATTTACGCCTCAACATGTGATATGACCTTGCTTACAAAAACAATGCTGTTTTAATCAAAATAGAATCTGGACAGAATCTACTACAAATTATACTAGAGAAATTACTACTAGAGTATATTGTTCTCTATTTATGCGCGAAACACAATAGGGCTTGTTGGCGTTTTCATTCAACACACGCAAATCATATGCTATGCACAAAATACGACTTCGTGCTTTCTGAAGCGAAATGAGAGCAATGCCATAAAATGTAAGAGGGCGGACTCACGTAAGGATTTCTCGACATGTTGGAAAAAATTAGTGCGAGAAGCGCTTTCACTCACACTCCCTTACAAATTGAGACATTTGAGAAATGGTAACAGCTGACTGAGGTTAATTTATCGGGTGAAATTAGTGGCGTGATAAGGACACAATATTTTTCATATGGGAATTGTGATTTGAAAACTGCTGATAAATTGAGTTGTCATTTCAAAGCGCGTTTGAAACTCTAGACTCGTAACGTGAAAAACGCCAGCACCAAGGCCCAATTGTGTTTCAGGCATTATGTTTCCTATGTCTTATTTTCCGCTCTCTTACATCATGTGATATGGACTTGTTTACGAAAACATTGTTGTTTCAAGCGAAATATTCATGCAAACCTTGTAAACGCGCTTAGAAGGGAAGTCCATGGTAGTTAGATGGAGCAGCTATATATCCTTTATTGTGGATTGGAAGTTATGTACCTTGCTTAAATTGGAACATAACTCCAACTATATCAGCAGATTATTTCTTCAAAAATAGTAATTTCTGTTATGTGCAATTGAAGAATGTGACTAAGCTTAGTACCATAGTGCTCACTTTCACTGGACAAATTGATGTTGAACGTAACTCAGATTTAATTTAATATATTATTATAATTTTTTTTTTAATAAATACATTTTAAATTTAAGTAGAACGATTTTCAAAATTAGCTGGTTTTACTTTGAAAGGAATGTCATGATTTTTGTGTCAGAGAATAGCAAATCCACAAAAACGTATACAGGCCACAATGCCACCACATGTGTGTACGGTTGACACATGGAAATATCTATCCCGTATCCACCCAGCCATACAGCCATACCAAGCCACGTTTATCTAATTACTTATTATGTATGTTTTATTAGCCTTGTTAATTATCGTTCAGTGGATACATACGCCATGGATATTGATTAATCGAAAACAGTCATTTAAACTGCAAGAACGCATCAATTTACAAACAATATTATTGTGTTCTTAGACAAATAAACAGGGACGAACGCATAGCCAGTGCCTAAGTCAGTCCCACTGCAAAAGTCATATCCGGGTACGACTACGACTCGCGGGGCGCCAAGATTTGAAAACGCCATTTTATAGATCTCAATAAAGTTAGCACAAAATAAAATGTTCAACAAATTTATTTATCGCTTAATTTAGGAGATGTCGACATTTTAATATTAGCTTTTCTCTTATGAAAATACCATTGAAATAAACAAATATTTTGTTTTCGTGCAAAAAGAGTGTGGCATACTTGTCTTTCCATACACAAAAACAATGCATACTCTTAGGGGGCATGACTTAAAATATATATGAATGAAAATGATGTATTCTTCTAGGGACAGAGACATCAATTCTACAGACTATTTTTAAACTGAATCTACTAGAAATCATAACTTGAATGGCTGTGCTTTCTATATTATTTACACACGGGAGACCAATTGTTCTTTTCATATTTATATTGAATTTTAGAACTGTGTTTATATCCTACCACATATCCACGAACTGTCAGAATTCCGTATCATATTCTTAGTACCAAAATTCTCCACCAGGACCACAGGTTGATTCGCCGATAGAGCACATCGTTCACTATTTATTGTTTCTTATGTGGTATTTTCCGCTCTCTTTCATTTACGTCTTACCAGTGACATCAACCTTGTTTACAAAAACAATGTTGTTTAAATCAAACAATTCATGCAGAGCTTGTAAACGCGCTTGGAAGGCATATCCACGGTAGTTAGGTAGTAGTTACTTCATGTACCAGGAAGTGGTTGTGTTGTTTATGTTATTTCAGTGTTTATGTTATTTTATGTGTTGTTTATGCTATTTAATGTGTTGTTTATGCTATTTAATGTATGTTCTGGACCAGTAAGTGGGTTGTTTATGTGTGTCGCGTGCCAATGCGTTACTTTATGTATGTTCTGGACCAGTTAGTGTGTTGTTTATGTTACTTTATGTATGTTCTGGAGCAGGGTATATACACTTGGGTTCTTTGGGGATGCCGACGTGAGTTGTTAATGTGTCGGGCCTAGTTCTTTGGTGTTTTGTCGTGTGCCATGTGTGGATTGATGTCGTCGTTGTTTGTTTGAAAGAGTGCCGCGGTATATGTATGTTCTGGACCAGTAAGTGGGTTGTGGATAGTCGCGTGCCAGGTGGGTTGCGTGCCAATGCATGGGAAAAAGTATTGCGTGCGTGTGGTGTGTGCTGTGTGAGATTTGGAGGACGCGTAAAAAGAGCGTTCATAAGTTCAGAAGGAGTTTTAATCGGATTCAAGCTTCAGAATTTGATCTGCAAGGTCCTCCTGGAGAGGGGTTTAAACTATTGGCCACCGCTGATTTTGATCTGGAAGGAAAATGTTTGAGTAATGTTGGCAAGCCAATGCGGTTACATCAAGCCGTCAACAAGGAGTACCTGGATGATAGTATAGACATTCAGAAAAAATGCATACTGATACTTCAGCAGTGTGTACACAACATGGGGGAAAACTTACAGGTAGAACAAGGCAGATCACTAAAACTTCACTTTAGTGGATACTTCGATGGTGATCATAAGATTTTGAAGAATTTGAAAGAACAAACTGATACCAATGATGTCAATACAAAGGGCTATGTTGATAATCGTATAAAGATCTCTTCGCGGTATGGATGCAAAAATTGAAAATCATGGGAATATATTGGTTGCGTATATTGATGATCAAAACGCCCGTCTCTTGGATAAATATGAGTGTTATGATGCTAACAAAGATAAGACGGAAGAAGTTACCTCAGCAAAACTGTATAAAGAGCTATTAGCAAAATCATTTTCACCCATATAAATTCAGGCGACTGTGGTATCAGCTGGGTTAGTTATTAAAGTAACTTTGCAGTGAGCAAGAATGTTTTAGTGTGCGAATCTAAGGAACGGATAAACTTTGTACATGCGAAGTTGGATGGACTGAAAAAAAAATCCAGATAATTATGAAATTTACGCTACTCCAGATAATGGAGCTGCTTGTTTAATATTTTGAATGCGGAATGAATGTTAAATTGCAAGTGTTTGGAGGCGAGGTTTTACCAAATACGAAAGCGAAAGGTAAAAGTCTAAACGCTTTCCAGATTATTGTCCATTCGGTGATGTCGAAATGTTAACGACTGAGAAAATTAAAGCATCGGAGAGACAAAAGAACCCTTAGGAGGAACTAAAACACATTTTACTCATTTATTTTTATAATGCCCCCATGCAAGAGCGCTTATTCCATCGCTTAATGTATATCTTTTTGTATCCTCATAACTTCAGGCTAACTTTTTTATTTTTTGTGTATACATGTAATGTAATTTGCTTTAAAATGTAAACATTGATTTATGAAGATATTGTTTCTTAACTAAACTTTTAGGATAGTCGCTTATATTTAATGCGTTTGTTACAGGTTTTCTTATCCCCTCAGAGAAGTCTAAAAGAGAATTAGTTAAATTATTTAGATAAATAAAGAGGGACGAACACAGCCAGTGCTGAAGTCAACGCCACCGCAAAAGTCATATCCGGAGCTGGAAACGAAACACAGACGTGAAAAATATTCTGAAATCAAAAAATAGTTTATTGTATCTATCTAATACAAAAACTGAATCTACTACAAATTATAACTGTGCTTTCTATATTATTTACACAAGCGACACCAATTGTTCTTTTCATATGCATATTGAATTTTATAAGTTTGTTTATATTTCCGTCCTACTTATATTCTACTACATATCCATGAACTGACAGAATTCCGTATCAAGCGAGACCAATTGTCCTTTTCATATGCATATTGAATTTTATAATTGTGTTTATATTTCCGTCCTACTTATATTTTACTACATATCCATGAACTGACCGAATTCCGTATCATATTCTTAGTACATAAATTCTCCACCAGGATCACAGGTCGATTCGCCAATAGAGCACATCGTTCTCTATTTATTGTTTCTTATGTTTTATTTCTCGCTCCCTTTTTCATTTACGCCTTACCAGTGACATCAACATGTGATATGACCTTGTTTACAAAAACTATGCTGTTTCAATCAAAATAGAATCTAAATAGAATCTAAATAGAATCTAATACAAATTATAACTTGAATGCCTGTGCTTTCTATTCCAATTGTACAAGCGAGACAAATTGTTCTTTCCATATTCGTATACAATTTTAAAACTGTATTTACATTTCCGTCCTAATTTCACACTTACTGGCATTCCTGATATAGAGTATATACTTCTCTATTTATTGGTTCTTATGTCTTATTTTGCGCTCTCTTTCTCGTTTACGTCTCACCATCGACATCAACATCTGATATGGCCTTGTTTACAAAAACATTGCAGAGCTCGTAAACGCGCTTAGAAGGAATATCTACGGTATTTAGATGGATCAGCTGTCCTTTATTGTGCATTCGATGTATTGTAGCTGTACTTATATTCTACTACATATCCATGAACTGACAGAATTCCGTATCATATTCTCAGTACATAAATTCTCCACCAGGATCACAGGTCGAATCGCCAGTAAAGCACAACGTTCTCTATTTATTGTTTCTTATGTTTTATTTTCCGCCCTCTTTTTCATTTACGCCTCAACATGTGATATGACCTTGCTTACAAAAACAATGCTGTTTTAATCAAAATAGAATCTACTACAAATTATACTAGAGAAATTACTACTAGAGTATATTGTTCTCTATTTATGCGCGAAACACAATAGGGCTTGTTGGCGTTTTCATTCAACACACGCAAATCATATGCTATGCACAAAATACGACTTCGTGCTTTCTGAAGCGAAATGAGAGCACTGCCATAAAATGTAAGAGGGCGGACTCCCGTAAGGATTTCTCGACATGTTGGAAAAAATCAGTGCGAGAAGCGCTTTCACTCACACTCCCTTACAAATTGAGACATTTGAGAAATGGTAACAGCTGACTGAGGTTAATTTATCGGGTGAAATTAGTGGCGTGATAAGGACACAATATTTTTCATATGGGAATTGTGATTTGAAAACTGCTGATAAATTGAGTTGTCATTTCAAAGCGCGTTTGAAACTCTAGACTCGTAACGTGAAAAACGCCAGCACCAAGGCCCAATTGTGTTTCAGGCATTATGTTTCCTATGTCTTATTTTCCGCTCTCTTACATCATGTGATATGGACTTGTTTACGAAAACATTGTTGTTTCAAGCGAAATATTCATGCAAACCTTGTAAACGCGCTTAGAAGGGAAGTCCATGGTAGTTAGATGGAGCAGCTATATATCCTTTATTGTGGATTGGAAGTTATGTACCTTGCTTAAATTGGAACATAACTCCAACTATATCAGCAGATTATTGCTTCAAAAATAGTAATTTCTGTTATGTGCAATTGAAGAATGTGACTAAGCTTAGTACCATAGCGCTCACTTTCACTGGACAAATTGATGTTGAACGTAACTCAGATTGAATTTAATATATTATTATAATTTTTTTTTGAATAAATACATTTTAAATTTAAGTAGAACGATTTTCAAAATTAGCTGGTTTTACTTTGAAAGGAATGTCATGATTTTTGTGTCAGAGAATAGCAAATCCACAAAAACGTATACAGGCCACAATGCCACCACATGTGTGTACGGTTGACACATGGAAATATCTATCCCGTATCCACCCAGCCATACCAAGCCACGTTTATCTAATTACTTATTATGTGTGTTTTATTAGCTTTGTTAATTATCGTTCAGTGGATACATACGCCATGGATATTGATTAATCGAAAACAGTCATTTAAACTGCAAGAACGCATCAATTTACAAACAATATTATTGTGTTCTTAGACAAATAAACAGGGACGAACGCATAGCCAGTGCCTAAGTCAGTCCCACTGCAAAAGTCATATCCGGGTACGACTACGACTCGCGGGGCGCCAAGATTTGAAAACGCCATTTTATAGATCTCAATAAAGTTAGCACAAAATAAAATGTTCAACAAATTTATTTATCGCTTAATTTAGGAGATATCGACATTTTAATATTAGCTTTTCTCTTATGAAAATACCATTGAAATAAACAAATATTTTGTTTTCGTGCAAAAAGAGTGTGGCATACTTGTCTTTCCATACACAAAAACAATGCATACTCTTAGGGGGCATGACTTAAAATATATATGAATGAAAATGATGTATTCTTCTAGGGACAGAGACATCAATTCTACAGACTATTTTTAAACTGAATCTACTAGAAATCATAACTTGAATGGCTGTGCTTTCTATATTATTTACACACGGGAGACCAATTGTTCTTTTCATATTTATATTGAATTTTAGAACTGTGTTTATATCCTACCACATATCCACGAACTGTCAGAATTCCGTATCATATTCTTAGTACCAAAATTCTCCACCAGGACCACAGGTCGATTCGCCGATAGAGCACATCGTTCACTATTTATTGTTTCTTATGTGGTATTTTCCGCTCTCTTTCATTTACGTCTTACCAGTGACATCAACCTTGTTTACAAAAACAATGTTGTTTAAATCAAACAATTCATGCAGAGCTTGTAAACGCGCTTGGAAGGCATATCCACGGTAGTTAGGTAGTAGTTACTTCATGTACCAGGAAGTGGTTGTGTTGTTTATGTTATTTCAGTGTTTATGTTATTTTATGTGTTGTTTATGCTATTTAATATATGTTCTGGACCAGTAAGTGGGTTGTTTATGTGTGTCGCGTGCCAATGCCTTACTTTATGTATGTTCTGGACCAGTTAGTGTGTTGTTTATGTTACTTTATGTATATTCTGGAGCAGGGTATATACACTTGGGTTCTTTGGGGATGCCGACGTGAGTTGTTAATGTGTCGGGCCTAGTTCTTTGGTGTTTTGTCGTGTGCCATGTGTGGATTGATGTCGTCGTTGTTTGTTTGAAAGAGTGCCGCGGTATATGTATGTTCTGGACCAGTAAGTGGGTTGTGGATAGTCGCGTGCCAGGTGGGTTGCGTGCCAATGCATGGGAAAAAGTATTGCGTGCGTGTGGTGTGTGCTGTGTGAGATTTGGAGGACGCGTAAAAAGAGCGTTCATAAGTTCAGAAGGAGTTTTAATCGGATTCAAGCTTCAGAATTTGATCTGCAAGGTCCTCCTGGAGAGGGGTTTAAACTATTGGCCACCGCTGATTTTGATCTGGAAGGAAAATGTTTGAGTAATGTTGGCAAGCCAATGCGGTTACATCAAGCCGTCAACAAGGAGTACCTGGATGATAGTATAGACATTCAGAAAAAATGCATACTGATACTTCAGCAGTGTGTACACAACATGGGGGAAAACTTACAGGTAGAACAAGGCAGATCACTAAAACTTCACTTTAGTGGATACTTCGATGGTGATCATAAGATTTTGAAGAATTTGAAAGAACAAACTGATACCAATGATGTCAATACAAAGGGCTATGTTGATAATCGTATAAAGATCTCTTCGCGGTATGGATGCAAAAATTGAAAATCATGGGAATATATTGGTTGCGTATATTGATGATCAAAACGCCCGTCTCTTGGATAAATATGAGTGTTATGATGCTAACAAAGATAAGACGGAAGAAGTTACCTCATCAAAACTGTATAAAGAGCTATTAGCAAAATCATTTTCATCCATATAAATTCAGGCGACTGTGGTATCAGCTGGGTTAGTTAGTAAAGTAACTTTGCATTGAGCAAGAATGTTTTAGTGTGCGAATCTAAGGAACGGATAAACTTTGTACATGCGAAGTTGGATGGACTGAAAAAAAAATCCAGATAATTATGAAATTTACGCTACTCCAGATAATGGAGCTGCTTGTTTAATATTTTGAATGCGGAATGAATGTTAAATTGCAAGTGTATGGAGGCGAGGTTTTACCAAATACGAAAGCGAAAGGTAAAAGTCTAAACGCTTTCCAGATTATTGTCCATTCGGTGATGTCGAAATGTTAACGACTGAGAAAATTAAAGCATCGGAAAGACAAAAGAACCCTTAGGAGGAACTAAAACACATTTTACTCATTTATTTTTATAATGCCCCCATGCAAGAGCGCTTATTCCATCGCTTAATGTATATCTTTTTGTATCCTCATAACTTCAGGCTAACTTTTTTATTTTATGTGTATATATGTAATGTAATTTGCTTTAAAATGTAAACATTGATTTATGAAGATATTGTTTCTTAACTAAACTTTTTGGATAGTCGCTTATATTTAATGCGTTTGTTACAGGTTTTATTATCCCCTCAGAGCAATCTAAAAGAGAATTAGTTAAATTATTTAGATAAATAAAGAGGGACGAACACAGCCAGTGCTGAAGTCAACGCCACCGCAAAAGTCATATCCGGAGCTGGAAACGAAACACAGACGTGAAAAATATTCTGAAATCAAAAAATAGTTTATTGTATCTATCTAATACAAAAACCGAATCTACTACAAATTATAACTGTGCTTTCTATATTATTTGCACAAGCGAGACCAATTGTTCTTTTCATATGCTTATTGAATTTAATAATTGTGCTTATATTTCCATCCTACTTATATTCTACTACATATCCATGAGCTGTCCGAATTCCGTATCATATTCTTAGTACCAAAATTCTCCACCAGGACCACAGGTCGATTCGCCGATAGAGCACATCGTTCACTATTTATTGTTTCTTATGTGGTATTTTCCGCTCTCTTTCATTTACGTCTTACCAGTGACATCAACCTTGTTTACAAAAACAATGTTGTTTAAATCAAACAATTCATGCAGAGCTTGTAAACGCGCTTGGAAGGCATATCCACGGTAGTTAGGTAGTAGTTACTTCATGTACCAAGAAGTGGTTGTGTTGTTTATGTTATTTCAGTGTTTATGTTATTTTATGTGTTGTTTATGCTATTTAATGTATGTTCTGGACCAGTAAGTGGGTTGTTTATGTGTGTCGCGTGCCAATGCGTTACTTTATGTATGTTCTGGACCAGTTAGTGTGTTGTTTATGTTACTTTATGTATATTCTGGAGCAGGGTATATACACTTGGGTTCTTTGGGGATGCCGACGTGAGTTGTTAATGTGTCGGGCCTAGTTCTTTGGTGTTTTGTCGTATGCCATGTGTGGATTGATGTCGTCGTTGTTTGTTTGAAAGAGTGCCGCGGGTATTGCGTGCGTGTGGTGTGTGCTGTGTGAGATTTGGGGGACGCGCTTTGTTGTGGTTTGAGATTTCGTTGAGCTTGTTGGGTGGTACGTCAGTGAATAAATGATAGTGGATAGCAAATATTTGGGTATACGTAAAAAGAGCGGTCATAAGTTCAGAAGGAGTTTTAATCGGATTCAAGCTTCAGAATTTGATCTGCAAGGTCCTCCTGGAGAGGGGTTTAAACTATTGGCCACCGCTGATTTTGATCTGGAAGGAAAATGTTTGAGTAATGTTAGCAAGCCAATGCGGTTACATCAAGCCGTCAACAAGGAGTACCTGGATGATAGTATAGACATTCAGAAAAAATCCATACTGATACTTCAGCAGTGTGTACACAATATGGGGGAAAACTTACAGGTAGAACAAGGAAGATCACTAAAACTTCACTTTAGTGGATACTTCGATGGTGATCATAAGATTTTGAAGAATTTGAAAGAACAAACTGATACCAATGATGTCAATACAAAGGGCTATGTTGATAATCGTATAAAGATCTCTTCGCGGTATGGATGCAAAAATTGAAAATCATGGGAATATATTGGTTGCGTATATTGATGATCAAAACGCCCGTCTCTTGGATAAATATGAGTGTTATGATGCTAACAAAGATAAGACGGAAGAAGTTACCTCATCAAAACTGTATAAAGAGCTATTAGCAAAATCATTTTCATCCATATAAATTCAGGCGACTGTGGTATCAGCTGGGTTAGTTAGTAAAGTAACTTTGCATTGAGCAAGAATGTTTTAGTGTGCGAATCTAAGGAACGGATAAACTTTGTACATGCGAAGTTGGATGGACTGAAAAAAAAATCCAGATAATTATGAAATTTACGCTACTCCAGATAATGGAGCTGCTTGTTTAATATTTTGAATGCGGAATGAATGTTAAATTGCAAGTGTATGGAGGCGAGGTTTTACCAAATACGAAAGCGAAAGGTAAAAGTCTAAACGCTTTCCAGATTATTGTCCATTCGGTGATGTCGAAATGTTAACGACTGAGAAAATTAAAGCATCGGAAAGACAAAAGAACCCTTAGGAGGAACTAAAACACATTTTACTCATTTATTTTTATAATGCCCCCATGCAAGAGCGCTTATTCCATCGCTTAATGTATACACTTTTTTATTTTTTGTGTATACATGTAATGTAATTTGCTTTAAAATGTAAACATTGATTTATGAAGATATTGTTTCTTAACTAAACTTTTAGGATAGTCGCTTATATTTAATGCGTTTGTTACAGGTTTTCTTATCCCCTCAGAGAAGTCTAAAAGAGAATTATTTAAATTGTTTAGATAAATAAAGAGGGACGAACACAGCCAGTGCTGAAGTCAACGCCACCGCAAAAGTCATATCCGGAGCTAGAAGCGAAACACAGACGTGAAAAATATTCTGAAATCAAAAAATAGTTTATTTTATCTATCTAATACAAAAACTGAATCTACTACAAATTATGCTTTCTATATTATTTTCACAAGCGAGACCAATTGTTCTTTTCATATGCATATTGAATTTTATAATTTTGTTTATATTTCCGTCCTACTTATATTCTACTACATATCCATGAACTGACAGAATTCCGTATCAAGCGAGACCAATTGTCCTTTTCATATGCATATTGAATTTTATAATTGTGTTTATATTTCCGTCCTACTTATATTTTACTACATATCCATGAACTGACAGAATTCCGTATCATATTCTTAGTACATAAATTCTCCACCAGGATCACAGGTCGATTCGCCAATAGAGCACATCGTTCTCTATTTATTGTTTCTTATGTTTTATTTCTCGCCCCCTTTTTTATTTACGCCTTACCAGTGACATCAACATGTGATATGACCTTGTTTACAAAAACTATGCTGTTTCAATCAAAATAGAATCTAAATAGAATCTAAATAGAATCTAATACAAATTATAACTTGAATGCCTGTGCTTTCTACTCCAATTGTACAAGCGAGACAAATTGTTCTTTCCATATTCGTATACAATTTTAAAACTATATTTACATTTCCGTCCTACTTTCACACTTACTGGCATTCCTGATATAGAGTATATACTTCTCTATTTATTGGTTCTTATGTCTTATTTTGCGCTCTCTTTCTCGTTTACGTCTCACCATCGACATCAACATCTGATATGGCCTTGTTTACAAAAACATTGCAGAGCTCGTAAACGCGCTTAGAAGGAATATCTACGGTATTTAGATGGATCAGCTGTCCTTTATTGTGGATTGGATGTATTGTAGCTGTACTTACATTCTACTACATATCCATGAACTGACAGAATTCCGTATCATATTCTCAGTACATAAATTCTCCACCAGGATCACAGGTCGATTCGCCAATAGAGCACATCGTTCACTATTTATTGTTTCTTATGTGGTATTTTCCGCTCTCTTTCATTTACGTCTTACCAGTGGCATCAACCTTGTTTACAAAAACAATGTTGTTCAAATCAAACAATTCATGCAGAGCTTGTAAACGCGCTTGGAAGGCATATCCACGGTAGTTAGGTAGTAGTTACTTCATGTACCAGGAAGCGGTTGTGTTGTTTATGTTATTTCAGTGTTTATGTTATTTTATGTGTTGTTTATGCTATTTAATGTATGTTCTGGACCAGTAAGTGGGTTGTTTATGTGTGTCGCGTGCCAATGCGTTACTTTATGTATGTTCTGGACCAGTTAGTGTGTTGTTTATGTTACTTTATGTATGTTCTGGAGCAGGGTATATACACTTGGGTTCTTTGGGGATGCCGACGTGAGTTGTTAATGTGTCGGGCCTAGTTCTTTGGTGTTTTGTCGTGTGCCATGTGTGGATTGATGTCGTCGTTGTTTGTTTGAAAGAGTGCCGCGGGTATTGCGTGCGTGTGGTGTGTGCTGTGTGAGATTTGGGGGACGCGCTTTGTTGTGGTTTGAGATTTCGTTGAGCTTGTTGGGTGGTACGTCAGTGAATAAATGATAGTGGATAGCAAATATTTGGGTATACGTAAAAAGAGCGGTCATAAGTTCAGAAGGAGTTTTAATCGGATTCAAGCTTCAGAATCTGATCTGCAAGGTCCTCCTGGAGAGGGGTTTAAACTATTGGCCACCGCTGATTTTGATCTGGAAGGAAAATGTTTGAGTAATGTTGGCAAGCCAATGCGGTTACATCAAGCCGTCAACAAGGAGTACCTGGATGATAGTATAGACATTCAGAAAAAATCCATACTGATACTTCAGCAGTGTGTACACAATATGGGGGAAAACTTACAGGTAGAACAAGGAAGATCACTAAAACTTCACTTTAGTGGATACTTCGATGGTGATCATAAGATTTTGAAGAATTTGAAAGAACAAACTGATACCAATGATGTCAATACAAAGGGCTATGTTGATAATCGTATAAAGATCTCTTCGCGGTATGGATGCAAAAATTGAAAATCATGGGAATATATTGGTTGCGTATATTGATGATCAAAACGCCCGTCTCTTGGATAAATATGAGTGTTATGATGCGAACAAAGATAAGACGGAAGAAGTTACCTCATCAAAACTGTATAAAGAGCTATTAGCAAAATCATTTTCACCCATATAAATTCAGGCGACTGTGGTATCAGCTGGGTTAGTTAATAAAGTAACTTTGCAGTGAGCAAGAATGTTTTAGTGTGCGAATCTAAGGAACGGATAAACTTTGTACATGCGAAGTTGGATGGACTGAAAAAAAAATCCAGATAATTATGAAATTTACGCTACTCCAGATAATGGAGCTGCTTGTTTAATATTTTGAATGCGGAATGAATGTTAAATTGCAAGTGTTTGGAGGCGAGGTTTTACCAAATACGAAAGCGAAAGGTAAAAGTCTAAACGCTTTCCAGATTATTGTCCATTCGGTGATGTCGAAATGTTAACGACTGAGAAAATTAAAGCATCGGAAAGACAAAAGAACCCTTAGGAGGAACTAAAACACATTTTACTCATTTATTTTTATAATGCCCCCATGCAAGAGCGCTTATTCCATCGCTTAATGTATACACTTTTTTATTTTTTGTGTATACATGTAATGTAATTTGCTTTAAAATGTAAACATTGATTTATGAAGATATTGTTTCTTAACTAAACTTTTAGGATAGTCGCTTATATTTAATGCGTTTGTTACAGGTTTTCTTATCCCCTCAGAGAAGTCTAAAAGAGAATTATTTAAATTGTTTAGATAAATAAAGAGGGACGAACACAGCCAGTGCTGAAGTCAACGCCACCGCAAAAGTCATATCCGGAGCTAGAAGCGAAACACAGACGTGAAAAATATTCTGAAATCAAAAAATAGTTTATTTTATCTATCTAATACAAAAACTGAATCTACTACAAATTATGCTTTCTATATTATTTTCACAAGCGAGACCAATTGTTCTTTTCATATGCATATTGAATTTTATAATTTTGTTTATATTTCCGTCCTACTTATATTCTACTACATATCCATGAACTGACAGAATTCCGTATCAAGCGAGACCAATTGTCCTTTTCATATGCATATTGAATTTTATAATTGTGTTTATATTTCCGTCCTACTTATATTTTACTACATATCCATGAACTGACAGAATTCCGTATCATATTCTTAGTACATAAATTCTCCACCAGGATCACAGGTCGATTCGCCAATAGAGCACATCGTTCTCTATTTATTGTTTCTTATGTTTTATTTCTCGCCCCCTTTTTTATTTACGCCTTACCAGTGACATCAACATGTGATATGACCTTGTTTACAAAAACTATGCTGTTTCAATCAAAATAGAATCTAAATAGAATCTAAATAGAATCTAATACAAATTATAACTTGAATGCCTGTGCTTTCTACTCCAATTGTACAAGCGAGACAAATTGTTCTTTCCATATTCGTATACAATTTTAAAACTATATTTACATTTCCGTCCTACTTTCACACTTACTGGCATTCCTGATATAGAGTATATACTTCTCTATTTATTGGTTCTTATGTCTTATTTTGCGCTCTCTTTCTCGTTTACGTCTCACCATCGACATCAACATCTGATATGGCCTTGTTTACAAAAACATTGCAGAGCTCGTAAACGCGCTTAGAAGGAATATCTACGGTATTTAGATGGATCAGCTGTCCTTTATTGTGGATTGGATGTATTGTAGCTGTACTTACATTCTACTACATATCCATGAACTGACAGAATTCCGTATCATATTCTCAGTACATAAATTCTCCACCAGGATCACAGGTCGATTCGCCAATAGAGCACATCGTTCACTATTTATTGTTTCTTATGTGGTATTTTCCGCTCTCTTTCATTTACGTCTTACCAGTGGCATCAACCTTGTTTACAAAAACAATGTTGTTCAAATCAAACAATTCATGCAGAGCTTGTAAACGCGCTTGGAAGGCATATCCACGGTAGTTAGGTAGTAGTTACTTCATGTACCAGGAAGCGGTTGTGTTGTTTATGTTATTTCAGTGTTTATGTTATTTTATGTGTTGTTTATGCTATTTAATGTATGTTCTGGACCAGTAAGTGGGTTGTTTATGTGTGTCGCGTGCCAATGCGTTACTTTATGTATGTTCTGGACCAGTTAGTGTGTTGTTTATGTTACTTTATGTATATTCTGGAGCAGGGTATATACACTTGGGTTCTTTGGGGATGCCGACGTGAGTTGTTAATGTGTCGGGCCTAGTTCTTTGGTGTTTTGTCGTATGCCATGTGTGGATTGATGTCGTCGTTGTTTGTTTGAAAGAGTGCCGCGGGTATTGCGTGCGTGTGGTGTGTGCTGTGTGAGATTTGGGGGACGCGCTTTGTTGTGGTTTGAGATTTCGTTGAGCTTGTTGGGTGGTACGTCAGTGAATAAATGATAGTGGATAGCAAATATTTGGGTATACGTAAAAAGAGCGGTCATAAGTTCAGAAGGAGTTTTAATCGGATTCAAGCTTCAGAATTTGATCTGCAAGGTCCTCCTGGAGAGGGGTTTAAACTATTGGCCACCGCTGATTTTGATCTGGAAGGAAAATGTTTGAGTAATGTTAGCAAGCCAATGCGGTTACATCAAGCCGTCAACAAGGAGTACCTGGATGATAGTATAGACATTCAGAAAAAATCCATACTGATACTTCAGCAGTGTGTACACAATATGGGGGAAAACTTACAGGTAGAACAAGGAAGATCACTAAAACTTCACTTTAGTGGATACTTCGATGGTGATCATAAGATTTTGAAGAATTTGAAAGAACAAACTGATACCAATGATGTCAATACAAAGGGCTATGTTGATAATCGTATAAAGATCTCTTCGCGGTATGGATGCAAAAATTGAAAATCATGGGAATATATTGGTTGCGTATATTGATGATCAAAACGCCCGTCTCTTGGATAAATATGAGTGTTATGATGCTAACAAAGATAAGACGGAAGAAGTTACCTCATCAAAACTGTATAAAGAGCTATTAGCAAAATCATTTTCATCCATATAAATTCAGGCGACTGTGGTATCAGCTGGGTTAGTTAGTAAAGTAACTTTGCATTGAGCAAGAATGTTTTAGTGTGCGAATCTAAGGAACGGATAAACTTTGTACATGCGAAGTTGGATGGACTGAAAAAAAAATCCAGATAATTATGAAATTTACGCTACTCCAGATAATGGAGCTGCTTGTTTAATATTTTGAATGCGGAATGAATGTTAAATTGCAAGTGTATGGAGGCGAGGTTTTACCAAATACGAAAGCGAAAGGTAAAAGTCTAAACGCTTTCCAGATTATTGTCCATTCGGTGATGTCGAAATGTTAACGACTGAGAAAATTAAAGCATCGGAAAGACAAAAGAACCCTTAGGAGGAACTAAAACACATTTTACTCATTTATTTTTATAATGCCCCCATGCAAGAGCGCTTATTCCATCGCTTAATGTATATCTTTTTGTATCCTCATAACTTCAGGCTAACTTTTTTATTTTATGTGTATATATGTAATGTAATTTGCTTTAAAATGTAAACATTGATTTATGAAGATATTGTTTCTTAACTAAACTTTTTGGATAGTCGCTTATATTTAATGCGTTTGTTACAGGTTTTATTATCCCCTCAGAGCAATCTAAAAGAGAATTAGTTAAATTATTTAGATAAATAAAGAGGGACGAACACAGCCAGTGCTGAAGTCAACGCCACCGCAAAAGTCATATCCGGAGCTGGAAACGAAACACAGACGTGAAAAATATTCTGAAATCAAAAAATAGTTTATTGTATCTATCTAATACAAAAACCGAATCTACTACAAATTATAACTGTGCTTTCTATATTATTTACACAAGCGAGACCAATTGTTCTTTTCATATGCATATTGAATTTTATAATTTTGTTTATATTTCCGTCCTACTTATATTCTACTACATATCCATGAACTGACAGAATTCCGTATCAAGCGAGACCAATTGTTCTTTTCATATGCATATTGAATTTTATAATTGTGTTTATATTTCCGTCCTACTTATATTTTACTACATATCCATGAACTGACAGAATTCCGTATCATATTCTTAGTACATAAATTCTCCACCAGGATCACTGGTCGATTCGCCAATAGAGCACATCGTTCTCTATTTATTGTTTCTTATGTTTTATTTGTCGCTCCCTTTTTCATTTACGCCTTACCAGTGACATCAACATGTGATATGACATTGCTTACAAAAACAATGCTGTTTTAATCAAAATAGAATCTGAACAGAATCTACTACAAATTATACTAGAGAAATTACTACTAGAGTATATTTGTCTCTATTTATGCGCGAAACACAATAGGGCTTGTTGGCGTTTTCATTCAACACACGCGAATCATATGCTATGCACAAAATACGACTTCGTGCTTTCTGAAGCGAAATGAGAGCAATGCCATAAAAAGTAAGAGGGAGGTTTTCACGACATGTTGGAAATAATCAGTCCGAGTAGCGCTTTCACTCACACTCCCTTACAAATTGAGACATTTGAGAAATGGTAACAGCTGACTGAGGTTAATTTATCGGGTGAAATTAGTGGAGTGATAAGGACACAATATTTTTCATATGGGAATTGTGATTTGAAAACTGCTGATAAATTGAGTTGTCATTTCAAAGCGCTTTTGAAACTCTAGACTCGTAACGTGAAAAACGCCAGCACCAAGGCCCAATTGTGTTTCAGGCATTATGTTTCCTATGTCTTATTTTCCGCTCTCTTACATCATGTGATATGGACTTGTTTACGAAAACATTGTTGTTTCAAGCGAAATATTCATGCAAACCTTGTAAACGCGCTTAGAAGGGAAGTCCATGGTAGTTAGATGGAGCAGCTATATATCCTTTATTGTGGATTGGAAGTTATGTACCTTGCTTAAATTGGAACATAACTCCAACTATATCAGCAGATTATTGCTTCAAAAATAGTAATTTCTGTTATGTGCAATTGAAGAATGTGACTAAGCTTAGTACCATAGCGCTCACTTTCACTGGACAAATTGATGTTGAACGTAACTCAGATTGAATTTAATATATTATTATAATTTTTTTTTGAATAAATACATTTTAAATTTAAGTAGAACGATTTTCAAAATTAGCTGGTTTTACTTTGAAAGGAATGTCATGATTTTTGTGTCAGAGAATAGCAAATCCACAAAAACGTATACAGGCCACAATGCCACCACATGTGTGTACGGTTGACACATGGAAATATCTATCCCGTATCCACCCAGCCATACCAAGCCACGTTTATCTAATTACTTATTATGTGTGTTTTATTAGCCTTGTTAATTATCGTTCAGTGGATACATACGCCATGGATATTGATTAATCGAAAACAGTCATTTAAACTGCAAGAACGCATCAATTTACAAATAATATTATTGTGTTCTTAGATAAATAAACAGAGACGAACGCATAGCCAGTGCCTAAGTCAGTCCCACTGCAAAAGTCATATCCGGGTACGACTACGACTCGCGGGGCGCCAAGATTTGAAAACGCCATTTTATAGATCTCAATAAAGTTAGCACAAAATAAAATGTTCAACAAATTTATTTATCGCTTAATTTAGGAGATATCGACATTTTAATATTAGCTTTTCTCTTATGAAAATACCATTGAAATAAACAAATATTTTGTTTTCGTGCAAAAAGAGTGTGGCATACTTGTCTTTCCATACACAAAAACAATGCATACTCTTAGGGGGCATGACTTAAAATATAAATGAATGAATATGATGTATTCTTCTAGGGACAGAGACATCAATTCTACAGACTATTTTTAAACTGAATCTACTAGAAATCATAACTTGAATGGCTGTGCTTTCTATATTATTTACACACGCGAGACCAATTGTTCTTTTCATATTTATATTGAATTTTAGAACTGTGTTTATATCCTACCACATATCCACGAACTGTCAGAATTCCGTATCATATTCTTAGTACCAAAATTCTCCACCAGGACCACAGGTCGATTCGCCGATAGAGCACATCGTTCACTATTTATTGTTTCTTATGTGGTATTTTCCGCTCTCTTTCATTTACGTCTTACCAGTGACATCAACCTTGTTTACAAAAACAATGTTGTTCAAATCAAACAATTCATGCAGAGCTTGTAAACGCGCTTGGAAGGCATATCCACGGTAGTTAGGTAGTAGTTACTTCATGTACCAGGAAGCGGTTGTGTTGTTTATGTTATTTCAGTGTTTATGTTATTTTATGTGTTGTTTATGCTATTTAATATATGTTCTGGACCAGTAAGTGGGTTGTTTATGTGTGTCGCGTGCCAATGCCTTACTTTATGTATGTTCTGGACCAGTTAGTGTGTTGTTTATGTTACTTTATGTATGTTTTGGAGCAGGGTGTATTCATATACACTTGGGTTCTTTGGGGATGCCGACGTGAGTTGTTAGTGTGTCGGGCCTAGTTCTTTGGTGTTTTGTCGTGTGCCATGTGTGGATTGATGGTGTCGTTGTTTGTTTGAAAGAGTGCCGCGGTATATGTATGTTCTGGACCAGTAAGTGGGTTGTGGTTAGTCGCGTGCCAGGTGGGTTGCGTGCCAATGCATGGGAAAAAGTATTGCGTGCGTGTGGTGTGTGCTGTGTGCAAATATTTGGGTATACGTAAAACGAGCGTTCATAAGTTCAGAAGGAGTTTTAATCGGATTCAAGCTTCAGAATTTGATCTGCAAGGTCCTCCTGGAGAGGGGTTTAAACTATTGGCCACCGCTGATTTTGATCTGGAAGGAAAATGTTTGAGTAATGTTGGCAAGCCAATGCGGTTACATCAAGCCGTCAACAAGGAGTACCTGGATGATAGTATAGACATTCAGAAATAATCCATACTGATACTTCAGCAGTGTGTACACTGATAGAACAATGAAGATCACCAAAACTTCACTTTAGTGGATACTTCGATGGTGATCATAAGATTTTGAAGAATTTGAAAGAACAAACTGATGCCAATGATGTCAATACAAAGGGCTATGTTGATAATCGTATAAAGATCTCTTCGCGGTATGGATGCAAAAATTGAAAATCATGAGAATATACTGGTGGCGTATATTGATGATCAAAACGCCGTCTCTTGGATAAATATGAGTGTTATGAAGCGAACAAAGATAAGACGGAAGAAGTTACCTCAGCAAAACTGTATAAAGAGCTATTAGCAAAATCATTTTCACTCATATAAATTCAGGCAACTGTGGTATCAGCTGTTTTAGTTACTAAAGTAACTTTGCAGTGAGCAGGAATGTTTTAGTGTGAGAATCTAAGGAACGGATAAAAGTTGTACATGCAAGTTGGATGGACTGAAAAAAAAAATCCAGATAATTATGAAATCTACGCTACTCCAGATAATGGAGCTGCTTGTTTAATATTTTGAATGCGGATTGGTGAATCATCATCATCAACATTAAGTGAAATAAGATTGCAAGTTCCATTTCAGCATGTTAAATTGCTGGTTTGGAGGCGAGGTTTTACCAAATACGAAAGCAAGGTAAAAGTCTAATCGCCATCCAGATTATTGTCCATTCGGTGATGTCGAAACGTTAACGCCTGAGAAAATTAAAGCATCGGAAAGACAAAAGAACCCTTAGAAGGAACTAAAACACATTTTAGTCATTTATTTTTATAATGCCCCATGCAAGAGCGCTTCTTCCATCGCTTAATATATATCTTTTTCTATCCTCATAACTTCAGGCTAACTTTTTTATTTTTTGTGTATACATTTAATGTAATTTACTTTTAAATGTAAACATTGGTTTATGAAGATATTGTTTCTTAACTAAACTTTTAGGATAGTCGCTTATATTTTATGCGTTTGTTACAGGTTTTCTTATCCCCTTTGATTTCCTCACTTCTTTATTAGTATCAGTGGAGAAGGGATACATTTCAGCTCGTAGTCCGACAAATTTCAACATTTTGTTAGATTTGTTTTCATCTTTGAACATACCCAGTACCTTACCATTAGTGGGGGGAAATAATGATATCATTATAAATGTCAGTGTAGAAATCATCGCTCTTTAATGAATAAATTAATGAATCTGTAACCATATAGTTCAATTGAACAGAATCATTAAATTTATCTTGATATAATTGTAATGAAAGTCATACATTAACCACTCTGTGAGTTCCAAGACAAGAAAGGGTTATTGAAGTTGCATCTGCGTGGTTCATTTGAATTGCACGCAGCTCTGCTGAGAAAATCGGTATGCTGTGAAAACTGGTACGAGCAATTAATTTTCGTGTAGAATGCTCATTTCGTTCGCCATCACATTTTGTCACTAACTTAACAGAGCTCTCTTTTCGACATTTTCCATTGTCTTGCCATAGACACTATTATTCATAAGTTTGAAAAAATTCCTCTCAAATTTATTGGAGGCTCTTTTTCGGTACTCAGTATTGAGTGAAATATATTTTTGAAGCCATCTGGATTGATTAAAAGTCAGACCCTATGCACTTTTCTAAGAGCGAGACCATTGTTGTAAATTTTGAATGGAAGTTACGTACTTTGTTTTGGGATGGAAATTACGTACTTTGTTTTTGGATGTAAATTGGCAGTGAGTTTGGTATATTTACTTCCCGGAGTAATTATGTTTTCCGGGCAAAATGGCAGATCATTATGAATGTCGTCCAGTGTTGACGGAGAAATTAAATCTACTTCCAGCACGCATCCAATTTCAGTACTATTATAGTTGCAGTGACAAAAATAAAATTATTGTATGGAAGTGGTTGTGACATTAATAATAATAATAATAACATTAACCATATAAATTATTGGCATAAAAGTAAATAGATATTCACTTGGTTCTTCTGTGTTAAAATTCTCAATGTATTTATTATTTGCTTTAGCATATCTGTGACTGCGCTGACATAGTATAATGCCTTTCTTAAAGAAATCCTACATTTCAAAGTCAGTGAGAAGTTCCAAGTTAATTTTTGTAATTTTAAGCATAGCATCCCAAGATAAACTAGGAGCGGTATAATAGTAACATGGATCTAATTCATAGATTTCGATGCAAATTTCTCGGAAATTCTCAAATATATCGGCTAAAAGTAGTACATCGCTCTGTAGATAAAGAAGCATATAGTCTTTCAGAGTGGTACGTTTGAAATGTTGTCATACTTGTTGAGCATGGTTGTAATCCTCTTCTGAGCATACTTTTCCTGTAAGTTTATTGCAAAATGAAACTATCTTTGGAAGTGATATTTCTTCAAAGCGTGACCATGACTCTATATAATCATATGGAAATATGCCTTTTCTAGTCATTAATATATAGGAGTCCTGATTTTGAAAAATGCTTCTAGTATTCTTCAAATTATTAATAGCCAAATTTGCTGCCAATCAATTTAAGCTAGATCGAAGAAATCTGTTCGAATCTATATTGTCCAATCAAATGACAATGATCCCTAACTCTTACATGGATTAACTTAAAAGTATTCTTATATATACTGCAAGCATAGAGTTGAAAAAGTATGTTTACAAGTCTGTGAATGGAATCATTGTGGTTTCTGTATAACTTCTGTACACAAATAATTTACGGCGTTCACCAACATTTCCACGAAAGGATCCGGATCGTTTTCACCTAACAAAACAGTAATAATAGAAATGGATCTTTTTTGTTTCTTAAATTGTACTTACCAAAAAATGTTCTGTGTTTATCATATTTGCTGTCGGATGTACACTTGATGTAATAACTGAAAGCACATGGGATATGAAGTTGAATATCTGTTGTTGATGGTGATTCTCTATCTGACTCAAAATATGCGTATATGGTACTTTCAACTTTCTCTCGAAATGTTCAAAATAGATTTTATTGTTCTCCTCCGTTGGCAAACTTGTTTTAATTTTGCGGCAAGAGTCGTCACTTCTATGTTTATTCAATTTCTCAAGGGTGGTGGAATTTAAAAGACATCCATTGCATAAATATAATTGAATGCAATTTTTTGTCATTTGGTTTCATATTAATCGAGGAATGTTTTTAATGTACACGTAATGGCTATTCCGGCTTCATTGTTCAAGAAAAGTATGTTCATATGAATGCTCTTCTCCACTTATGAAAATCCAGATTAACAAAATTAACGGGCACATTATTGATCAGAATTATCTTCGCTGTTATATCCCAAATTCTGTATGATGATGTTCTTTGGGCATGCATGGTTATTGTTTCGTCTAGAGCCGAAATAACAGCCCATTTGAAGCAACACTCATCACTGCTTTCCACATTTATGCATGCCTTTTTGTTACTTAGTTTTCTTGGTAGCTTCAAATGCATGGCTCCCTTCAATGGTTGATACTTGTTGACATTTACTTCAATTCTTGTAAATGAAAGTAAACCCCATCCACTGCCCTTTTCCTATAATTCTTCAAGTTTTGTCTTGATGTCATCAACCATATAGCTTAATTGGCTCGGTAAATCTTCTTCACTGAGAGTGGTTACCATCTGAGTCTGCATACTTTTAGAATCAATGCTTAAGTCATCATCGCAGTGTTCAATATTCAATTTGAATGCTTGCAAGCGTTCCTATTCTGCTCTTAGCAATTCCAAAATCACAATATTGTTGATGTCAAAGAGTTTTTCTGCATTTAGAATACTTTCGTCGGTATTTTTGATGGAAAAACTCTTGACACGATTCTTAAATGCTCTTTCAATGAGACAAACATTATTCTGGAGTAATTGTTGTGCATTCAATTTGTGGGAGTTCTTCCTTTGATGACGTACCCATTTACTTTCATCCATCTCTTCATCTCAAACCCGAAAACGTCTGAGGATGATGGAAATGCCGCACAAGGGAGGACTTATCCCAAAAAGACTTATCACAAACTTTGCACGAAAACTTTCAATCCTGAATAGAAACTAATTCTTATTATCAAACACCAAGCAGAGAATTTAAAAATGAGAAGCCAGAAGAACAGTGACTGTGGAAAAAAAGGCGCTCACATAAAAAACAGTGAGAAGAATAGAATTACCCTGTTGAAAAATGCGGAACAGAACTGTGGGAAAAAAAAAGAGTCAACAAAAAAATAAATTGCTTAATCATTCATTTTAAGAACAATAAGCTCTGTTAAATGATAAGCAAAAGAAGAACAGTGGGACAAAACTGTGGAAAAAGGAGGAAGAAAAGAAAACATGGTGAATTCATTCCAATTAGTATTCGCGGAATAATTGTAGGTCCATCAAATTGTGGCAAGACAAATTTTCTGTTGAGCAAAAATATAGATACTTGAAAGAGCTAATTGATTCCATAAAAGGTATGGAGTACAATACATTTTCAAATAACTGCGATATTATGCCCCGTCGGAGGCAAAACGCAATTCGATATTTCTCTTTGATGATGTGGCCTGTGACAAGCAAAATAGCATTCGTGATTACTTCTGTATGGGGCGTCATAATGATGTGGCTAGCTTTTACTTGTGTCAATCATATACACACAAAGCATTTGATTCGGGATAATGCAAATTACATAATCGCATTTAAACTAAATGAGCTCAATCTTAAGCACATATACAATGATCATGTAAATTCTGATATGTCATTCAATCAATTTAGAGAAATGTGTATAGAGTGTTGGAAAGTTCTCTATGGGTTCTTGATTATTTACAAGGACGCACAAGTGGAGAAAAGACGTTATAATAATTGCTTTAAAGAAACTATAATTCCATGAAACTGATAAGTAATGCAAAAACTGTTCAACACAACAGTCTTGTTTCCAGAGCCGCCCTGTTTCTACAACCGACCTGTTTCCGGAACCGACCTGCTTCCAGAATCTACCTATTTGCAAAACCGACCTGTTTCCAAAACCGCCTGTAAAACTGATCTGTTTTTTTATAAAACCTTGTTTGTTTGCACTATGAATGAGAAATTGTTGAAAGATCGGATAAAGACGAAAAAGGATTTGCGGAAAAACTACATGCTTCTTAAAACCGCAAAAATGACTACCAACGAAGAATTGGAAAACAATTTTAATCCAATAGTTGAACCGTTAAGTGAAATCGCCCAGAATTCATAAGACGAAAAACAGAATAACATAATAAAGAAAAAGAAGGAGAACTCAAGTCATTTAAAACAGATACACTATTTACCGCTAAAGAACGACCAAGATGACCAGTTTTCATTTAGTACTCCCACAAATTTCAATGAAAGTACCCCAATCAATTAATTCGACTCAGATCAGGACAAAATGTATGGTTCGTATATAGATGCCGAATCAAATTCGATGAAATTGCGTAGATCAACTTTCGCCGATGATCAACAAAATTTCCAAATTAATGGCGAACCTTTTACTCGTACAAATGGTCTTTACGAATTAATTTTCAATAGAATACCTAGATCAGATTCATTCACCCAACACGACTTGGAGGAGTATCTCAGTATGTTACGGAAAACAGGTGCGCAATCAAGGTGCAGGTGCAAAAATGAAAACAGTACTGCGCAAGTTAAAGGTAATAGAGGCTACAGATGTAATCAGATAATCAAGCCGCTTCTAAGAACAAAGAAAACTGGCAGCGGTTACAACAACAACATGATGTACTCAGAAAACAGTTTTGATTATCTCTACTGGGATGATCCGAATGAACTAGTTAATCGTTCAACATCTCCGGAATGAAATAAATTCAATTGTGGAGGAATTTCGCGAATCAAATATCATACACGTATGGGTCAGTACACGTTGAATCGTCAGCTATCATGGATACATCACTTATATTCGGCGAAATATTGTACTACAGGTCCTCAAGAAACATCAGCACGCAATTCTAGATGAGCACATTAATTTCTTTATTCTAATCAGTTAATTTTCAATCATAAAGCAAGCACATGTATCTGGACCCTCTTTGCAAAAATTTTATTACCAAGGGCAATTTATGAAGTGGCAGCCATAATTAAATGTGGTGAAATTCACATTCTCAAATTTTTTCAGGAACGAAATACAGTTTAATAACTCTGTATAGTGCACAATACAGTTTTTTATATATTTATGTTCATATGGTACACCTCTCATATCTATTATTTCATATTTTGACTTATACTCCATGTCGTATTTTGTCAAGTGCTCAATTTCATTTTATTCACTGACCTACCCAACAACCTCGCTTGGGAACAGTCAAAGACCTCGCGGGCACACTCTTTGCTTTATCTACTTCCTTTGCCTACCAACTTTAATGACACTAAGAACTCACAACGGCATCCCCAAAGAACTGCTATCCACAAACATGACAACAATTACCCCCACACACCACAGCATAGTTCTTGATGCTAAGGATCATACACCAAGTATTATAGCACATGGGCAGTAGAATGGGGAAGCGTGTTAACGAATATCGAAGCATTCACTAGTTTGGGCGTTGCCGTAGCTAATGTAGGTAATGCGAACACGTGTAGTAGAGCGGGTGCGGGCTCGATTGTTGATATTACGTTATTTAGTATGTAGTAGCTTACTTAGTCATACGACTTGGCGTGTCAGCAATCACTACACCCACGCGACAACGGCACGCTGCCTGCGATATATCAATGGCTCGAACGGGTACACAAATCCGCCGCCGTCCAAAGTGTTGGTGGAACGACCACATTAAGGAACTTCGATCAGCCTGTCTTAAGGCACGAAGAAAATATCGACGGTCTAGACGCGATACGGATAGACATCTGATATTGAGGACTTCGTATACAGAAGCACGCGCCGCACTCAAATCTGCCATTAAGTCTAGAAAAAGACAGTGCTTTAAAGATCTTTGCACGCAACTGAACGAAAATGTAAAAGCGTACAAAATTATAACCAAGAAGCTCAAAACACCTCAGAGATCGGCGCAAACTTGCCTGGTATTACTCCGCAGAATCGTAGAAACGCTGTTCTCCTTTCAACATGACGGAGCTCTACTAAGCGAGATCGGAGAACTATGTGAAAACATCCCTGCCATAACAACCGATGAACTCACCTCGGAAATTGAAAGGGCACAGGATCGAAAAGCTCCTGGTCCAGGCGGCATACCAAATCGGGCCTTAAGAATAGCGACGTAGGCCCGCATAGGCTTTTTCGTTAACATGTATAATGCATACTTAAGCGAGGGTCTATTTCCGGAACAATGGAAATACCAACGGTAGGTATTATTACCGAAAGGCAATAAACCGCCGGAGGAGCCTCCATCTTATCGGCCAATGGCAAAATATTGGAGCGAATTATATGCAATAGACAACAGCCTATCATTGAAGCCAATGATGGGCTCGCGGAATACCAGTACACCTTTAGAAAGGGCCGATCGACAATCTACGGGACAAAATTGTTTAAAATTACAGGGGGCGTTCCCCAAGGATCAGTGTTAGATTCTTTACTGCGATTGTGCCTCTTGCACACCCTTCTCCTGCGAAATGGGAGCTTCCCTTGTCCACAGCATCTACAAGCCATAGCCAGCGCCTCCAATAGCGAGCTCCGTCGATTTCGTGGTCGCCCATTAATCCCTGGACGGACTTCCGACAGATCGCTCCCCCTCCGTTGACGAGTGAGCTCTGCACGATCGTCTGGATGGTTCGATGGGCCTTAAGACCGCCGAAGCACAGTGTCGCGACAGGTCTCTACAAGCCTGGAAGTCACAGGAAAAAGAAAAACGCTTCCGCTACGCTGCTTGTAATGCCTCAACTACATGCATGTAGGCGTCGATTTAAGAACCCGCCCTCTGTCCTTCTATCTCAGCTCATAACATACACAGAATGCCCCTCAAGGACAACAGTCGTTAGTTAATTAAACATAGAATCGATTGTCAAAGTCAAACAAGCAAGAAAACTCTCAAACTTACCTCCTTCTCACTTTCGCCACACCACACAGCATCTGATTGAATATGAATACGGACTAAAACCCGATCTCAACCACAGGTTGAGTCAAAATTACAAATTACATTCATTTTATCCGTTTTTTTTTTCATTTCCACTCCCTACTCCACACTCCCCACTCACTACACCACCCCGTGTCAGGATCCGATCCTGATCCTTGTTTTCTCTCCCCCCCCAAAAAGAAAAAACCGATTCATTGTGTTTACAGAGTAAAAACCCATCGAACATTAATTCGCATCTAGATATCGACGAGTACATCAAAGTGAAAAAAGTAAGCAACCGAGATGCCTACTTGAACATCAAGCACCTTCAATCAAACATTTTTTGTTTTTTTTTGTCTGTGTGTGGTTTTTCCTCGTTTTTGTTTTGTTTTTGAATCTTAATCACCGCTAATCCCTGTCTTAGTCTAGTTTTGTTTTTTGTGTGTGTTTTGTTGTGTAATCTTGTGTGGCGTACGTGTCTGTGTTCGTTTTTTTAGAAGCGTCTTCGCTTGCTGTGTGATACTTAAGCTTGCCAGTGATATCTGCCTCGTGAGGGAGAAACTGGGACTAGGGGCTGGAATGCATAAGCGATCGCTGGGGCTTTTAATCGAGGGGGATCACGCGGAATGACTAGGTCGATGAGTCGTTGGCCACTTCGGGGATGAGCAGCTGCTGTCCGGCGACAGCTCCGGGTACTGACTAAGGTCCTGCAGAGGCAAACTGGGCCCAAAAATTCAATCGGAGTTCCTTGAAGCACATCGTCGAGGACATCCTCGGCAGCAGGTGTAAAAAATCGCTCCAGAGGTGTAAGTCCTCCTCTGGCAACGTCGATAGAGACGAACTGGACAGCGTCGCCTCCTGTTTCGCTGACCTCCGGAAATCAGACATTCCTTGAAAGTGTCGCTAATAAACACCCCTAAACCACTGCAGGCGACCAAGAGACTTTAACACTTTCATCCCCCCCTTTAGCTGGCGAATTCTGACACCCCCAGCCTTCGACTCGCCCTAGTTGCCAAGAAATTTGCTTCACAAAACCCCACATGTTCCAGTTCTTCCATTTCATGGGGTTGTCACGTAATTTTCCTCCCACACATCGCCCCGACCGCTTCCCCCGTCAAGTCGCCCCTCAATCTGCATCTACATGAATTTCCCTTTCCATCCCCATACCACCCACCCCTGGACTCGTCCTGGTTCGAGAGAAATCCATTTCACAAGGACGTGTCCGCTCGTAAATGCGTTTATTTTCAACAAAAAAATGCGTGTAAGATGCGTAATTTTTTCAAAAGTCGATTTTCTCCATAATTTCGTCGGAATTTCGGCGCAAGGACCTGGGCCTCAGTGGGGACTGGATAATCGAAGACGATTCAGTCAGAAAATCCGGTCGGAATCGTGGAAACTTCGAGAAAAGTGGGATTGTCAATGACGTCATCAAGGCAGTTGTGTAAATCGATAATAACGGGGGGAAGTCTTCGATGTCCTTTGTGGAACACATTTGGATGGTATTACGTCACTCAACGGAGGGGAACTCGAAGGTGAATTCTTCGATGTCCTTTGTGGAACACATTTGGATGGTATTACGTCCCTCAACGAAGGGGAACTCGAAGGTGAACTCGGCAGTGGACTCGAAGGAGAATCGTTGGTGAAAAGGGGGAGGATTGTCGTGGGCTGTTGTTGAAATGCGGGTCGGTGTTAGAAGCAAACGCTATCAGAGGACATCTGGGAGCTAGAGCAGGAGATATTATCTGGATTATCTTATTGGTCAGTGATTTCTGAGCAAGTGCATACGAGCATGGATGGATGCGTGGAGGGGAACTCGAAGGTGAACTCGGCAGGGAACTCGAAGGAGAATCCTTGGTGAAATGGGGGAGGATTGTCGTGGGCTGTTGTTGAAATGCGGGTCGGTGTTAGAAGGAAACGCTATCAGAGGACATCTGGGAGCTAGAGCAGGAGATATTATCTGGATTATCTTATTGGTCAGTGAATTCTGAGCAAGTGCATACGAGCATGGATGGATGCGTGGAGGAGGATGGACGAGAGTAGGACACGCCTTTGATGCCATTGATGGCGGCTGCCTCGGTGGTAGCTATGCCGACGGCTTTTGTCGTTGGTTCTAGCGTTGTTTCTGCCGAGGATTTTGCCGACGGCACTGTGGTGGCTTTCTAACGACGGCTATTTGGGCGCCTCTGGCGACGGTTCTGTGGTCGACTCTGCCGACGGCACCGTGGTCGACTCTGTCGGCGGCTCTATCGTCGCCTCTGCCGACGGTTCTGTGGTCGCCTCTTTCGACGGTTGTTTGGTCGCCTTTATCGTCGGCGCGGGCGGTAATTTTGTAATCGGATCAGTTCTTGGCGTCTATGGTCGCATCAGCCTCTACCGTCTCCTAGGCCTCTACCGTCGCCTCGGTCTCTACCGTCGCCTCGGCCTCTACCGTCGCCTCGGCAATCCCCAGGGAAGCCACTATTGTAGGTTTCGCGGACGATATTGCTGTTGTTGTCTTGGCGAAATGGCTTGAAGAAATCGAGCTGTATTGCGCTCTTACCAGACTCATGTCGAATATCGGCGGTCCGAAGCAAGGTAAACGATTAATGCTTGCCAGAGTAGTAGCCTCCATACAGCTGTACGGGGCACAAATATGGTCTGATGTAGCACACGAAAGGAATCAAATCTGTGTATAGATTATGTGCACTGAGAGTTAACAGTGCATATCGGACGGTATCCCACTTCGCGATATTGGTACTATCCTCTATGGTACCAATCGATATCCTAGCCTTAGAAGGTAGGCGACACTATGATAATTGCGTGCAAATCGCTCCAACCGTAAATCTAGTGAAGAAACTCGAAAGAAGCCGCAGTGTAGAAACGTGGCAACAACGACTCGTTCCAAGTCTTAAAAAAGGGAGATGGACGTACCGACTAATCCCAAGGATTGACAATTGAATGATGAATCCTTCGGATTGTGCATCGTGAATAGTTCGTCCAGCAACGCTCTTAGTCTTGGACTTGTGGTGGAAGGGACCTCAGTAGCTCAAACTAGTTGAATCCGAATGGTCCATCGTAAGCAGGCACGAGTTAAGAGTTTAACTAGACTTAAATTATGGCCAAGTTAATACACATTTTTACAGTCTGCCAGGGGAAGGGGAAGGCGAGGATTCACACATAAAATAAAGCAAGAAATTATAACTGATTATAACTGAATTATAACTGATAGCCAATGTTGACGAGCAAAATGGAACGACAACTAAACGAAATGCTTGAACAGGGAATTGTAACCGAAAGCAATTCTCAATATAATGTCCTCTTTGGGTGGCTAAATAAGGTTACTACTAGTGATACATTTCCAATACCTAATATTGATACAATATTAGATAGATTGGAAAAGTCGTAGTCTTTCACTAACTTGGAGTTGGCAAAACGGTTCCACCAAATCCTAGTTAAACCTGAGGATAGAAAAAAGGCCGCGTTGTCAACATATATCGGTAAACTTGAATATGTATTAAGTATATTAACAAAGATTGTGTCGTATTTAGACGACATTTTAATTTGTATCACTTTACTTCAGAAACATCTAATAAATTTAAAATTAATTCTACAAGTTCTGCAAGGGGTTGGACTAAAAATTCAGATAAAAAAATTTAAATTTCCTTCCAAAGAAACTGAATTTTTAGGACATGTCCTTAACCCGGAAGGAGTCCAACCCAATCCGGATAATATACGTTGTCACATCAGCATAACGAAGTTCATAACACTTCGGAACTGTGATCGGCACTGCATAAGCATAACGAGGTTCATGACACTCCGGCAGTTCGATCATTGCTGCGTAATGAAGTTTGGTTAATTGCTCATTAATGCTGACTTCGTGGATAATGTGTAACACGTGCATTTCTAATGTTTGTAATGTTTGATCGTGCTGTTGTTGATCTATTTTCAATTAAACATTTCTTGAAATTGTCCAAGAATAAAGAGCCTGACTCCGAAGAGTGTGGATTGTGTAAGAGTAAGTGAATTAAATATTGATATCAAGTCGATTTGTTTTCATTTCGCTCGCACCGCGACGCGACGAATTGTATTTGCCAAAGGCCAATTGACAAAAGTTTAAAATGAGCATGTCTATTATGTATATAGGTCAGCGACTGTGCAAGCACTAAAATGAAACCGGTGTGCAATTATGCGTGGGTGGAATGCCGGAAAAAGAGCGAAAAATAGATAAAGATATAGACGGATGTCCAGATATTATTTATAAATCAGTCCGGTATGCATCTTGCCATGCTATTTTTGCCGATCCCCCCAAAAATATAAAAAAGGCGATATCTTCGATGTTGCTATCGAAGTACAGGTATATATTAACCGCGTGCATCCAGATACATCCAGATTTAACACCCTTAATTCTAAATTGGAGCCAGACCTTTCTCTCGCCAAGGAACACGTTTGGCGCCCATGTTGTATGAAACCTTGAAACACGTCCCTGTAGATTCTGTCAAACCCAAGAGCAAAAAGTTTCGAAAATTACTTTCCGGTTTTCAGCTAACGGTAGAAAACCGTCGTTCTTTCTCGCCGAAATAGAATCATTGAACGAATGAAAACTTGACGCACCTTTCGTATGTACAATCTGGTACGGTAAGCTGCCAGACCAGCTAAAGATTGCCATTGCTGCTGGTGATTCCCTTTCCAATGTAGCGCTCGCTAAGCTTGCGGGCAATATGTGGGAAATCACACGAAACATCGACAACAAAATAATGGTTGTGCACAAGCCAACCAATCAACCGGCCTCGTCCACAACAGCAACGCTTGATGGAGCAAGAATACTGTCGACCTTCAAAAAGCCGCTGAACATGGTCTCAAAAAAATCGGGGGTTGGGCGACCGTGTGACGATTATCGTCACTTTAACGCGCAGACTGTTCCTGATCGCTACCCAATCGCCTACATCAACGAGGACGTACCTAAAATAGCCGTAATAACACCTTCGGTCTTTACGAATGAGGACGCCTTAACGACGACAAATCGCGACAAATGTCATTTCTTCGCAGACAAGATCGAGTTCCTTTGTAATCTGATATCAGGCAACGGTACCCAACCACTTCAAGACAAAATTCAAGCCATCCTGACGTACAAACGGCCCGAATCCTTAGCGCAACTGCGTCAGTTTTTGGCATGACGCAGCTGCTACTCAAGCACCGCTCAATGCGCTACTTAAAGACGTTCGAAAAAAAAAACCGATACCGGTGGTTTGGACAGAAGAGGCTCTGGCAGCCCTTCACAGCGAACTCCGTTTATCTACTGACGCCTCCGGGAAAGCTCTGTGCTGCCCTTCACAGCGAACTCCGTTTATCTACTGACGCCTCCGGGAAAGTCGTTGGAGCTCTACTTGAACAGCTCTACTATAACGCAGAAATAAACTACAGCTTATAAGTTTTTCCAGCCTTGGATAGAGGGATACAACGTAATAATTAGAACAGACCACAAGCCGCTAACACACACCTTTAAACAGCGCTCCGAAAAAGCTTCGCCTCGTCAACTCAGGCATCTAAATTTGATAATCCAATTCACCACCGATATTATATCAGTTAAGGGTATCGACGATGTGATTGCAGATATCTTCTCCCGAATTGAAGCCGCAACAAGCTTACAGAAGATTAATAACACCATACACGTGAAAGCGCTTGCGAATACTCAGGTTAGTGATAATGAGTTACAAAACATGAGTAAACAAACTTCCCTTAAAATACAAAAGTTGTCTATGAGACAAGACTTTAAAGAAGTTTACTGCGATGTGCCACAGAAAAACATTCGACCGTTCGTACCCAAGGCTTTTAGGCGAGTAGTTTTTCAAAGTGTTCATAATTTATCGCATCCTGGAGGCAAAAGTACCTGCAAACTGATCAGTACTCGTTATGCATTTCCATCCATGGAGAAAGACATCATCCCATGAGACATCGTTGAGCCGTTGCCTGATTCTGAAGTAAGAATGGTACTGTCTGATGATGATCGACCGATTTTCGAGATGGCCTGACGCAATTATCATAAAGGATATAACCACAGACACTGTATCCAGACAATTTTTCATAAATTGGATTGCGCGTTTCGGTTGCCCGAAAACTATTAAAACCGACCAGGTATCGCAGTTCGAGCCTGCTCTGCTTAAAGCGATGTTTCAATTAATCGACATTCAGCAAGCGCGTATGACTGCATATCATCCGACCGCCAATGTAATGGCAGAAAGTTGGCACCGTGCTTTAAAAGCCGCCATCCACTGACATCAAACGAATCGATGGACCAAAACACTCTCAGTGATTCTTCCGGACTACGTTCCTGCTACAAAGAAAACCTCAAAGCGTTAGTGTACAATATATGTACAGCACAACATTCCGCATTCCAGGTGAGTTCATCTTACATGAAAATACACCTTCAGACCCCAACATCTTTTTGGAAGATTTTCGCATACACATGCGATACCATCCACCCATAACTGCAACAACAAAAATGTATTGTGCTTCAAACATTTATATAATTGTAGCAATATATTCATGTGCCACGATGCTCCGAAGTTTTAAAAATCAACGTGCTCTACTTTATACAATTTAAATAAAAACTTAATATCGAATTTTATTTCAATCCGTGAGTTTAATTTTTAATTTATTGTGGTATATTGTAGATAATCTCCTCCTAAGTTTACACTAAAATCGATGGAAATTTCCGTCTGACCAAATCGTTTTTTGTTCTTGCACTGGATACAAAGTAATAAATGTACACGCACGGGTTATGTCGGAGTTGGAAACCACCAGCAGAGGAAACGACATACACTCATTCGTCCAAGGAGACGAGTCAGCAATAACAAACACCAAACGTTCATGCGTCAAAGATGACGATTCAGCAGTAACAGATACCACACATTCATTCCCCAAAAGAGATAAGTCAGCAGCTATGATCACTCGAAGGAAGAAGACAGCCTAGACGATCATGCTACTGTGGCCGAAACAATAACAAATCAGTTAGGAACACAATGAGTATCGAGGCGAGAAAAGTAGAAATAAGATTTTAGTCTTAAGACACGATTCATTCAATAAGGTTCGTTCGTTTTTAAAAACTCAATCCGATTCAATCCTCATTTAACTTTCGCGTCAGCATTTAAATCATAGAAAAGTCTATACTTACCCTCTATAACACGAAGTTTATTCTGAATCGCTTCAACCATTGCCATATAGTATTGCTGGTGCAAAACTTCATTTGAACAAAAATCTTCTAGTCGCTTAACATGTGATTCTATTTCCCTCAATTCGTCCCAATACGTTGTTAAGTTGATATAAATGAAAATGCTCCAAAGGCTGTTGGCTAGTATAATCTAATAGAGAATTAGTTAAATTATTTAGATACATAAACAGGGCCGAACTCATAGCCAGTGCTGAAGTCATATCCGGAGCCAAAAGCGAAACACAGACGTGAAAAATATTCTAAAATCAAAAAATAGTTTCGTTTATCTATCTAATACAAAAACTGAATCTACTACAAATTATAACTGTGCTTTCTATATTATTTGCACAAGCGAGACCAATTGTTCTTTTCATATGCTTATTGAATTTAATAATTGTGCTTATATTTCCATCCTACTTATATTCTACTACATATCCATGAGCTGTCCGAATTCCGTATCATATTCTTAGTACCAAAATTCTCCACCAGGATCACAGGCCGATTCGTAAATAGAGCACATCGTTCTCTTTTTATTGTTTCTTATGTTTTATTTTCCGCTCTCTTTCTCATTTACGCCTTGCCATTGACATCAACATGTGATATGGCCTTGCTTACAAAAACATTGTCACTTCAATTAAAATATTCGTGCAGAGCTTGGACACTCGCTTAGAAGGGATATCCACGGTAGTTAGATGGATCAGCTATAGAGCCTTTATTGTGGATTGGGTGTATTGTAGCTTGCTTAAATTGTAACATAACTCCAACTAAATCAGCAAATTATTGCTTCAAAAAATAGTGATTTCTGTTGTGCTTCGCTAACTTAAATTTGCACTCGAAGAATGTGCCTGACCTTAGTACCCTCGTGCACACTTTCACTGGACAAAATAATGTTGAACGTAACTCAGATTGAATTTAATATATTATTATAATTTTTATTTGAATAAATACATTTTAAATTTAAGTAGAGCGATTTTCAAAATGAGCTGGTTTTACTTTGACAGGAATGCCATGATTTTTGTGTTAAAGAATAGCAAATCCTCAAAAACGCATACAGGCCACAATACCACTACATGTGTATACGGTTGACACATGCAAATATGTATCCCCTATCCACCCAGTCGTAACAAGCCACGTTTATCTAGTTACTTATTATGTGTGTTTTATTAGCCGTGTTAATTATCGTTTTCAGTCGATACATACGCCACGGATATTGATTAATCGAAAACAGTCATTAACACTGAACGCAAGAACGCATCTATTTACAAATAAAGTTCTTGTGTTCAGTAGAGTAATCTAACAGAGAATTAGTTAAATTATTTAGATAAATAAAGAGGGACGAACACAGCCAGTACTGAAGTCAATGCCACCGCAAAAGTCATATCCGGAGCTAGAAGCGAAACAGAGACGTGAAAAATATTCTGAAATCAAGAAATAGTTTATTTTGTCTATCTAATACAAAAACTGAATCTACTACAAATTATAACTGTGCTTTCTATATTATTTACACAAGCGAGACCAATTGTTCTTTTCATATGCATATTGGATTTTATAATTGTGTTTATATTTCCGTCCTACTTATATTCTACTACATATCCATGAGCTGTCCGAATTCCGTATCATATTCTTAGAACCAAATTTTCCACCAGGATCACAGGCCGATTCGCAAATAGAGCACATCGTTCTGTTTTTGTTATGTTTTATTTTCCGCTCTCTTTCTCATTTACGCCTTGCCATTGACATCAACATGTGACATGGCCTTGTTTACAAAAACATTGCTGTTTCAATCAGAATAGAATCTAAATAGAATCTACTACAAATTAAAACTTGAATGGCTGTGCTAACTACATCAATTATACAAGCGAGACCAATTGTTTTTTCCATATTTGTATAGACTTTTAAAACTGTATTTACATTTCCGTCCTCCGCAAGAACGCATCTATTAAAAATAATATTATTGTGTTCAGTAGAGTAATCTAATAGAGAATTAGCTAAATTATTTAGATAAATATACAGGGATGAACTCATAGGTAGTGCTGAAGCAAGACACAGACGTGAACAATAGTCTGAAATCAAAAAACAGTTTCCTTTATCTATATAATACAAACACTGAATCTACTACAAATTGTAACTGTGCTTTCAATATTATTTACACAAGGGTTATGTCGGATTTGGAGACCACCAGCAGAGGAAACGACATACACTCATTCGTCCAAGGAGACGAGTCAGCAATAACACACACCAAACGTTCATCCGTCAAAGATGATGACTCAGCAGTAATAGATACCACACACTCATTCTCCAAAACTGATAAGTCAGCAACTATGATCAATACCAGGAAAAAGACAGCCCAGATGATTATGCAACTGTCGCCGAAACAATAACAAATCAGTTAGGAACACAATGAGTATCGAATCGAGAAAAGTAGAATTAAGGTTTTAGTCTTAAGACACGATTCAATCAATAAAGTTCGTTCGTTTTTTAAAAACTCAATCCGCTTAAATCCTCATAACGCACGCGCATTTTTATAAGAAATTGGTTTCTGTTTTTAATTTGCTGGTTTATAATAATACGGATAAGTCCAGTTATTACACTAAATGTATTACATATAAGCCTAAGGATTAGTATGGTTTAAGTAGTATTTTAATCCAGTGAGTAGATTTTCGTTAAAATTTTTGCAAAGAAAAGTTGTTCATGTTCCTAAGAAAGGCTCACCGAAAATATAAACGGGCCTACCTTAATAGCATGGTAGGGTCTGTGCACACAGGGCAAAATTGCTGATCGCTCCCAACTTGGCGGGATAGCAGCAACGATCCTGGTCGATGCATAGATCAAGTTGTCATACAGCCACCTATCGGCGCTCCCTGGATAGCCTCCACAACACTCGTTGTGAGGTGAACTAATGTATGCAACGACCCCTTGGTGGTCGCCCACATAAAACAACGACCGTTACGAGTGAGCAAACTATCTTGGATCAACGGACGGAATCGAAACAACAACGACACTGGGGGAAAAAAGGATAGTGATTCGCGAAAGTGCCCCTGGAACGTAAGAACACTCTACACTCCAGGGGCCGCTCATAAACTAGAAAATATCCTCACGGAGTACAAGGCGGATATTACTGCAATCCAGGAAATACGCTGGATGGGACAAGGAATAATGAAGAAGAAAGAGAGACACGCCTTTACCGATAAGGCTGAAGACTCCGTCAAAGATGACTATTACGATCTCTTGGACGGTGCCTACGGATCCTGTCGGGAGTACTATGTCAAAATCGTGCTCGGAGACTTCAATGCCAAAATCGGTAAGGAAATCATCTTTGGCGGAGTGATAGAAAAGCACAGCCTCCACGACACGGCAACAGATAACGGCTTTCGACTCACTGACTTTCAACTGCGTCAGTTTTTGGCATGACGCAGCTGCTACTCAAGCACCGCTCAATGCGCTACTTAAAGACGTTCGAAAAAAAAAACCGATACCGGTGGTTTGGACAGAAGAGGCTCTGGCAGCCCTTCACAGCGAACTCCGTTTATCTACTGACGCCTCCGGGAAAGCTCTGTGCTGCCCTTCACAGCGAACTCCGTTTATCTACTGACGCCTCCGGGAAAGTCGTTGGAGCTCTACTTGAACAGCTCTACTATAACGCAGAAATAAACTACAGCTTATAAGTTTTTCCAGCCTTGGATAGAGGGATACAACGTAATAATTAGAACAGACCACAAGCCGCTAACACACACCTTCAAACAGCGCTCCGAAAAAGCTTCGCCTCGTCAACTCAGGCATCTAAATTTGATAATCCAATTCACCACCGATATTATATCAGTTAAGGGTATCGACGATGTGATTGCAGATATCTTCTCCCGAATTGAAGCCGCAACAAGCTTACAGAAGATTAATAACACCATACACGTGAAAGCGCTTGCGAATACTCAGGTTAGTGATAATGAGTTACAAAACATGAGTAAACAAACTTCCCTTAAAATACAAAAGTTGTCTATGAGACAAGACTTTAAAGAAGTTTACTGCGATGTGCCACAGAAAAACATTCGACCGTTCGTACCCAAGGCTTTTAGGCGAGTAGTTTTTCAAAGTGTTCATAATTTATCGCATCCTGGAGGCAAAAGTACCTGCAAACTGATCAGTACTCGTTATGCCTTTCCATCCATGGAGAAAGACATCATCCCATGAGACATCGTTGCCTGATTCTGAAGTAAGAATGGTACTGTCTGATGATGATCGACCGATTTTCGAGATGGCCTGACGCAATTATCATAAAGGATATAACCACAGACACTGTATCCAGACAATTTTTCATAAATTGGATTGCGCGTTTCGGTTGCCCGAAAACTATTAAAACCGACCAGGTATCGCAGTTCGAGCCTGCTCTGCTTAAAGCGATGTTTCAATTAATCGACATTCAGCAAGCGCATATCATCCGACCGCCAATGTAATGGCAGAAAGTTGGCACCGTGCTTTAAAAGCCGCCATCCACTGACATCAAACGAATCGATGGACCAAAACACGTTCCTGCTACAAAGAAAACCTCAAAGCGTTAGTGTACAATATATGTACAGCACAACATTCCGCATTCCAGGTGAGTTCATCTTACATGAAAATACACCTTCAGACCTCAACATCTTTTTGGAAGATTTTCGCATACACATGCGATACCAGCCACCCATAACTGCAACAACAAAAATGTATTGTGCTTCAAACATTTATATAATTGTAGCAATATATTCATGTGCCACGATGCTCCGAAATTTTAAAAATCAACGTGCTCTACTTTATACAATTTAAATAAAAACTTAATATCGAATTTTATTTCAATCCGTGAGTTTAATTTTTAATTTATTGTGGTATATTGTAGACAATCTCCTCCTAAGTTTACACTAAAATCGATGGAAATTTCCGTCTGACCAAATCGTTTTTTGTTCTTGCACTGGATACAAAGTAATAAATGTACACGCACGGGTTATGTCGGAGTTGGAAACCACCAGCAGAGGAAACGACATACACTCATTCGTCCAAGGAGACTAGTCAGCAATAACAAACACCAAACGTTCATGCGTCAAAGATGACGATTCAGCAGTAACAGATACCACACATTCATTCCCCAAAAGAGATAAATCAGCAGCTATGATCACTACCAGGAAGAAGACAGCCTAGACGATCATGCTACTGTGGCCGAAACAATAACAAATCAGTTAGGAACACAATGAGTATCGAGGCGAGAAAAGTAGAAATAAGATTTTAGTCTTAAGACACGATTCATTCAATAAGGTTCGTTCGTTTTTAAAAACTCAATCCGATTCAATCCTCATTTAACTTTCGCGTCAGCATTTAAATCATAGAAAAGTCTATACTTAACCTCTATAACACGAAGTTTATTCTGAATCGCTTCAACCGTTGCCATATAGTATTGCTGGTGCAAAACTTCATTTGAACAAAAATCTTCTAGTCGCTTAACATGTGATTCTATTTCCCTCAATTCGTCCCAATACGTTGTTAAGTTGATATAAATGAAAATGCTCCAAAGGCTGTTGGCTAGTATAATCTAATAGAGAATTAGTTAAATTATTTAGATACATAAACAGGGCCGAACTCATAGCCAGTGCTGAAGTCATACACAGACGTGAAAAATATTCTAAAATCAAAAAATAGTTTCGTTTATCTATCTAATACAAAAACTGAATCTACTACAAATTATAACTGTGCTTTCTATATTATTTGCACAAGCGAGACCAATTGTTCTTTTCATATGCTTATTGAATTTAATAATTGTGCTTATATTTCCATCCTACTTATATTCTACTACATATCCATGAGCTGTCCGAATTCCGTATCATATTCTTAGTACCAAAATTCTCCACCAGGATCACAGGCCGATTCGCAAATAGAGCACATCGTTCTCTTTTTATTGTTTCTTATGTTTTATTTTCCGCTCTCTTTCTCATTTACGCCTTGCCATTGACATCAACATGTGATATGGCCTTGTTTACAAAAACATTGTCACTTCAATTAAAATATTCGTGCAGAGCTTGGACACTCGCTTAGAAGGGATATCCACGGTAGTTAGATGGATCAGCTATAGAGCCTTTATTGTGGATTGGGTGTATTGTAGCTTGCTTAAATTGTAACATAACTCCAACTAAATCAGCAAATTATTGCTTCAAAAAATAGTGATTTCTGTTGTGCTTCGCTAACTTAAATTTGCACTCGAAGAATGTGCCTGACCTTAGTACCCTCGTGCACACTTTCACTGGACAAAATAATGTTGAACGTAACTTAGATTGAATTTAATATAATATTATAATTTTTATTTGAATAAATACATTTTAAATTTAAGTAGAGCGATTTTCAAAATGAGCTGGTTTTACTTTGACAGGAATGCCATGATTTTTGTGTTAAAGAATAGCAAATCCTCAAAAACGCATACAGGCCACAATACCACTACATGTGTATACGGTTGACACATGCAAATATGTATCCCCTATCCACCCAGTCGTAGCACGTTTATCTAGTTACTTATTATGTGTGTTTTATTAGCCGTGTTAATTATCGTTTTCATACGCCACGGATATTGATTAATCGAAAACAGTCATTAACACTGAACGCAAGAAGGCATCTATTTACAAATAAAGTTCTTGTGTTCAGTAGAGTAATCTAACAGAGAATTAGTTAAATTATTTAGATAAATAAAGAGGGACGAACACAGCCAGTGCTGAAGTCAATGCCACCGCAAAAGTCATATCCGGAGCTAGAAGCGAAACAGAGACGTGAAAAATATTCTGAAATCAAGAAATAGTTTATTTTGTATATCTAATACAAGAACTGAATCTACTACAAATTATAACTGTGCTTTCTATTTTATTTACACAAGCAAGACCAATTGTTCTTTTCATATGCATATTGAATCTTCTAATATTGTTTATATTTCCATCCTACTTATATTCTACTACATATCCAGGAGCTGTCCGAATTCCGTATCATATTCTTAGTACCAAAATTCTCCACCAGGATCACAGGCCGATTCGCAAATAGAGCACATCGTTCTCTTTTTATTGTTTCTTATGTTTTATTTTCCGCTCTCTTTCTCATTTACGCCTTGCCATTGACATCAACATGTGATATGGCCTTGTTTACAAAAACATTGTCACTTCAATTAAAATATTCGTGCAGAGCTTGAACACTCGCTTAGAAGGGATATCCACGGTAGTTAGATGGATCAGCTATAGAGCCTTTATTGTGGATTGGGTGTATTGTAGCTTGCTTAAATTGTAACATAACTCCAACTAAATCAGCAAATTATTGCTTCAAAAAATAGTGATTTCTGTTGTGCTTCGCTAACTTAAATTTGCACTCGAAGAATGTGCCTGACCTTAGTACCCTCGTGCACACTTTCACTGGACAAAATAATGTTGAACGTAACTCAGATTGAATTTAATATATTATTATAATTTTTATTTGAATAAATACATTTTAAATTTAAGTAGAGCGATTTTCAAAATGAGCTGGTTTTACTTTGACAGGAATGCCATGATTTTTGTGTTAAAGAATAGCAAATCCTCAAAAACGCATACAGGCCACAATACCACTACATGTGTATACGGTTGACACATGCAAATATGTATCCCCTATCCACCCAGTCGTAACAAGCCACGTTCATCTAGTTACTTATTATGTGTGTTTTATTAGCCGTGTTAATTATCGTTTTCAGTCGATACATACGCCACGGATATTGATTAATCGAAAGCAGTCATTAACACTGAACGCAAGAACGCATCTATTTACAAATAAAGTTCTTGTGTTCAGTAGAGTAATCTAACAGAGAATTAGTTAAATTATTTAGATAAATAAAGAGGGACGAACACAGCCAGTGCTGAAGTCAATGCCACCGCAAAAGTCATATCCGGAGCTAGAAGCGAAACAGAGACGTGAAAAATATTCTGAAATCAAGAAATAGTTTATTTTGTCTATCTAATACAAAAACTGAATCTGCTACAAATTATAACTGTGCTTTCTATTTTATTTACACAAGCAAGACCAATTGTTCTTTTCATATGCATATTGAATCTTCTAATTTTGTTTATATTTCCGTCCTACTTCTATTCTACTACATATCCATGAACTGTCCGGATTCCGTATCATATTCTTAGTACCAAAATTCTCTACCAGGATCACATCCCGATTCCCCAATAGAGAACATCGTTATCTGTTTATTGTTTCTTATGTTTTATTTGCCGCTCTCTTTATCATTTACGCCTTACCAGTGACATCAACATGTGATATGACCTTTTTTACAAAAACCATGCTGTTTCAATCAAAATAGAATCTAAATAGAATCTCTACAAATTAAAACTTGAATTGCCGTGCTTTGTACATCAATACAATCACTACAATACCACCACATGTGTATACGGTTGACACATGAATATCTATCCTGAATATCTATAACGTAAATAAATTATTTAGATAAATAAAGAGGGGCGTACTCATAGCCACAGCTGAAGTCACTGCCACCGCAGAAGTCATATCCGGAGCCAGAAGCGAAACACAGACGTGAATAATATTCTGAAATCAAAAAAAAGTTTCTTTTGTCTATCTAATACAAAAACTGAATCTACTACAATTATAACTGTGTTTCTATATTATTTACACAAGCGAGACCAATTGTTCTTTTCATATGCATATTGGATTTTATAATTGTGTTTATATTTCCGTCATACTTATATTCTACTACATATCCATGAGCTGTCCGAATTCCGTATCATATTCTTAGTACCAAAATTCTCTACCAGGATCACAACCCGATTCGCAAATAGAGCACATCGTTCTGTTTTTGTTATGTTTTATTTTCCGCTCTCTTTCTCATTTACGCCTTGCCATTGACATCAACATGTGACATGGCCTTGTTTACAAAAACATTGTTGTTTCAATCAGAATAGAATCTAAATAGAATCTACTACAAATTAAAACTTGAATGGCTGTGCTAACTACATCAATTATACAAGCGAGACCAATTGTTTTTTCCATATTTGTATAGACTTTTAAAACTGTATTTACATTTCCGTCCTCCGCAAGAACGCATCTATTTACAAATAATATTATTGTGTTCTGTAGAGTAATCTAATAGAGAATTAGCTAAATTATTTAGATAAATAAACAGGGATGAACTCATAGCTAGTGCTGAAGCAAGACACAGACGTGAACAATAGTCTGAAATCAAAAAACAGTTTCCTTTATCTATATAATACAAACACTGAATCTACTACAAATTGTAACTGTGCTTTCAATATTATTTACACAAGGGTTATGTCGGATTTGGAGACCACCAGTAGAGGAAACGACATACACTCATTCGTCCAAGGAGACGAGTCAGCAATAACACACACCAAACGTTCATCCGTCAAAGATGATGACTCAGCAGTAATAGATACCACACACTCATTCTCCAAAACTGATAAGTCAGCAACTATGATCAATACCAGGAAAAAGACAGCCCAGATGATTATGCAACTGTCGCCGAAACAATAACAAATCAGTTAGGAACACAATGAGTATCGAATCGAGAAAAGTAGAATTAAGATTTTAGTCTTAAGACACGATTCAATCAATAAAGTTCGTTCGTTTTTTAAAAACTCAATCCGCTTAAATCCTCATAACGCACGCGCATTTTTATAAGAAATTGGTTTCTGTTTTTAATTTGCTGGTTTATAATAATACGGATAAGTCCAGTTATTACACTAAATGTATTACATATAAGCCTAAGGATTAGTATGGTTTAAGAAGTATTTTAATCCAGTGAGTAGATTTTCGTTAAAATTTTTGCAAAGAAAAGTTTTTCATGTTCCTAAGAAAGGCTCACCGAAAATATAAACGGGCCTACTTTAATAGCATGGTAGGGTCTATCGGTCTAGGTCACCTATCGGCGCTCCCTGGATAGCCTCCACAACACTCGTTGTGAGGTGAACTAATGTATGCAACGACCCCTTGGTGGTCGCCCACGTAAAACAACGACCGTTACGAGTGAGCAAACTATCTTGGATCAACGGACGGAATCGAAACAACAACGACACTGGGGGAAAAAAGGATAATGATTCGCGAAAGTGCCCCTGGAACGTAAGAACACTCTACACTCCAGGGGCCGCTCATAAACTAGAAAATATCCTCACGGAGTACAAGGCGGATATTACTGCAATCCAGGAAATACGCTGGATAGGACAAGGAATAATGAAGAAGAAAGAGAGACACGCCTTTACCGATAAGGCTGTAGACTCCGTCAAAGATGACTATTACGATCTCTTGGACGGTGCCTACGGATCCTGTCGGGAGTACTATGTCAAAATCGGTAAGGAAATCATCTTTGGCGGAGTGATAGAAAAGCACAGCCTCCACGACACGACAACAGATAACGGCTTTCGACTCACTGACTTTGCGACAATATGGTCATAAGAAGCACAAGATTCCCTCGCAAAAGAATCCACACAGCAACCTGACGATCTCCGGACGGTCGAACCGCCAACCAAATTGAACATGTGCTCATTGACACAAGTATATCAGTATTTTAACAAACACGTGGATGCTGCTCCAGCCCGAGCCCTAGGCGCTTTCGCTCTTACAAAGAGACTGCTTTACAACAGCCAACTCGATGCGAGGGTGAAGGTAATCTGCTACATGGCCGTCATCCGGCCAATACTCACTTATGACTGTCCCGTATGGTTCAACGTGAGTGCAAGCTTGATGGAAAAGATTCCGGTGTTTGAGAGGGCTTGTCTTAGAGCTTGTCTTCGCCTTACAGAGCGCCAGACTCCCAGTACAAAAAAGTCTAGTCCAATGAGGTATTATACAACAGATACGAGTGGACAGTTTCCTGTTGAAATTATTTCGAGGCCATACTGCCAGAGCGATGAACTCAACCAATGCCCTGATCTCTGGGGGCTTACTACCCCAATCCTCAATACCAGAAAAGGGTACGTCATAACGGCTTCATCCCCCCAGAGTATCAAGGCAAGATGTTCGGGATGTTGCAATGGAACAACGGAAATGCTGGTGGCTGTGGAGTGAGGAAACTCCCTCATCGAATCCTTTAGACCCGGGTTAATAACGGGCAGTGCGTATCGGTCTTTGTCTTCTATCTGATTAGACGCAATTTGATCAGCCGCAACCAATGGCCGACCTACATATCTTAGGGTAGTTTTTTAGGGTAGTATTAAGCTGTATATACATATATATATAAAAAAAAAAATATTAAGGAAAAAAGGAAGAAAAACGAAGTTTACACATGTGTACACTTGTGTATGCACATGTATTTTATATTAAAGACATATGCATAAATGTGTGGGTATATTATAATATACATATATATATATATATATGTATGTTTAGTTTAAGGTAGTTCCACTTATTTTAAGGTAGTATGTAAGTTAGTGTATAAGTTTTTTATAGTTTTCTTAATCTTAATTTAGATTTAAATATATTTACTTTTAATACAAATGCATTGTTAGGTTAAGTCGAAAGACATAGTTTAAGATTAAGTTAGCTTAGAGTGCCCGCTGAGGGCCAGTAAGTTAGAAGTAGTAGCAAAGTTCGTCCAACTAGTTTAAAGTATTTTTGTCTAGTATTTAAGTGTTTGTTATGAATTAATGAAATGAAAATGAAGTAAAATGAAAATGAAAAATTAATGTTATATTTTATGCTTGTTGAATTATGTTTATTCCAAGTTACTTTCTGCCGCGTTTATTCTTAGCTTTTGTTTTCTGTGGTCTACGTTTAGGAGTTGGATGTTGACATTTGAAGAGCCGTGAGTTCTTTGGCAATTCAATGTTGCCTTCGGTAACTGTATGTTCTTTTCTTTCTTTTTTTTGTACTACCGGATAAGTAACCCTTGCTTCCGCGAACCCTAACATCGCGAAAGCTCACGGGGTGATATTCACAACAGGGATAGAGCATGCGTTGACGAGGCGTTGGAGGTTTCCCTTTACCTTGTATGGAAATTGTGGATCAGGGAAAGATGAAACAGTATTATATAACAGTATTGCGGCGGGCAATTTTGCATAGCGACAACCCGCAGTACGCTTAATTGGTTGGCGAGCTGGACTGCCCCACACTTAATCAAGTCAGCGACATCGTTGAGAATCCACCACCCCAAGGTAATATCTGACACTCAAAGAATGCATTATTAACATCTTCACAGAGTCACCGTTGAAGCCTGCATCCTGGCAGGCAACAACATCCAGGACGAATTCTTGTGCACACTGTGGATGACCGCAACAATAATCGTTGACGCATTCGATCCCGTACACCAAGTCGTAACCGTAATCAGAAAAGGCAAACGAAAAAGCACTGAGTTACTACCACGCAAAATTCGGCGGAGGAGCGCGGAAATGCAGCGTCCCATGCAAGTATTTTCCGAAGGCTACGGAAAACTAGAGTCCTGTTTGCAATGCCAGGCGGAAAGCAACGAGCGCTGAAGAACAGCCTTATCGTCAGAAACCAGCGTTCACACAATCGGATGTGAATCCCAGTTCCACCAGTTATTGCGAACGTACCCTGCCTTGACCAATCTCGCAAGGAAGATCTCGAGCCATAATACGACATTACATTGTCACAACAGGACCACCAATTGCAGAACGCGCACGGAGGTTACCACCGGAAAAACTGTCTATAGCCCGAAAAGAATTCGGATTCATGGTCGAACAAGACTATTGTCGCCCACCAGATAGCCCTTGGGCAAGTTTCCTTCACCTGGCACCAAAGAAGGGTAGAACATGGAGACCGTGTGGTGACTACAGCATATTAAAAGCAATCACCTAACCGGATAGATAACCCATGAGGCACATTCATGTTGCGTTACCAGTAATGAAATGAAAGAACGTGTTCTCCAAAATATATCTCGTGCGCGCCTACAACCAGAGCCCTATGGCAAAGGAAGACATTCCGAAAACCACAGTCATTACTCCGTTTGGCTTATTCGGCATGAAAAACGCATCCCAAGCTGGACTGGAATATTTTTTCTCGTGTTACATTGACGATATCTTCGTGGCATCCGACAACACTGCAGAACACCTTCAACACCTAATGATCAACACCTAAGTATGAAATCGTTACTGGACAGACTGCTAGAAACCTTGGAGGGTTCTGAAGCTGTGGACGAAGGGAAACTGAATGAGACAGAGAGGAAGATCGATGGGTGTGGTGGAACATCGACGCAAGTAGCGACGGAGTCTGCCGCGGACAGGTGAACCCTACCAGTGCAGGGGAAGGTCGACAACTTATCCAAGTGGGGATTAAGTTTCTCGGGAGAGCGATGTAACGCTTCCCTAAATTCTTTCCTCGAAAGAGTGAAGGAGATGCGTGAAGCGAGTGGTGTGGCGGAGGTAGCGTTGTATAGGGCCGCGGTCAATTTATTTAGTGGGAAGGTGTTGATTTAAGACTCTCACCAGAGTTGGTGAGCGAACTCAAATTACAGTTCCTCCCTCCTAACTACGACGACTTATTGATGGACGAAATAAGGAGGCGGAACCAGAATCTCTTCAGAATTCAAGCAGGCTCAAACAAAAATTGAATGGGCATTGTCGCGGCTGACAAGATCTCAACCGGCTACGTTGATTTGAGATTCCCACCAGAGTTGGTGAGCGAACTCAAATTAGAGTACCTCCCTCATAACTACAATGACTTATTGATGGACGAAATAAGGAGGCGGACCCAGAATCTCTTCAGAATTCAAGCAGGCTCAAACTACAATTGAATGGGCATTGTCGCGGCTGACAAGATCTCAGCAGGCTACTGAGGAACACGAAGCAGAGAAAAGAAAATTGAAATCGTTACTGGCCAGACTGCTATAAACCTTGGAGGGTTCTGAAGCTGTGGACGAAGGGAAACTGAATGAGACAGAGAGGAAGATCGATGGGTGTGGTGGAACATCGACGCAAGTAGCGACGGAGTCTGCCGCTGACAGGCGAACCCTACCAGTGCAGGGGAAGGTCGACAACTTATCCAAGTGGGGATTAAGTTTCTCGGGGGAGCGATGTGGCGCTGCCCTAAATTCTTTCCTCGAAAGAGTGGAGGAGGTGCGTGAAGCGAGTGGTGTGGCGGAGGTAGCGTTGTTTAGGGCCGCGGTCAATTTATTTAGTGGGAAGGCGTTGATTTGAGAGTTTCACCAGAGTTGGTGAGCGAACCGAAATTAGAGATCCTCCCTCCTAACTACGATGACTTATTGATGGACGAAATAAGGAGGCGGAATTCAAGAAGGCTCAAACTAAAATTGAATGGGCATTGTCGCGGCTGACAAGATCTCAAACGGCTACGTTGAATTGAGATTCCCTGCACTGGTAGGGTTCGCCTGTCCGCGGCATGCTCTGTCGCTCCTTGCGTCGATGTTCCACCACACCCATTGATCTTCCTTTCTGTCTCGTTCAGGTTTCTAGCAGTCTGGCCAGTAACGTTTTCAATTTTCCTTTCTCTGCTTCGTGTTCCTCAGTAGCCGTTTGAGATCTTGTCAGCCGCGACAATGCCCATTCAATTTTAGTTTCCGACTCACCTTTTAAAATTTTCCACGCCACTGACGTACACTACTTCTTTAACAATGCTCTGAGTAGTGCGCATTATCCGTAAAATATTCTTCGAATCCGTCCAACCTCAGGTCAGTTAGTATCCTTCCGAACGACCTGATGTGTACACTATTACGTGAGGAAGAGGACTTATCGGATCGCCCAATAAAATGTTGAACATGTTCACCGAATTAAGCTCACCCTGTTGGAGACCATTTTTAACTTCAGATATATCTGTAGAGGTCACATTGCCATTCTTCCGATTGATCAAAGCTCTATTTATCACCTTCTCGGATACTTTACTGATGTCATGAGTCGGCTTTGTTTATATTATTGAGAGTAGCAAGAAAAAAAGCATGTGCAAAATACGTCCGACGGCAAGGGTAGATTTGTAGAGTCCTGCGCAGAACCAGTGCACGATGATAACTGTCAATAGATGGTTAATAGGTTCCAGATTCAAGTCAAGCTGAAACTACTGAAGAGCATCGAGAATTATCTAGAAGAGGTCTAGGTAGGCTAAACATTTTTCATACTGGGTATCCGGGTTGAATTCGAAAAGAGTACAATATGCTAAATACCATGACTGGAAGTAATATTGAAGGTAGGAGAAACTAAAACTAAGATTGAAATTTTAAAAATCAACCACAGTCAGTGCTCTACTTTATACAATTTAAATAAAAACTTAATATCGAATTTTATTTCAATCCGTGAGTTTAATTTTTAATTTATTGTGGTATATTGTAGACAATCTCCTCCTAAGTTTACACTAAAATCGATGGAAATTTCCGTCTGACCAAATCGTTTTTTGTTCTTGCACTGGATACAAAGTAATAAATGTACACGCACGGGTTATGTCGGAGTTGGAAACCACCAGCAGAGGAAACGACATACACTCATTCGTCCAAGGAGACTAGTCAGCAATAACAAACACCAAACGTTCATGCGTCAAAGATGACGATTCAGCAGTAACAGATACCACACATTCATTCCCCAAAAGAGATAAATCAGCAGCTATGATCACTACCAGGAAGAAGACAGCCTAGACGATCATGCTACTGTGGCCGAAACAATAACAAATCAGTTAGGAACACAATGAGTATCGAGGCGAGAAAAGTAGAAATAAGATTTTAGTCTTAAGACACGATTCATTCAATAAGGTTCGTTCGTTTTTAAAAACTCAATCCGATTCAATCCTCATTTAACTTTCGCGTCAGCATTTAAATCATAGAAAAGTCTATACTTAACCTCTATAACACGAAGTTTATTCTGAATCGCTTCAACCGTTGCCATATAGTATTGCTGGTGCAAAACTTCATTTGAACAAAAATCTTCTAGTCGCTTAACATGTGATTCTATTTCCCTCAATTCGTCCCAATACGTTGTTAAGTTGATATAAATGAAAATGCTCCAAAGGCTGTTGGCTAGTATAATCTAATAGAGAATTAGTTAAATTATTTAGATACATAAACAGGGCCGAACTCATAGCCAGTGCTGAAGTCATATCCGGAGCCAAAAGCGAAACACAGACGTGAAAAATATTCTAAAATCAAAAAATAGTTTCGTTTATCTATCTAATACAAAAACTGAATCTACTACAAATTATAACTGTGCTTTCTATATTATTTGCACAAGCGAGACCAATTGTTCTTTTCATATGCTTATTGAATTTAATAATTGTGCTTATATTTCCATCCTACTTATATTCTACTACATATCCATGAGCTGTCCGAATTCCGTATCATATTCTTAGTACCAAAATTCTCCACCAGGATCACAGGCCGATTCGCAAATAGAGCACATCGTTCTCTTTTTATTGTTTCTTATGTTTTATTTTCCGCTCTCTTTCTCATTTACGCCTTGCCATTGACATCAACATGTGATATGGCCTTGTTTACAAAAACATTGTCACTTCAATTAAAATATTCGTGCAGAGCTTGGACACTCGCTTAGAAGGGATATCCACGGTAGTTAGATGGATCAGCTATAGAGCCTTTATTGTGGATTGGGTGTATTGTAGCTTGCTTAAATTGTAACATAACTCCAACTAAATCAGCAAATTATTGCTTCAAAAAATAGTGATTTCTGTTGTGCTTCGCTAACTTAAATTTGCACTCGAAGAATGTGCCTGACCTTAGTACCCTCGTGCACACTTTCACTGGACAAAATAATGTTGAACGTAACTTAGATTGAATTTAATATAATATTATAATTTTTATTTGAATAAATACATTTTAAATTTAAGTAGAGCGATTTTCAAAATGAGCTGGTTTTACTTTGACAGGAATGCCATGATTTTTGTGTTAAAGAATAGCAAATCCTCAAAAACGCATACAGGCCACAATACCACTACATGTGTATACGGTTGACACATGCAAATATGTATCCCCTATCCACCCAGTCGTAGCACGTTTATCTAGTTACTTATTATGTGTGTTTTATTAGCCGTGTTAATTATCGTTTTCAGTCGATACATACGCCACGGATATTGATTAATCGAAAACAGTCATTAACACTGAACGCAAGAAGGCATCTATTTACAAATAAAGTTCTTGTGTTCAGTAGAGTAATCTAACAGAGAATTAGTTAAATTATTTAGATAAATAAAGAGGGACGAACACAGCCAGTGCTGAAGTCAATGCCACCGCAAAAGTCATATCCGGAGCTAGAAGCGAAACAGAGACGTGAAAAATATTCTGAAATCAAGAAATAGTTTATTTTGTATATCTAATACAAGAACTGAATCTACTACAAATTATAACTGTGCTTTCTATTTTATTTACACAAGCAAGACCAATTGTTCTTTTCATATGCATATTGAATCTTCTAATATTGTTTATATTTCCATCCTACTTATATTCTACTACATATCCAGGAGCTGTCCGAATTCCGTATCATATTCTTAGTACCAAAATTCTCCACCAGGATCACAGGCCGATTCGCAAATAGAGCACATCGTTCTCTTTTTATTGTTTCTTATGTTTTATTTTCCGCTCTCTTTCTCATTTACGCCTTGCCATTGACATCAACATGTGATATGGCCTTGTTTACAAAAACATTGTCACTTCAATTAAAATATTCGTGCAGAGCTTGGACACTCGCTTAGAAGGGATATCCACGGTAGTTAGATGGATCAGCTATAGAGCCTTTATTGTGGATTGGGTGTATTGTAGCTTGCTTAAATTGTAACATAACTCCAACTAAATCAGCAAATTATTGCTTCAAAAAATAGTGATTTCTGTTGTGCTTCGCTAACTTAAATTTGCACTCGAAGAATGTGCCTGACCTTAGTACCCTCGTGCACACTTTCACTGGACAAAATAATGTTGAACGTAACTCAGATTGAATTTAATATATTATTATAATTTTTATTTGAATAAATACATTTTAAATTTAAGTAGAGCGATTTTCAAAATGAGCTGGTTTTACTTTGACAGGAATGCCATGATTTTTGTGTTAAAGAATAGCAAATCCTCAAAAACGCATACAGGCCACAATACCACTACATGTGTATACGGTTGACACATGCAAATATGTATCCCCTATCCACCCAGTCGTAACAAGCCACGTTCATCTAGTTACTTATTATGTGTGTTTTATTAGCCGTGTTAATTATCGTTTTCAGTCGATACATACGCCACGGATATTGATTAATCGAAAGCAGTCATTAACACTGAACGCAAGAACGCATCTATTTACAAATAAAGTTCTTGTGTTCAGTAGAGTAATCTAACAGAGAATTAGTTAAATTATTTAGATAAATAAAGAGGGACGAACACAGCCAGTGCTGAAGTCAATGCCACCGCAAAAGTCATATCCGGAGCTAGAAGCGAAACAGAGACGTGAAAAATATTCTGAAATCAAGAAATAGTTTATTTTGTCTATCTAATACAAAAACTGAATCTGCTACAAATTATAACTGTGCTTTCTATTTTATTTACACAAGCAAGACCAATTGTTCTTTTCATATGCATATTGAATCTTCTAATTTTGTTTATATTTCCGTCCTACTTCTATTCTACTACATATCCATGAACTGTCCGGATTCCGTATCATATTCTTAGTACCAAAATTCTCTACCAGGATCACATCCCGATTCCCCAATAGAGAACATCGTTATCTGTTTATTGTTTCTTATGTTTTATTTGCCGCTCTCTTTATCATTTACGCCTTACCAGTGACATCAACATGTGATATGACCTTTTTTACAAAAACCATGCTGTTTCAATCAAAATAGAATCTAAATAGAATCTCTACAAATTAAAACTTGAATTGCCGTGCTTTGTACATCAATACAATCACTACAATACCACCACATGTGTATACGGTTGACACATGAATATCTATCCTGAATATCTATAACGTAAATAAATTATTTAGATAAATAAAGAGGGGCGTACTCATAGCCACAGCTGAAGTCACTGCCACCGCAGAAGTCATATCCGGAGCCAGAAGCGAAACACAGACGTGAATAATATTCTGAAATCAAAAAAAAGTTTCTTTTGTCTATCTAATACAAAAACTGAATCTACTACAATTATAACTGTGTTTCTATATTATTTACACAAGCGAGACCAATTGTTCTTTTCATATGCATATTGGATTTTATAATTGTGTTTATATTTCCGTCATACTTATATTCTACTACATATCCATGAGCTGTCCGAATTCCGTATCATATTCTTAGTACCAAAATTCTCTACCAGGATCACAACCCGATTCGCAAATAGAGCACATCGTTCTGTTTTTGTTATGTTTTATTTTCCGCTCTCTTTCTCATTTACGCCTTGCCATTGACATCAACATGTGACATGGCCTTGTTTACAAAAACATTGTTGTTTCAATCAGAATAGAATCTAAATAGAATCTACTACAAATTAAAACTTGAATGGCTGTGCTAACTACATCAATTATACAAGCGAGACCAATTGTTTTTTCCATATTTGTATAGACTTTTAAAACTGTATTTACATTTCCGTCCTCCGCAAGAACGCATCTATTTACAAATAATATTATTGTGTTCTGTAGAGTAATCTAATAGAGAATTAGCTAAATTATTTAGATAAATAAACAGGGATGAACTTATAGCTAGTGCTGAAGCAAGACACAGACGTGAACAATAGTCTGAAATCAAAAAACAGTTTCCTTTATCTATATAATACAAACACTGAATCTACTACAAATTGTAACTGTGCTTTCAATATTATTTACACAAGGGTTATGTCGGATTTGGAGACCACCAGTAGAGGAAACGACATACACTCATTCGTCCAAGGAGACGAGTCAGCAATAACACACACCAAACGTTCATCCGTCAAAGATGATGACTCAGCAGTAATAGATACCACACACTCATTCTCCAAAACTGATAAGTCAGCAACTATGATCAATACCAGGAAAAAGACAGCCCAGATGATTATGCAACTGTCGCCGAAACAATAACAAATCAGTTAGGAACACAATGAGTATCGAATCGAGAAAAGTAGAATTAAGATTTTAGTCTTAAGACACGATTCAATCAATAAAGTTCGTTCGTTTTTTAAAAACTCAATCCGCTTAAATCCTCATAACGCACGCGCATTTTTATAAGAAATTGGTTTCTGTTTTTAATTTGCTGGTTTATAATAATACGGATAAGTCCAGTTATTACACTAAATGTATTACATATAAGCCTAAGGATTAGTATGGTTTAAGAAGTATTTTAATCCAGTGAGTAGATTTTCGTTAAAATTTTTGCAAAGAAAAGTTTTTCATGTTCCTAAGAAAGGCTCACCGAAAATATAAACGGGCCTACTTTAATAGCATGGTAGGGTCTGTGCACACAGGGCAAAATTGCTGATCGCTCCCAACTTGGCGGGATAGCAGCAACGATCCTTGTCGATGCATAGATCAAGTTGTCATACAGCCACCTATCGGCGCTCCCTGGATAGCCTCCACAACACTCGTTGTGAGGTGAACTAATGTATGCAACGACCCCTTGGTGGTCGCCCACGTAAAACAACGACCGTTACGAGTGAGCAAACTATCTTGGATCAACGGACGGAATCGAAACAACAACGACACTGGGGGAAAAAAGGATAATGATTCGCGAAAGTGCCCCTGGAACGTAAGAACACTCTACACTGCAGGGGCCGCTCATAAACTAGAAAATATCCTCACGGAGTACAAGGCGGATATTACTGCAATCCAGGAAATACGCTGGATAGGACAATGAATAATGAAGAAGAAAGAGAGACACGCCTTTACCGATAAGGCTGTAGACTCCGTCAAAGATGACTATTACGATCTCTTGGACGGTGCCTACGGATCCTGTCGGGAGTACTATGTCAAAATCGGTAAGGAAATCATCTTTGGCGGAGTGATAGAAAAGCACAGCCTCCACGACACGACAACAGATAACGGCTTTCGACTCACTGACTTTGCGACAATATGGTCATAAGAAGCACAAGATTCCCTCGCAAAAGAATCCACACAGCAACCTGACGATCTCCGGACGGTCGAACCGCCAACCAAATTGAACATGTGCTCATTGACACAAGTATATCAGTATTTTAACAAACACGTGGATGCTGCTCCAGCCCGAGCCCTAGGCGCTTTCGCTCTTACAAAGAGACTGCTTTACAACAGCCAACTCGATGCGAGGGTGAAGGTAATCTGCTACATGGCCGTCATCCGGCCAATACTCACTTATGACTGTCCCGTATGGTTCAACGTGAGTGCAAGCTTGATGGAAAAGATTCCGGTGTTTGAGAGGGCTTGTCTTAGAGCTTGCCTTCGCCTTACAGAGCGCCAGACTCCCAGTACAAAAAAGTCTAGTCCAATGAGGTATTATACAACAGATACGAGTGGACAGTTTCCTGTTGAAATTATTTCGAGGCCATACTGCCAGAGCGATGAACTCAACCAATGCCCTGATCTCTGGGGCTTACTACCCCAATCCTCAATACCAGAAAAGGGTACGTCATAACGGCTTCATCCCCCCAGAGTATCAAGGCAAGATGTTCGGGATGTTGCAATGGAACAACGGAAATGCTGGTGGCTGTGGAGTGAGGAAACTCCCTCATCGAATCCTTTAGACCCGGGTTAATAACGGGCAGTGCGTATCGGTCTTTGTCTTCTATCTGATTAGACGCAATTTGATCAGCCGCAACCAATGGCCGACCTACATATCTTAGGGTAGTTTTTTAGGGTAGTATTAAGCTGTATATACATATATATATAAAAAAAAAAATATTAAGGAAAAAAGGAAGAAAAACGAAGTTTACACATGTGTACACTTGTGTATGCACATGTATTTTATATTAAAGACATATGCATAAATGTGTGGGTATATTATAATATACATATATATATATATATGTATGTTTAGTTTAAGGTAGTTCCACTTATTTTAAGGTAGTATGTAAGTTAGTGTATAAGTTTTTTATAGTTTTCTTAATCTTAATTTACATTTAAATATATTTACTTTTAATACAAATGCATTGTTAGGTTAAGTCGAAAGACATAGTTTAAGATTAAGTTAGCTTAGAGTGCCCGCTGAGGGCCAGTAAGTTAGAAGTAGTAGCAAAGTTCGTCCAACTAGTTTAAAGTATTTTTGTCTAGTATTTAAGTGTTTGTTATGAATTAATGAAATGAAAATGAAGTAAAATGAAAATGAAAAATTAATGTTATATTTTATGCTTGTTGAATTATGTTTATTCCAAGTTACTTTCTGCCGCGTTTATTCTTAGCTTTTGTTTTCTGTGGTCTACGTTTAGGAGTTGGATGTTGACATTTGAAGAGCCGTGAGTTCTTTGGCAATTCAATGTTGCCTTCGGTAACTGTATGTTCTTTTCTTTCTTTTTTTGTACTACCGGATAAGTAACCCTTGCTTCCGCGAACCCTAACATCGCGAAAGCTCACGGGGTGATATTCACAACAGGGATAGAGCATGCGTTGACGAGGCGTTGGAGGTTTCCCTTTACCTTGTATGGAAATTGTGGATCAGGGAAAGATGAAACAGTATTATATAACAGTATTGCGGCGGGCAATTTTGCATAGCGATAACCCGCAGTACGCTTAATTGGTTGGCGAGCTGGACACCACACTTAATCAAGTCAGCGACATCGTTGAGAATCCACCACCCCAAGGTAATATCTGACACTCAAAGAATGCATTATTAACATCTTCACAGAGTCACCGTTGAAGCCTGCATCCTGGCAGGCAACAACATCCAGGACGAATTCTTGTGCACACTGTGGATGACCGCAACAATAATCGTTGACGCATTCGATCACGTACACCAAGTCGTAACCGTAATCAGAAAAGGCAAACGAAAAAGCACTGAGTTACTACCACGCAAAATTCGGCGGAGGAGCGCGGAAATGCAGCGTCCCATGCAAGTATTTTCCGAAGGCTACGGAAAACTAGAGTCCTGTTTGCAATGCCAGGCGGAAAGCAACGAGCGCTGAAGAACAGCCTTATCGTCAGAAACCAGCGTTCACACAATCGGATGTGAATCCCAGTTCCACCAGTTATTGCGAACGTACCCTGCCTTGGCCAATCTCGCAAGGAAGATCTCGAGCCATAATACGACATTACATTGTCACAACAGGACCACCAATTGCAGAACGCGCACGGAGGTTACCACCGGAAAAACTGTCTATAGCCCGAAAAGAATTCGGATTCATGGTCGAACAAGACTATTGTCGCCCACCAGATAGCCCTTGGGCAAGTTTCCTTCACCTGGCACCAAAGAAGGGTAGAACATGGAGACCGTGTGGTGACTACAGCATATTAAAAGCAATCACCTAACCGGATAGATAACCCATGAGGCACATTCATGTTGCGTTACCAGTAATGAAATGAAAGAACGTGTTCTCCAAAATATATCTCGTGCGCGCCTACAACCAGAGCCCTATGGCAAAGGAAGACATTCCGAAAACCACAGTCATTACTCCGTTTGGCTTATTCGGCATGAAAAACGCATCCCAAGCTGGACTGGAATATTTTTTCTCGTGTTACATTGACGATATCTTCGTGGCATCCGACAACACTGCAGAACACCTTCAACACCTAATGATCAACACCTAAGTATGAAATCGTTACTGGACAGACTGCTAGAAACCTTGGAGGGTTCTGAAGCTGTGGACGAAGGGAAACTGAATGAGACAGAGAGGAAGATCGATGGGTGTGGTGGAACATCGACGCAAGTAGCGACGGAGTCTGCCGCGGACAGGTGAACCCTACCAGTGCAGGGGAAGGTCGACAACTTATCCAAGTGGGGATTAAGTTTCTCGGGAGAGCGATGTAACGCTTCCCTAAATTCTTTCCTCGAAAGAGTGAAGGAGATGCGTGAAGCGAGTGGTGTGGCGGAGGTAGCGTTGTATAGGGCCGCGGTCAATTTATTTAGTGGGAAGGTGTTGATTTAAGACTCTCACCAGAGTTGGTGAGCGAACTCAAATTACAGTTCCTCCCTCCTAACTACGACGACTTATTGATGGACGAAATAAGGAGGCGGAACCAGAATCTCTTCAGAATTCAAGCAGGCTCAAACAAAAATTGAATGGGCATTGTCGCGGCTGACAAGATCTCAACCGGCTACGTTGATTTGAGATTCCCACCAGAGTTGGTGAGCGAACTCAAATTAGAGTACCTCCCTCATAACTACGATGACTTATTGATGGACGAAATAAGGAGGCGGACCCAGAATCTCTTCAGAATTCAAGCAGGCTCAAACTACAATTGAATGGGCATTGTCGCGGCTGACAAGATCTCAGCAGGCTACTGAGGAACACGAAGCAGAGAAAAGAAAATTGAAATCGTTACTGGCCAGACTGCTATAAACCTTGGAGGGTTCTGAAGCTGTGGACGAAGGGAAACTGAATGAGACAGAGAGGAAGATCGATGGGTGTGGTGGAACATCGACGCAAGTAGCGACGGAGTCTGCCGCTGACAGGCGAACCCTACCAGTGCAGGGGAAGGTCGACAACTTATCCAAGTGGGGATTAAGTTTCTCGGGGGAGCGATGTGGCGCTGCCCTAAATTCTTTCCTCGAAAGAGTGGAGGAGGTGCGTGAAGCGAGTGGTGTGGCGGAGGTAGCGTTGTTTAGGGCCGCGGTCAATTTATTTAGTGGGAAGGCGTTGATTTGAGAGTTTCACCAGAGTTGGTGAGCGAACCGAAATTAGAGATCCTCCCTCCTAACTACGATGACTTATTGATGGACGAAATAAGGAGGCGGAATTCAAGAAGGCTCAAACTAAAATTGAATGGGCATTGTCGCGGCTGACAAGATCTCAAACGGCTACGTTGAATTGAGATTCCCTGCACTGGTAGGGTTCGCCTGTCCGCGGCATGCTCTGTCGCTCCTTGCGTCGATGTTCCACCACACCCATTGATCTTCCTTTCTGTCTCGTTCAGGTTTCTAGCAGTCTGGCCAGTAACGTTTTCAATTTTCCTTTCTCTGCTTCGTGTTCCTCAGTAGCCGTTTGAGATCTTGTCAGCCGCGACAATGCCCATTCAATTTTAGTTTCCGACTCACCTTTTAAAATTTTCCACGCCACTGACGTACACTACTTCTTTAACAATGCTCTGAGTAGTGCGCATTATCCGTAAAATATTCTTCGAATCCGTCCAACCTCAGGTCAGTTAGTATCCTTCCGAACGACCTGATGTGTACACTATTACGTGAGGAAGAGGACTTATCGGATCGCCCAATAAAATGTTGAACATGTTCACCGAATTAAGCTCACCCTGTTGGAGACCATTTTTAACTTCAGATATATCTGTAGAGGTCACGTTGCCATTCTTCCGATTGATCAAAGCTCTATTTATCACCTTCTCGGATACTTTACTGATGTCATGAGTCGGCTTTGTTTATATTATTGAGAGTAGCAAGAAAAAAAGCATGTGCAAAATACGTCCGACGGCAAGGGTAGATTTGTAGAGTCCTGCGCAGAACCAGTGCACGATGATAACTGTCAATAGATGGTTAATAGGTTCCAGATTCAAGTCAAGCTGAAACTACTGAAGAGCATCGAGAATTATCTAGAAGAGGTCTAGGTAGGCTAAACATTTTTCATACTGGGTATCCGGGTTGAATTCGAAAAGAGTACAATATGCTAAATACCATGACTGGAAGTAATATTGAAGGTAGGAGAAACTAAAACTAAGATTGTAAAAATAACAAATAGATATATGTACGCAAGCATTTCAATATTTCCTCATATACACCTCCCATATGCCAACATCCTGCCTAGGTAAGAGTATTTTGCATTTGCCACATTCCCATTGATTAGTTGGGAGTATTATGCGTTTGCAGCATAGAATTAAGTGCAGACTGTAAAATTATCAATACCAATTAAAAGAATATGCAAATAATAATAAACGCCGATTATCACTAAAATATATTTAGTTTCTGGATACTGTAACCCCAATTTTGCAATCAAATCTATTAAATAAAGCTGTTCAGTTTGCATCAAGTCGAAGTAGTCGTTTTTTTTTTCGCCCGCACCGTGACGCGTTAACTTGTATTTGTCGACGGCAAATTCTCTATACGAATATTTTAGACATCCCATTTGACTATAAATTTAAAATGAGCATGCCTATGTGTTAAGAATCACAATCATGAACATGACCGTCATGATACGAGCAAAAAACCATCAGCAGCCGGTGCGGCGGCAGCCAGACGATGTGCACAACAGCCAGCGCGAAGCAATTCCCGGAAGGATAGCGGTGGTTGCGACCGAAACACAAGGGACGATGAAAAACAGAGCAGAGCACGCGCGCTGTTCACACCCCATTTCGTAGTGCGCTGGCTAGCAGTGGTGGCGTCAGTCGTGCACAGACCGTTGAATTGTCCACAAGTTTTTCGGCTAATTATAAATATTCAGAAAAACTAAAAGTAAGTGAAGTAGTGCAGTTGATACTGGGATCCGCAGCAAGAGCGCAGCCGGGTGCTTAGAGCGTTAAACCGCTAGCCAGCAGGTGCTGGGTTCGAGACCCAGTTTGTTTTTAGTTGTGCTTGGTGGGAGTAAAGAAAAATAGAGATAAGCCCGCCCTTCAGTCTTCCTAACTAACAGCGTATTTACACAGATTTAAAGTAGGTTAAGTAGTAAATTGTGCATAAAAAAAAATAAAAAGTCCTTAGAAAAGAAAAACAAAAAAGACACACATCCTGCTGCAATCAGTCGTTCACAGACATCTGAACTGTGCAGTTGTAGTTCGCGTGTGATTCGGCTTCCTCGCAAAAGAGCAAGTGCCGCAAGTTTTCAACAGCTGCAGTCAGCCGGTCGGACTGGAGACGAAGGACGTCGACACCTTATGTATGTTGGTCACCAAAGAGTCATATTACATTAAGTATAAGGGTCCATTGAGAGTATCTGTCCATTGCTTATCAATGGCAGACTATCATATAGTTAAAGACAGGCTAGCGGTGTCGGAGGCCGAGTTTTTTTCTTACACCCCAAAAGGGGAAAAAGTGCAGACCATGCTCCTTAAGGACGTGGATCCTGACACTGATCCGGAGGAGATCCTCGCTAAGCTGCGCCAAGCGCAGAGCGGCGATGTCCAGGTCGTTGGGGTTAAGCCCTTCATCACTGCGGTTTCGAAAAGGGAGAACAGGAAACTTCCGTTCTTCCTAGTCCAGGTCACCCCAGACAGCAAATTAGATAGTCTAAAACGAATACATCGTCTAGGCTCTATTGATGTCAAATGGGATACATTAAAGAAGACAAAGCACACACTCCAGTGTGCTCGTTGTCAGAGGTTTGGGCATGCCGCGGCGAATTGCAACATGCAGTCTCGCTGCGTCAAATGCGCAGGAACCCACAATCGAGGGGAATGCCCCTTAGGGCCGGAGAAAGTTGAGGATAGGAGCAAACTAAAATGTGTACTCTGTAAGACCAGCGGGCACCCTGCCAACTATCGGGGATGCCCTAAGGTCCAAGAAATCAGAAAAATTATAGAGGCCAAAAGGAAAGGAAAAATGGTAGAAGCGAGGCCAGTGCCCCGTGCTCCAGCTACCACTGTTACGCCGGCAGTCTCCTATGCCCAAATGGCATCGGGTAGGCGACCGGTTCAACAGACAGTGCCGAAGGTGGCCCCGGTCTCAGTGGCCAGGCAACCTGAAGCCGATCTGGATCTGAAGACGGTCCTGCTCTCCATCCAGGGGCAGATCGCTCAGCTTCAAAAGCAGTTCCTTGAGCAAGCAGCGCGAGTAGACCTCATCTACTCGACGCTGTTCGGAGAGCCAAACGCAACATCGGTTTAATGGCTGCGCAGGCAGCCCGTAACCTTAAAATCCTAGCAGTGAATGTGAATTCACTGATCAGGCCTGAACGTAAACTAAACTTCGGTAACTTGTTGCAAATCCATAATCCTGACGTGTTGATGGTTAGCGAAACTAGGCTAAACCAGACGCATACCCTCAGGTACAAGAATTATCATATCATTCGAAGAGACCGAGCCTACCTAGCTGGTGGGGTCGCTCTTTTAATCAAAAAAGGCCTTTGTCATAAGGTCGTGTATAGCGGTGAAGTGCGAAATAGACAAACGACTGACTATACTGGACGTGGATAGACGCACACGGAACTGTTTAACTGCGGTTGAGTACGAGAGTGACCACTGTGGACTCTTCGCGGCTATTCAGCTCCCGAACGAGGTGGAAGAACTGGAGGAATATGTCCAGAGGCACCCTTATAATTACAATAAGGTCCGCTGGCCACGTTTCTCCAGGGTTTTAACCACAGAACTACGTTCGAGTGGGATTAATCCTCCGACAAACAGAAACCTGACGAACGAAGAGGTTGACAGGTACCTCATACAAATGGACGACGTAATAAAACGAACCATGGAGAAAACCATTCCGAAGGTAGTACAAATCGATGACAGCGATGTTTATCGAAATGCTTCCATCGATGCACTTCACGTGCACAAAAGTAGACTGCTGTCAAGACTCAAACTCTTGCACAGACGGTTTACAGATCCACAAAACGCGGAAGTCAGGGCACTGAAGTCTGAGATCAAGAACCTCCAACAGTTAATTCGAATAAATTACAGTTTGGCTATAAGCTTGCACTGGGGCAATAAAATCCGGGCTGTACAATCCAACAACCCGGGTATGTTCCCGCAAGTAAATAAAATATTTCGGAGGAAAGATCAAAATGACATTCAGGTCGTTAGACTTCCCAGGACGACAGATAACGAACAATTACTGACTTCAATTGACATCGATCCAGATGAGGCAGTGCTAGACAATGACTTCTTCGTGGTTGAAGATCCCCAGGAGAAGGTTAAAGCTATTGGTGCTGTGTTCCAGCGAGTGTATACGGTCAACGAGGTTAGTAGGCCGAATCACGATCTGGAGAACAGAGCCTTGCTAAACCACTTCTATCTCCGCAACGAGATAAGTCAATGGCGATCCGAGAATCCAGGTTTCACCAGGTTCAGTGACGATAATATGTCACATAGTGCCGTCGCCAATGATGACAATCTCATCTTGATTTCCCAAGAAGATCTTCAGGGTATCTTCAACTCGCTGAAGAAGAAAAAGTCAGTGGGAATCGATGGAATACCGAATATTGTGCTTCGCCATCTTCCCCCCGAAGCGGTCCAAATTTACACAACATTGTTCAACAACGCGCTGAGTAATGCACATTACCCGGCGCATTGGAAAACAGCTGTGGTGCAACCGATCCCTAAACGGGACAAAGACAAATCCATCCCGACAAATCTCCGGTCGATCAGTCTTCTTCCCTGCATAAGCAAGGTTTTTGAAAAGATAGTCATAGGAGTTCTGAAACAATGGGCTGATGAAAATAAAATAATACCGGACAACCAGTTCGGATTTAGGGCGGGGCATGATACCATACATGCCGCGTCAAAGCTGGTATCCGACATTCAATGGAATAAAAGCAAAAATCAGTGCACGGGTGCCTGTCTGATTGACTTGGAGAAGGCGTTCGACACCGTTTGGTTGGAGGGTCTCTTCCTCAAGCTGGTCAGGCTCGGCATAAGTAAACCATTGCTATATACGATCTATGCCATGATAACAGGTAGAAAGTTCGTCGTGAAAAGTAACGGCGTAACTTCTACCACGGTCTTTGACATTAAAAATGGTCTTCAACAAGGGGCTGTTGGTTCGCCGATCTTGTTCTCAATATTCACTGCGGATCTTATAGGTTCCATGCCGCACTTAATTGCGTACGCCGACGATCTAGTAGCGTACAGATCAGGTCCGAAGGTCGAAGTAATAAATATCTTGTTGCAGCGTGACTTCGAACAAATTCAGCGATTTTGCGACGACTGGAAGTTGATTATCAACTTCCTGAAGTGTGAAACTACCCTTTTCAGGACCCCGCTGTACACGGCACCGCGGGATACGCGCCAAAACTGGCGCAAGTTCGGCATAGTTGACCCGCAAGGACGGCCGTTAGCTGTGAAAAGTGTAGTTAGATATCTTGGCATTTGGCTGGATCAATATCTGTATTTTGACAAACATATAGATATTGCTCTGACGAAAGCCAGAAAAGCCTTTGCTGCGGCAAGGAGGTTGTTTTACAGCAGCCAACTTGATACCAGGGTGAAGGTAATCTGCTACATGGCACTCATCCGGCCAATTATGGCGTACGGTTGTCCCCTGTGGTTCAACGTGAGTCCTTCCCAGATGGAAAAGATGAGGTTGTTCGAGAGACAGTGTCTTAGGAGCTGTCTCCGTTTGTATCGTACACCCGAGTCTGAGTACAAGAGGTACTATCCTAACGAGGTCCTGTACAACGAGGCAAACCTGAACAGGATAGATAATTTTATTATTAAGCTGATCAGAAGGCACATTGCACGGGCTATGACTTCTTCCAACAGTCTGATCTTTGGGGCTTATTACCCCAATATCATGTACCATGAAATGGTGCGCCTTAACGGCTTTATTCCTCCCGAAGCATTCCTTTATTTAGACACGATTGGCCTAATACAGGATACAGACGGATGCCCTGTTATCTTCCATGTCGTACGCCGAACAGTGGACAGGCGACTCCAATACGAACCGGATGTCGCTCGCACCCACGAGGATCTTCTTCGGTTCAGTAGAGCGATCCCCGCTCGTGACAGGAAAGAGTCTGCCAAAGAACGGCAATTTTATTGGTGGTTACACCAAAACCAGTCTCCGCCACCGCTGGCTTTTCTAGATGACCAGATAGTTGACCATGGTGGCCAACTTACATAGGTTTAAGGTAGCTATTAGGAAAAAAAAAAAAAAAAAATCCAAAAACATTAAAAAACGAAAAAACCAAACAAAATTAATAAAAACAAAAACTCAAAAAAAAAAAAAATAAAGAAAAAAACGTAAGAAAAAAAAAAAAAAAACTTGTAAAAAAAAAAAGAAAAAAATAAAAGGTGCACCACGGCGTATAAAATATATATGTTAGGCATATACATAAAATATACGCCCTGGTGCACGTGTCCGTACTGTTACGGACATAGTTAAGATAGTCTTAAGTTTTATGTTAGAGTAAGTAATTATAAGGTAGTTTAAGTAGTTATGTAAGTAAGTTTAGTTAGCCAAGTTTTTGAAAAAAATTTTTCTTGGCAAATGAAAAATTTATCAAAAGATTGTCGTGAAAAACTAAAAAAAAAAAAAATAACATATATTAAGCCGAAAGGCACAGTTATAGCGTAGATTAGATTAGCTTAGAGTACCCGCATAGGGTCAGTAGGTTAGTATTAAGAACATTTGTAAATTCTTAAGTTAGTTAAGCTAGTTTTAAGTACTTTTGTCTAGCAAGTAAGTCCACAAAATTCAAATGAAAAAAAATTACATAGAAAAAAAAAAAAAAAAAAAGAGTGTTAAACCGCGAGCCAGCAGGTGCTGGGTTCGAGACCCAGTTTGTTTTTAGTTGTGCTTGGTGGGAGTAAAGAAAAATAGAGATAAGCCCGCCCTTCAGTCTTCCTAACTAACAGCGTATTTACATAGATTTAAAGTAGGTTAAGTAGTAAATTGTGCATAAAAAAAAATAAAAAGTCCTTAGAAAAGAAAAACAAAAAAGACACACATCCTGCTGCAATCAGTCGTTCACAGACATCTGAACTGTGCAGTTGTAGTTCGCGTGTGATTCGGCTTCCTCGCAAAAGAGCAAGTGCCGCAAGTTTTCAACAGCTGCAGTCAGCCGGTCGGACTGGAGACGAAGGACGTCGACACCTTATGTATGTTGGTCACCAAAGAGTCATATTACATTAAGTATAAGGGTCCATTGAGAGTATCTGTCCATTGCTTATCAATGGCAGACTATCATATAGTTAAAGACAGGCTAGCGGTGTCGGAGGCCGAGTTTTTTTCTTACACCCCAAAAGGGGAAAAAGTGCAGACCATGCTCCTTAAGGACGTGGATCCTGACACTGATCCGGAGGAGATCCTCGCTAAGCTGCGCCAAGCGCAGAGCGGCGATGTCCAGGTCGTTGGGGTTAAGCCCTTCATCACTGCGGTTTCGAAAAGGGAGAACAGGAAACTTCCGTTCTTCCTAGTCCAGGTCACCCCAGACAGCAAATTAGATAGTCTAAAACGAATACATCGTCTAGGCTCTATTGATGTCAAATGGGACACATTAAAGAAGACAAAGCACACACTCCAGTGTGCTCGTTGTCAGAGGTTTGGGCATGCTGCGGCGAATTGCTACATGCAGTCTCGCTGCGTCAAATGCGCAGGAACCCACAATCGAGGGGAATGCCCCTTAGGGCCGGAGAAAGTTGAGGATAGGAGCAAACTAAAATGTGTACTCTGTAAGACCAGCGGGCACCCTGCCAACTATCGGCGATGCCCTAAGGTCCAAGAAATCAGAAAAATAATAGAGGCCAAAAGGAAAGGAAAAATGGTAGAAGCGAGGCCAGTGCCCCGTGCTCCAGCTACCACTGTTACTCCGGTAGTCTCCTATGCCCAAATGGCATCGGGTAGGCGATCGGTTCAACAGACAGTGCCGAAGGTGGCCCCGGTCCCAGTGGCCAGGCAACCTGAAGCCGATCTGGATCTGAAGACGGTCCTGCTCTCCATCCAGGGGCAGATCGCTCAGCTTCAAAAGCAGTTCCTTGAGCAAGCAGCGCGAGTAGACCTCATCTACTCGACGCTGTTCGGAGAGCCAAACGCAACATCGGTTTAATGGCTGCGCAGGCAGCCCTTAACCTTAAAATCCTAGCCGTGAATGTGAATTCACTGATCAGGCCTGAACGACAACTAAACTTCGGTAACTTGTTGCAAATCCATAATCCTGACGTGTTGATGGTTAGCGAAACTAGGCTAAACCAGACGCATACCCTCAGTTACAAGAATTATCATATCATTCGAAGAGACCGAGCCTACCTAGCTGGTGGGGTCGCTCTCTTAATCAAAAAAGGCCTTTGTCATATGGTCGTGTATACCGGGAAGTGCGAAAATTTCAGGCGATAGAAGCGTGTATCGCACGCATCCCCCTTCGGGGTGGTAAGCGGCTATATGTGATCGCGATCTATGCGTCTGACAAGGCACATATCAATCACCATTTCATTTCAGAGCTCGATACTCTATTTACTAGCCTTCGACTGAGCTCGGAAGAGAACTACTATGTCATAGTACTTTGAACTCGAGGCATATGGATTGGGGCAACGTGGTGCATAACGCCAGGGGGACCTCATTGTATAACTGGTTGGTAGAGCACAATAGTGAGTTCAAGCTAGATTTGCTTGCAACCGATAGGCCATCCTTTCCCAGAAGCGGGTCCTATCTGGATCTGATGCTGATAGACAAAAGACTGACTATACTGGACGTGGAAAGACGCACACGGAACTGTTTAACTGCGGTTGAGTACGAGAGTGACCACTGCGGGCTCTTCGCGGCTATTCAACTTCCCTAAATTCTTTCCTCGAAAGAGTGGAGGAGGTGCGTGAAGCGAGTGGTGTGGCGGAGGTAGCGTTGTTTAGGGCCTCTTCAGAATTCAAGAAGGCTCAAACTAAAATTGAGTGGGCATTGTCGCGGCTGACAAGATTTCTACCGAAGAACACGAAGCGTACGTATATAATAAAAAGTAGAGGTGACAAGACGCATCCTTGGAGAGGTCCGATTTTTTCCGGCTCACCTTTTAAAATTTTCCACGCCACTGACGTACACTACCCTCTTTAACAATGCTCTGAATAGTGCACATTATCCGTAAAATATTCTTCGAATCCGTCCAACCTCAGGTCAATTAGTATCCTTCCGAACGACCTGATGTGTACACTATTACGTGAGGAAGAGGACTTATCGGATCGCTCAATAAAATGTTGAACATGTTCACCGAATTAAGCTCACCCTGTTGGAGACCATTTTTAACTTCAGATATATCTGTAGAGGTCACGTTGCCATTCTTCCGATTGATCAAAGCTCTATTTATCACCTTCTCGGATACTTTACTGATGTCATGAGTCGGCTTTGTTTATATTATTGAGAGTAGCAAGAAAAAAGGCATGTGCAAAATACGTCCTACGGCAAGGGTAGATTTGTAGAGTCCTGCGCAGAACCAGTGCACGATGATAACTGTCAATAGATGGTTAACAGGTTCCAGATTCAAGTCAAGCTGAAACTACTGAAGAGCATCGAGAATTATCTAGAAGAGGTCTAGGTAGGCTAAACATTTTTCATACTGGGTATCCGGGTTGAATTCGAAAAGAATACAATATGCTAAATACCATGACTGGAAGTAATATTGAAGGTAGGAGAAACTAAAACTAAGATTGTAAAAATAACAAATAGATATATGTACACAAGCATTTCAATATTTCCTCATATACACCTCCCATATGCCAACATCCTGCCTAGGTAAGAGTATTTTGCATTTGCCACATTCCCATTGATTAGTTGGGAGTATTATGCGTTTGCAGCATAGAATTAAGTGCAAACTGTAAAATTATCAATACCAATTAAAAGAATATGCAAATAATAATAAACGCCGATTATCACTAAAATATATTCAGTTTCTGGATACTGTAACCACAATTTTGCAATCAAATCTATTAAATAAAGCTGTTCAGTTTGCATCAAGTCGAAGTAGTCGTTTTTTTTTTCGCCCGCACCGTGACGCGTTAACTTGTATTTGTCGACGGCAAATTCTCTATACGAATATTTTAGACATCCCATTTGACTATAAATTTAAAATGAGCATGCCTATGGGTTAAGAATCACAATCATGAACATGACCGTCATGATACGAGCAAAAAACCATCAGCAGCCGGTGCGGCGGCAGCCAGACGATGTGCACAACAGCCAGCGCGAAGCAATTCCCGGAAGGATAGCGGTGGTTGCGACCGAAACACAAGGGACGATGAAAAACAGAGCAGAGCACGCGCGCTGTTCACACCCCATTTCGTAGTGCGCTGGCTAGCAGTGGTGGCGTCAGTCGTGCACAGACCGTTGAATTGTCCACAAGTTTTTCGGCTAATTATAAATATTCAGAAAAACTAAAAGTAAGTGAAGTAGTGCAGTTGATACTGGGATCCGCAGCAAGAGCGCAGCCGGGTGCATAGAGTGTGCAGTCGTTCACAGACCTCCACCCAGTGCAGACGTGTTTCGACTTAGTGCGGAAATAGTAAAACATCAAGTGCGAAAAATATCGCCTAAATAAAATAAGAATCGGTAGCTTCGCGGTAAAGTGATCACCGGTGACTTCGTGGTGCCGGGTTCGAATCCCGAAGAAAAACTGAAATCCTTTTTTTTTTTTTTTTAAATTAAAATAAACAAAGACACTTAGTGTGAGTGCAATGAAGCCAGCTGAGCGACCCGAGCTCCGAAAATCGGGTGATGTTGTACCGGTGGCTGGGACATCAGACCACCAGTCAACACAGGAAGAGGCGGGGAGGAAAAGGAGGAAGAAGCTTCAGCCACAGCCAAACCTGGTGAAGCGCCGTTCCAGCCTTGGATCAGCCGATGCGAAAATTGCGGCAACAGCCGCAATTACAACAGCAGCAGCATCAACAACAACAACTGTAGCCACAACTACAGCAGCAGCAGCCAGAAGGCAGCAAACTTTGGTCGACGACGTAGAATACGAGTCGACAGAAGGCGAGGGGAGATTCTCCTACAGCGGTAGAGAGAACCCCTTCAATGCTCTAACGTCGTCCGAATCAGAGGACGAAGAGGAAGAGGACCGGGAGCAGCTGATTAAGAGCCAGAAGGCGAGGGAGGAGCTGGATGCCCACATCCAAGCCCTCCAAATCAAATTAAGGGCCAGGAGAGCGGCCAAAGAGGCTGCTCAACACAAACAGCAGCCAAAAGAGCAGCAACAACAAGAACAGTCCCATCAGTTGCCAAAGGGACAACGATCAACAGCTGCCAAGAATCAACAGCAGCAGCAACAACAACTACATCAGACAAAGCAGCAGCAACAACAACAACAACAACAACAGAAACAGCAGCAGCAGAAGAAGCAGCCGCAGCAGCAGAAGCAGCAACAACAACTACAGCGGAAGCAACAACAGCAGCAGCCAGCGAAAAAAGAGAGATGCCCTCCAATCAACGTCTTCGGACTGGAGACGAAGGATGTCGATACCTTATGTAAGTTGGTCACCAAAGAGTCATATTATATAAGGTATAAGGGTCCATTAAGAGTATCTGTCCATTGCTTATCAATGGCAGACTATATTGTAGTTAAAGACAGGCTAGCGGTGGCGGAGGCCGAGTTTTTTTCTTATACCCCAAAAGGGGAAAAAGTGCAGACCATGCTCCTTAAGGACGTGGATCCTGACACTGATCCGGAGGAGATCCTCGCTAAGCTGCGCCAAGCGCAGAGCGGCGATGTCCAGGTCGTTGGGGTTAAGCCCTTCATCACTGCGGTTTCGAAAAGGGAGAACAGGAAACTTCCGTTCTTCCTAGTCCAGGTCACCCCAGACAGCAAATTAGATAGTCTAAAACGAATACATCGTCTAGGCTCTATTGATGTCAAATGGGATACATTAAAGAAGACAAAGCACACACTCCAGTGTGCTCGTTGTCAGAGGTTTGGGCATGCCGCGGCGAATTGCAACATGCAGTCTCGCTGCGTCAAATGCGCAGGAACCCACAATCGAGGGGAATGCCCCTTAGGGCCGGAGAAAGTTGAGGATAGGAGCAAACTAAAATGTGTACTCTGTAAGACCAGCGGGCACCCTGCCAACTATCGGGGATGCCCTAAGGTCCAAGAAATCAGAAAAATTATAGAGGCCAAAAGGAAAGGAAAAATGGTAGAAGCGAGGCCAGTGCCCCGTGCTCCAGCTACCACTGTTACTCCGGCAGTCTCCTATGCCCAAATGGCATCGGGTAGGCGACCGGTTCAACAGACAGTGCCGAAGGTGGCCCCGGTCTCAGTGGCCAGGCAACCTGAAGCCGATCTGGATCTGAAGACGGTCCTGCTCTCCATCCAGGGGCAGATCGCTCAGCTTCAAAAGCAGTTCCTTGAGCAAGCAGCGCGAGTAGACCTCATCTACTCGACGCTGTTCGGAGAGCCAAACGCAACATCGGTTTAATGGCTGCGCAGGCAGCCCGTAACCTTAAAATCCTAGCAGTGAATGTGAATTCACTGATCAGGCCTGAACGTAAACTAAACTTCGGTAACTTGTTGCAAATCCATAATCCTGACGTGTTGATGGTTAGCGAAACTAGGCTAAACCAGACGCATACCCTCAGGTACAAGAATTATCATATCATTCGAAGAGACCGAGCCTACCTAGCTGGTGGGGTCGCTCTTTTAATCAAAAAAGGCCTTTGTCATAAGGTCGTGTATAGCGGTGAAGTGCGAAAATTCCAGGCGATAGAAGCGTGTATCGCACGCATCCCCCTTCGGGGTGGTAAGCGGCTATATGTGATCGCGATCTATGCGTCTGACAAGGCACATATCAATCCCCATTTCATTTCAGAGCTCGATACTCTATTTACTAGCCTTCGACTGAGCTCGGAAGAGAACTACTATGTCATAGCCGGGGATTTGAACTCGAGGCATATGGATTGGGGCAACGTGGTGCATAATGCCAGGGGGACCTCATTGTATAACTGGTTGGTAGAGCACAATAGTGAGTTCAAGCTAGATTTGCTTGCAACCGATAGGCCATCCTTTCCCAGAAGCGGGTCCTATCTGGATCTGATGCTGATAGACAAACGACTGACTATACTGGACGTGGATAGACGCACACGGAACTGTTTAACTGCGGTTGAGTACGAGAGTGACCACTGCGGACTCTTCGCGGCTATTCAGCTCCCGAACGAGGTGGAAGAACTGGAGGAATATGTCCAGAGGCACCCTTATAATTACAATAAGGTCCGCTGGCCACGTTTCCCCAGGGCTTTAACCACAGAACTACGTTCGAGTGGGATCAATCCTCCGACAAACAGAAACCTGACGAACGAAGAGGTTGACAGGTACCTCATACAAATGGACGACGTAATAAAACGAACCATGGAGAAAACCATTCCGAAGGTAGTACAAATCGATGACAGCGATGTTTATCGAAATGCTACCATCGATGCACTTCACGTGCACAAAAGTAGACTGCTGTCAAGACTCAAACTCTTGCACAGACGGTTTACAGATCCACAAAACGCGGAAGTCAGGGCACTGAAGTCTGAGATCAAGAACCTCCAACAGTTAATTCGAATAAATTACAGTTTGGCTATAAGCTTGCACTGGGGCAATAAAATCCGGGCTGTACAATCCAACAACCCGGGTATGTTCCCGCAAGTAAATAAAATATTTCGGAGGAAAGATCAAAATGACATTCAGGTCGTTAGACTTCCCAGGACGACAGATAACGAACAATTACTGACTTCAATTGACATCGATCCAGATGAGGCAGTGCTAGACAATGACTTCTTCGTGGTTGAAGATCCCCAGGAGAAGGTTAAAGCTATTGGTGCTGTGTTCCAGCGAGTGTATACGGTCAACGAGGTTAGTAGGCCGAATCACGATCTGGAGAACAGAGCCTTGCTAAACCACTTCTATCTCCGCAACGAGATAAGTCAATGGCGATCCGAGAATCCAGGTTTCACCAGGTTCAGTGACGATAATATGGCACATAGTGCCGTCGCCTACGATGTAAATCACATCTTGATTTCCCAAGAAGATCTTCAGGGTATCTTCAACTCGCTGAAAAAGAAAAAGTCAGTGGGAATCGATGGAATACCGAATATTGTGCTTCGCCATCTTCCCCCCGAAGCGGTCCAAATTTACACAACATTGTTCAACAACGCGCTGAGTAATGCACATTACCCGGCGCATTGGAAAACAGCTGTAGTGCAACCGATCCCTAAACGGGACAAAGACAAATCCATCCCGACAAATCTTCGGTCGATCAGTCTTCTCCCCTGCATAAGCAAGGTTTTTGAAAAGATAGTCATAGGAGTTCTGAAACAATGGGCTGATGAAAATAAAATCATACCGGACAACCAGTTCGGATTTAGGGCGGGGCATGATACCATACATGCCGCGTCAAAGCTGGTATCCGACATTCAATGGAATAAAAGCAAAAATCAGTGCACGGGTGCCTGTCTGATTGACTTGGAGAAGGCGTTCGACACCGTTTGGTTGGAGGGTCTCTTCCTCAAGCTGGTCAGGCTCGGCATAAGTAAACCATTGCTATATACGATCTATGCCATGATAACAGGTAGAAAGTTCGTCGTGAAAAGTAACGGCGTAACTTCTACCACGGTCTTTGACATTAAAAATGGTCTTCAACAAGGGGCTGTTGGTTCGCCGATCTTGTTGTCAATATTCACTGCGGATCTTATAGGTTCCATGCCGCACTTAATTGCGTACGCCGACGATCTAGTAGCGTACAGATCAGGTCCGAAGGTCGAAGTAATAAATATCTTGTTGCAGCGTGACTTCGAAAAAATTCAGCGATTTTGCGACGACTGGAAGTTGATTATCAACTTCCTGAAGTGTGAAACTACCCTTTTCAGGACCCCGTTGTACGCGGCACCGCGGGATACGCGCCAAAACTGGCGCAAGTTCGGCATAGTTGACCCGCAAGGACGGCCGTTAGCTGTGAAAAGTGTAGTTAGATATCTTGGCATTTGGCTGGATCAATATCTGTATTTTGACAAACATATAGATATTGCTCTGACGAAAGCCAGATAAGCCTTTGCTGCGGCAAGGAGGTTGTTTTACAGCAGCCAACTTGATACCAGGGTGAAGGTAATCTGCTACATGGCCCTCATCCGGCCAATTATGGCGTACGGTTGTCCCCTGTGGTTCAACGTGAGTCCTTCCCAGATGGAAAAGATGAGGTTGTTCGAGAGACAGTGTCTTAGGAGCTGTCTCCGTTTGTATCGTACACCCGAGTCCGAGTACAAGAGGTACTATCCTAACGAGGTCCTGTACAACGAGGCAAACCTGAACAGGATAGATAATTTTATTATTAAGCTGATCAGAAGGCACATTGCACGGGCTATGACTTCTTCCAACAGTCTGATCTTCGGGGCTTATTACCCCAATATCATGTACCATGAAAGGGTGCGCCTTAACGGCTTTATTCCTCCCGAAGCATTCCTTTATTTAGACACGATTGGCCTAATACAGGATACAGACGGATGCCCTGTTATCTTCCATGTCGTACGCCGAACAGTGGACAGGCGACTCCAATACGAACCGGATGTCGCTCGCACCCACGAGGATCTTCTTCGGTTCAGTAGAGCGATCCCCGCTCGTGACAGGAAAGAGTCTGCCAAAGAACGGCAATTTTACTGGTGGTTACACCAAAACCAGTCTCCGCCACCGCTGGCTTTTCTAGATGACCAGATAGTTGACCATGGTGGCCAACTTACATAGGTTTAAGGTAGCTAATAAGAATAAGAAAAAAAAAAAAAAAAAAAAAAAAAAAAAATCCAAAAACATTTAAAAAAAAAAAACAAAAAATCCAAAAAAAATGTTATAAGAAAAAAAAAAAAAAGGTGCACCACGGCGTATAAAATATATATGTTAAGCATATACATAAAATATACGCCCTGGTGCACGTGTCCGTACTGTTACGGATATAGTTAAGATAGTCTTAAGTTTTATGTTAGGGTAAGTTAGTATAAGGTAGTTTAAGTAGTTAAGTAAGTAAGTCTAGTTTAGCCAAGTTTTTAAAAAATTTTCTTGGCAAATAAAATTTTTTTATAAAAGATTGTCGTAAAGACTAAACAAAAAAAAAAAACATAGATTAAGCCGAAAGGCACATTCATAACGTAGATTAGATTAGCTTAGAGTACCCGCATAGGGTCAGTAGGTTAGTATTAAGAACATTTGTAAATTCTTAAGTTAGTTAAGCTAGTTTTAAGTACTTTTGTCTAGCAAGTAAGTATATTTCATTAAATAAAAACAAAATTACAAAAAAAAAAAAAAAAAAAAAAAAAAGAGCGTTAAACCGCTAGCCAGCAGGTGCTGGGTTCGAGACCCAGTTTGTTTTTAGTTGTGCTTGGTGGGAGTAAAGAAAAATAGAGATAAGCCCGCCCTTCAGTCTTCCTAACTAACAGCGTATTTACATAGATTTAAAGTAGGTTAAGTAGTAAATTGTGCATAAAAAAAAATAAAAAGTCCTTAGAAAAGAAAAACAAAAAAGACACACATCCTGCTGCAATCAGTCGTTCACAGACATCTGAACTGTGCAGTTGTAGTTCGCGTGTGATTCGGCTTCCTCGCAAAAGAGCAAGTGCCGCAAGTTTTCAACAGCTGCAGTCAGCCGGTCGGACTGGAGACGAAGGACGTCGACACCTTATGTATGTTGGTCACCAAAGAGTCATATTACATTAAGTATAAGGGTCCATTGAGAGTATCTGTCCATTGCTTATCAATGGCAGACTATCATATAGTTAAAGACAGGCTAGCGGTGTCGGAGGCCGAGTTTTTTTCTTACACCCCAAAAGGGGAAAAAGTGCAGACCATGCTCCTTAAGGACGTGGATCCTGACACTGATCCGGAGGAGATCCTCGCTAAGCTGCGCCAAGCGCAGAGCGGCGATGTCCAGGTCGTTGGGGTTAAGCCCTTCATCACTGCGGTTTCGAAAAGGGAGAACAGGAAACTTCCGTTCTTCCTAGTCCAGGTCACCCCAGACAGCAAATTAGATAGTCTAAAACGAATACATCGTCTAGGCTCTATTGATGTCAAATGGGACACATTAAAGAAGACAAAGCACACACTCCAGTGTGCTCGTTGTCAGAGGTTTGGGCATGCTGCGGCGAATTGCTACATGCAGTCTCGCTGCGTCAAATGCGCAGGAACCCACAATCGAGGGGAATGCCCCTTAGGGCCGGAGAAAGTTGAGGATAGGAGCAAACTAAAATGTGTACTCTGTAAGACCAGCGGGCACCCTGCCAACTATCGGCGATGCCCTAAGGTCCAAGAAATCAGAAAAATAATAGAGGCCAAAAGGAAAGGAAAAATGGTAGAAGCGAGGCCAGTGCCCCGTGCTCCAGCTACCACTGTTACTCCGGTAGTCTCCTATGCCCAAATGGCATCGGGTAGGCGATCGGTTCAACAGACAGTGCCGAAGGTGGCCCCGGTCCCAGTGGCCAGGCAACCTGAAGCCGATCTGGATCTGAAGACGGTCCTGCTCTCCATCCAGGGGCAGATCGCTCAGCTTCAAAAGCAGTTCCTTGAGCAAGCAGCGCGAGTAGACCTCATCTACTCGACGCTGTTCGGAGAGCCAAACGCAACATCGGTTTAATGGCTGCGCAGGCAGCCCTTAACCTTAAAATCCTAGCCGTGAATGTGAATTCACTGATCAGGCCTGAACGACAACTAAACTTCGGTAACTTGTTGCAAATCCATAATCCTGACGTGTTGATGGTTAGCGAAACTAGGCTAAACCAGACGCATACCCTCAGTTACAAGAATTATCATATCATTCGAAGAGACCGAGCCTACCTAGCTGGTGGGGTCGCTCTCTTAATCAAAAAAGGCCTTTGTCATATGGTCGTGTATAGCGGTGAAGTGCGAAAATTTCAGGCGATAGAAGCGTGTATCGCACGCATCCCCCTTCGGGGTGGTAAGCGGCTATATGTGATCGCGATCTATGCGTCTGACAAGGCACATATCAATCACCATTTCATTTCAGAGCTCGATACTCTATTTACTAGCCTTCGACTGAGCTCGGAAGAGAACTACTATGTCATAGTACTTTGAACTCGAGGCATATGGATTGGGGCAACGTGGTGCATAACGCCAGGGGGACCTCATTGTATAACTGGTTGGTAGAGCACAATAGTGAGTTCAAGCTAGATTTGCTTGCAACCGATAGGCCATCCTTTCCCAGAAGCGGGTCCTATCTGGATCTGATGCTGATAGACAAAAGACTGACTATACTGGACGTGGAAAGACGCACACGGAACTGTTTAACTGCGGTTGAGTACGAGAGTGACCACTGCGGGCTCTTCGCGGCTATTCAACTTCCCTAAATTCTTTCCTCGAAAGAGTGGAGGAGGTGCGTGAAGCGAGTGGTGTGGCGGAGGTAGCGTTGTTTAGGGCCTCTTCAGAATTCAAGAAGGCTCAAACTAAAATTGAGTGGGCATTGTCGCGGCTGACAAGATTTCTACCGAAGAACACGAAGCGTACGTATATAATAAAAAGTAGAGGTGACAAGACGCATCCTTGGAGAGGCCGATTTTTTCCGGCTCACCTTTTAAAATTTTCCACGCCACTGACGTACACTACCCTCTTTAACAATGCTCTGAATAGTGCACATTATCCGTAAAATATTCTTCGAATCCGTCCAACCTCAGGTCAATTAGTATCCTTCCGAACGACCTGATGTGTACACTATTACGTGAGGAAGAGGACTTATCGGATCGCTCAATAAAATGTTGAACATGTTCACAGAATTAAGCTCACCCTGTTGGAGACCATTTTTAACTTCAGATATATCTGTAGAGGTCACGTTGCCATTCTTCCGATTGATCAAAGCTCTATTTATCACCTTCTCGGATACTTTACTGATGTCATGAGTCGGCTTTGTTTATATTATTGAGAGTAGCAAGAAAAAAGGCATGTGCAAAATACGTCCTACGGTAAGGGTAGATTTGTAGAGTCCTGCGCAGAACCAGTGCACGATGATAACTGTCAATAGATGGTTAACAGGTTCCAGATTCAAGTCAAGCTGAAACTACTGAAGAGCATCGAGAATTATCTAGAAGAGGTCTAGGTAGGCTAAACATTTTTCATACTGGGTATCCGGGTTGAATTCGAAAAGAGTACAATATGCTAAATACCATGACTGGAAGTAATATTGAAGGTAGGAGAAACTAAAACTAAGATTGTAAAAATAACAAATAGATATATGTACACAAGCATTTCAATATTTCCTCATATACACCTCCCATATGCCAACATCCTGCCTAGGTAAGAGTATTTTGCATTTGCCACATTCCCATTGATTAGTTGGGAGTATTATGCGTTTGCAGCATAGAATTAAGTGCAAACTGTAAAATTATCAATACCAATTAAAAGAATATGCAAATAATAATAAACGCCGATTATCACTAAAATATATTCAGTTTCTGGATACTGTAACCCCAATTTTGCAATCAAATCTATTAAATAAAGCTGTTCAGTTTGCATCAAGTCGAAGTAGTCGTTTTTTTTTTCGCCCGCACCGTGACGCGTTAACTTGTATTTGTCGACGGCAAATTCTCTATACGAATATTTTAGACATCCCATTTGACTATAAATTTAAAATGAGCATGCCTATGGGTTAAGAATCACAATCATGAACATGACCGTCATGATACGAGCAAAAAACCATCAGCAGCCGGTGCGGCGGCAGCCAGACGATGTGCACAACAGCCAGCGCGAAGCAATTCCCGGAAGGATAGCGGTGGTTGCGACCGAAACACAAGGGACGATGAAAAACAGAGCAGAGCACGCGCCACACCCCATTTCGTAGTGCGCTGGCTAGCAGTGGTGGCGTCAGTCGTGCACAGACCGTTGAATTGTCCACAAGTTTTTCGGCTAATTATAAATATTCAGAAAAACTAAAAGTAAGTGAAGTAGTGCAGTTGATACTGGGATCCGCAGCAAGAGCGCAGCCGGGTGCTTAGAGCGTTAAACCCAGTCGTTCACAGACCTCCACCCAGTGCAGACGTGTTTCGACTTAGTGCGGAAGTATTATATTATCAAGTGCGCAAAATATCGCCGAAGTAAAATAAGAATCGGTAGCTTCGCGGTAAAGTCATCACCGGTGACTTCGTGGTGCCGGGTTCGAATCCCGAAGGAAAATTGAAATCCTTTTTTTTTTTTAATTAAAGTAAACAAAGACACTTAGTGTGAGGCAGTGCGATGAAGCCAGCTGAGCGACCCGAGCTCCGAAAATCGGGTGATGTTGTACCGGTGGCTGGGACATCAGACCACCAGTCAACACATGAAGAGGCGGGGAGGAAAAGGAGGAAGAAGCTTCAGCCACAGCCAAACCTGGTGAAGCGCCGTTCCAGCCTTGGATCAGCCGATGCGAAAATTGCGGCAACAGCCGCAATTACAACAGCAGCAGCATCAACAACAACAACTGTACCCACAACTACAGCAGCAGCAGCCAGAAGGCAGCAAACTTTGGTCGACGACGTAGAATACGAGTCGACAGAAGGCGAGGGGAGATTCTCCTACAGCGGTAGAGAGAACCCCTTCAATGCTCTAACGTCGTCCGAGTCCGAGGACGAAGAGGAAGAGGACCGGGAGCAGCTAAAAAAGATCCAGAGGGAGAGGGAGGAGCTGGATGCCCACATCCAAGCCCTCCAAATCAAATTACGGGCCAGGAGAGCGGCCAAAGAGGCTGCACAACAAAAACAGCAGCCAAAAGAGCAGCAACAACAAGAACAGTCCCATCAGTTGCCAAAGGGACAACGATCAACAGCTGCCAAGAAGCAACAGCAGCAGCAACAACAACTACATCAGCCAAAGCAGCAGCAACAACAACAACAACAACAACAACAACAACAGAAACAGCAGCAGCAGAAGAAGCAGCCGCAGCAGCAGAAGCAGCAACAACAACAACAGCGGAAGCAACAACAGCAGCAGCCAGCCAAAAAGGAGAGATGCCCTCCAATCAACGTCTTCGGACTGGAGACGAAGGACGTCGACACCTTATGTAAGTTGGCCACCAAAGACTCTTATTATATTAAGTATAAGGGCCCATTGCGTGTATCTGTCCATTGCTTATCAATGGCAGACTATTATGTAGTTAAAGACAGGCTAGCGGTGGCGGAGGCCGAGTTTTTTTCTTACACCCCAAAAGGGGAAAAAGTGCAGACCATGCTCCTTAAGGACGTGGATCCTGACACTGATCCGGAGGAGATCCTCGCTAAGCTGCGCCAAGCGCAGAGCGGCGATGTCCAGGTCGTTGGGGTTAAGCCCTTCATCACTGCGGTTTCGAAAAGGGAGAACAGGAAACTTCCGTTCTTCCTAGTCCAGGTCACCCCAGACAGCAAATTAGATAGTCTAAAACGAATACATCGTCTAGGCTCTATTGATGTCAAATGGGATACATTAAAGAAGACAAAGCACACACTCCAGTGTGCTCGTTGTCAGAGGTTTGGGCATGCCGCGGCGAATTGCAACATGCAGTCTCGCTGCGTCAAATGCGCAGGAACCCACAATCGAGGGGAATGTCCCTTAGGGACGGAGAAAGTCGAGGATAGGAGCAAACTGAAATGTGTACTCTGTAAGACCAACGGGCACCCTGCCAATTATCGGGGATGCCCTAAGGTCCAAGAGATCAGGAAAATAATAGAGGCCAAAAGGAAAGGAAAAATGGTAGAAGCGAGGCCAGTGCCCCGTGTTCCAGCTACCACTGTTACTCCGGCAGTCTCCTATGCCCAAATGGCATCGGGTAGGCGACCGGTTCAACAGACAGTGCCGAAGGTGGCCCCGGTCCCAGTGGCCAGGCAACCTGAAGCCGATCTGGATCTGAAGACGGTCCTGCTCTCCATCCAGGGGCAGATCGCTCAGCTACAAAAGCAGTTCCTTGAGCAAGCAGCGCGAGTAGACCTCATCTACTCGACGCTGTTCGGAGAGCCAAACGCAACATCGGTTTAATGGCTGCGCAGGCAGCCCGTAACCTTAAAATCCTAGCAGTGAATGTGAATTCACTGATCGGGCGTGAACGTCAACTAAACTTCGGTAACTTGTTGCAAATCCATAATCCTGACGTGTTGATGGTTAGCGAAACTAGGCTAAACCAGACGCATACTCTCAGGTACAAGAATTACCATATCATTCGAAGAGACCGAGCCTACCTAGCTGGTGGGGTAGCTCTCTTAATCAAAAAAGGCCTTTGTCATAAGGTCGTGTATAGCGGTGAAGTGCGAAAATTCCAGGCGATAGAAGCGTGTATCGCGCGCATCCCCCTTCGGGGTGGTAAGCGGCTATATGTGATCGCGATCTATGCGTCTGACAAGGCACATATCAATCCCCATTTCATTTCAGAGCTAGATGCTCTATTTACTAGCCTTCGACTGAGCTCGGAAGAGAACTACTATGTCATAGCCGGGGATTTGAACTCGAGGCATATGGATTGGGGCAACGTGGTGCATAACGCCAGGGGGACCTCATTGTATAACTGGTTGGTAGAGCACAATAGTGAGTTCAAGCTAGATTTGCTTGCAACCGATAGGCCATCCTTTCCCAGAAGCGGGTCCTATCTGGATCTGATGCTGATAGACAAACGACTGACTATACTGGACGTGGAAAGACGCACACGGAACTGTTTAACTGCGGTTGAGTACGAGAGTGACCACTGCGGACTCTTCGCGGCTATTCAGCTCCCGAACGAGGTGGAAGAACTGGAGGAATATGTCCAGAGGCACCCTTATAATTACAATAAGGTCCGCTGGCCACGTTTCTCCAGGACTTTATCCACAGAACTACGTTCGAGTGGGATCAATCCTCCGACAAACAGAAACCTGACGAACGAAGAGGTTGACAGGTACCTCATACAAATGGACGACGTAATAAAACGAACCATGGAGAAAACCATTCCGAAGGTAGTACAAATCGATGACAGCGATGTTTATCGAAATGCTACCATCGATGCACTTCACGTGCACAAAAGTAGACTGCTGTCAAGACTCAAACTCTTGCACAGACGGTTTACAGATCCACAAAACGCGGAAGTCAGGGCACTGAAGTCTGAGATCAAGAACCTCCAACAGTTAATTCGAATAAATTACAGTTTGGCTATAAGCTTGCACTGGGGCAATAAAATCCGGGCTGTACAATCCAACAACCCGGGTATGTTCCCGCAAGTAAATAAAATATTTCGGAGGAAAGATCAAAATGACATTCAGGTCGTTAGACTTCCCAGGACGACACCCAACGAACAATTACTGACTTCAATTGGCATCGATCCAGGTGAGGCAGTGCTAGACAATGACTTCTTCGTGGTTGAAGATCCCCAGGAGAAGGTTAAAGCTATTGGTGCTGTGTTCCAGCGAGTGTATACGGTCAACGAGGTTAGTAGGCCGAATCACGATCTGGAGAACAGAGCCTTGCTAAACCACTTCTATCTGCGCAACGAGATAAGTCAATGGCGATCCGAGAATCCTGGTTTCACCAGGTTCAGTGACGATAATATGGCACATAGTGCCGTCGCCTACGATGTAAATCACATCTTGATCTCCCAAGAAGATCTTCAGGGTATCTTCAACTCGCTGAAAAAGAAAAAGTCAGTGGGAATCGATGGAATACCGAATATTGTGCTTCGCCATCTTCCCCCCGAAGCGGTCCAAATTTACACAACATTGTTCAACAACGCGCTGAGTAATGCACATTACCCGGCGCATTGGAAAACAGCTGTAGTGCAACCGATCCCTAAACGGGACAAAGACAAATCCATCCCGACAAATCTCCGGTCGATCAGTCTTCTTCCCTGCATAAGCAAGGTTTTTGAAAAGATAGTCATAGGAGTTCTGAAACAATGGGCTGATGAAAATAAAATAATACCGGACAACCAGTTCGGATTTAGGGCGGGGCATGATACCATACATGCCGCGTCAAAGCTGGTATCCGACATTCAATGGAATAAAAGCAAAAATCAGTGCACGGGTGCCTGTCTGATTGACTTGGAGAAGGCGTTCGACACCGTTTGGTTGGAGGGTCTCTTCCTCAAGCTGGTCAGGCTCGGCATAAGTAAACCATTGCTATATACGATCTATGCCATGATAACAGGTAGAAAGTTCGTCGTGAAAAGTAACGGCGTGACTTCTACCACGGTCTTTGACATTAAAAATGGTCTTCAACAAGGGGCTGTTGGTACGCCGATCTTGTTCTCAATATTCACTGCGGATCTTATAGGTTCCATGCCGCACTTAATTGCGTACGCCGACGATCTAGTAGCGTACAGATCAGGTCCGAAGGTCGAAGTAATAAATATCTTGTTGCAGCGTGACTTCGAAAAAATTCAGCGATTTTGCGACGACTGGAAGTTGATTATCAACTTCCTGAAGTGTGAAACTACCCTTTTCAGGACCCCGTTGTACACGGCACCGCGGGATACGCGCCAAAACTGGCGCAAGTTCGGCATAGTTGACCCGCAAGGACGGCCGTTAGCTGTGAAAAGTGTAGTTAGATATCTTGGCATTTGGCTGGATCAATATCTGTATTTTGACAAACATATAGATATTGCTCTGACGAAAGCCAGAAAAGCCTTTGCTGCGGCAAGGAGGTTGTTTTACAGCAGCCAACTTGATACCAGGGTGAAGGTAATCTGCTACATGGCCCTCATCCGGCCAATTATGGCGTACGGTTGTCCCCTGTGGTTCAACGTGAGTCCTTCCCAGATGGAAAAGATGAGGTTGTTCGAGAGACAGTGTCTTAGGAGCTGTCTCCGTTTGTATCGTACACCCGAGTCCGAGTACAAGAGGTACTATCCTAACGAGGTCCTGTACAACGAGGCAAACCTGAACAGGATAGATAATTTTATTATTAAGCTGATCAGAAGGCACATTGCACGGGCTATGACTTCTTCCAACAGTCTGATCTTCGGGGCTTATTACCCCAATATCATGTACCATGAAAGGGTGCGCCTTAACGGCTTTATTCCTCCCGAAGCATTCCTTTATTTAGACACGATTGGCCTAATACAGGATACAGACGGATGCCCTGTTATCTTCCATGTCGTACGCCGAACAGTGGACAGGCGACTCCAATACGAACCGGATGTCGCTCGCACCCACGAGGATCTTCTTCGGTTCAGTAGAGCGATCCCCGCTCGTGACAGGAAAGAGTCTGCCAAAGAACGGCTATTTTACTGGTGGTTACACCAAAACCAGTCTCCGCCACCGCTGGCTTTTCTAGAGGACCAGATAGTTGACCATGGTGGCCAACTTACATAGGTTTAAGGTAGCTATAAGGAAAAAAAAAAAAAAAAAAAAAAAAAAAAAAAAAATCCAAAAACATTAAAAAACAAAAAATCCAAAAAAAAAAAATAATAAAAACAAAAAATCAAAAAAAAAAAAAAAAAAAAAAACTTATAAGAAAAAAAAAAAAAAGGTGCACCACGGCGTATAAAATATATATGTTAGGCATATACATAAAATATACGCCCTGGTGCACGTGTCCGTACTGTTACGGACATAGTTAAGATAGTCTTAAGTTTTATGTTAGGATAAGTTAGTATAAGGTAGTTTAAGTAGTTAAGTAAGTTTAGTTTAGCCAAGTTTTTTTGAAAATTTTCTTGGCAAATGAAAAATATTATGAAAAGATTGTCTTAAAGACTAAAAAAAAAAAAAAAAAAAAAACAGATTAAGCCGAAAGGCACATTTTTTAACGTAGATTAGATTAGCTTAGAGTACCCGCATAGGGTCAGTAGGTTAGTATTAAGAACATTTGTAAATTCTTAAGTTAGTTAAGCTAGTTTTAAGTACTTTTGTCTAGCAAGTAAGCATATTTCATTAAATAAAAACAAAACTACATGGAAAAAAAAAAAAAAAAAAAAAAAAGAGCGTTAAACCGCGAGCCAGCAGGTGCTGGGTTCGAGACCCAGTTTGTTTTTAGTTGTGCTTGGTGGGAGTAAAGAAAAATAGAGATAAGCCCGCCCTTCAGTCTTCCTAACTAACAGCGTATTTACATAGATTTAAAGTAGGTTAAGTAGTAAATTGTGCATAAAAAAAATAAAAAGTCCTTAGAAAAGAAAAACAAAAAAGACACACATCCTGCTACAATCAGTCGTTCACAGACATCTGAACTGTGCAGTTGTAGTTCGCGTGTGATTCGGCTTCCTCGCAAAAGAGCAAGTGCCGCAAGTTTTCAACAGCTGCAGTCAGCCGGTCGGACTGGAGACGAAGGACGTCGACACCTTATGTATGTTGGTCACCAAAGAGTCATATTACATTAAGTATAAGGGTCCATTGAGAGTATCTGTCCATTGCTTATCAATGGCAGACTATCATATAGTTAAAGACAGGCTAGCGGTGTCGGAGGCCGAGTTTTTTTCTTACACCCCAAAAGGGGAAAAAGTGCAGACCATGCTCCTTAAGGACGTGGATCCTGACACTGATCCGGAGGAGATCCTCGCTAAGCTGCGCCAAGCGCAGAGCGGCGATGTCCAGGTCGTTGGGGTTAAGCCCTTCATCACTGCGGTTTCGAAAAGGGAGAACAGGAAACTTCCGTTCTTCCTAGTCCAGGTCACCCCAGACAGCAAATTAGATAGTCTAAAACGAATACATCGTCTAGGCTCTATTGATGTCAAATGGGACACATTAAAGAAGACAAAGCACACACTCCAGTGTGCTCGTTGTCAGAGGTTTGGGCATGCTGCGGCGAATTGCTACATGCAGTCTCGCTGCGTCAAATGCGCAGGAACCCACAATCGAGGGGAATGCCCCTTAGGGCCGGAGAAAGTTGAGGATAGGAGCAAACTAAAATGTGTACTCTGTAAGACCAGCGGGCACCCTGCCAACTATCGGCGATGCCCTAAGGTCCAAGAAATCAGAAAAATAATAGAGGCCAAAAGGAAAGGAAAAATGGTAGAAGCGAGGCCAGTGCCCCGTGCTCCAGCTACCACTGTTACTCCGGTAGTCTCCTATGCCCAAATGGCATCGGGTAGGCGATCGGTTCAACGGACAGTGCCGAAGGTGGCCCCGGTCCCAGTGGCCAGGCAACCTGAAGCCGATCTGGATCTGAAGACGGTCCTGCTCTCCATCCAGGGGCAGATCGCTCAGCTTCAAAAGCAGTTCCTTGAGCAAGCAGCGCGAGTAGACCTCATCTACTCGACGCTGTTCGGAGAGCCAAACGCAACATCGGTTTAATGGCTGCGCAGGCAGCCCTTAACCTTAAAATCCTAGCCGTGAATGTGAATTCACTGATCAGGCCTGAACGACAACTAAACTTCGGTAACTTGTTGCAAATCCATAATCCTGACGTGTTGATGGTTAGCGAAACTAGGCTAAACCAGACGCATACCCTCAGTTACAAGAATTATCATATCATTCGAAGAGACCGAGCCTACCTAGCTGGTGGGGTCGCTCTCTTAATCAAAAAAGGCCTTTGTCATATGGTCGTGTATAGCGGTGAAGTGCGAAAATTTCAGGCGATAGAAGCGTGTATCGCACGCATCCCCCTTCGGGGTGGTAAGCGGCTATATGTGATCGCGATCTATGCGTCTGACAAGGCACATATCAATCACCATTTCATTTCAGAGCTCGATACTCTATTTACTAGCCTTCGACTGAGCTCGGAAGAGAACTACTATATCATAGTACTTTGAACTCGAGGCATATGGATTGGGGCAACGTGGTGCATAACGCCAGGGGGACCTCATTGTATAACTGGTTGGTAAAGCACAATAGTGAGTTCAAGCTAGATTTGCTTGCAACCGATAGGCCATCCTTTCCCAGAAGCGGGTCCTATCTGGATCTGATGCTGATAGACAAAAGACTGACTATACTGGACGTGGAAAGACGCACACGGAACTGTTTAACTGCGGTTGAGTACGAGAGTGACCACTGCGGGCTCTTCGCGGCTATTCAACTTCCCTAAATTCTTTCCTCGAAAGAGTGGAGGAGGTGCGTGAAGCGAGTGGTGTGGCGGAGGTAGCGTTGTTTAGGGCCTCTTCAGAATTCAAGAAGGCTCAAACTAAAATTGAGTGGGCATTGTCGCGGCTGACAAGATTTCTACCGAAGAACACGAAGCGTACGTATATAATAAAAAGTAGAGGTGACAAGACGCATCCTTGGAGAGGCCGATTTTTTCCGGCTCACCTTTTAAAATTTTCCACGCCACTGACGTACACTACCCTCTTTAACAATGCTCTGAATAGTGCACATTATCCGTAAAATATTCTTCGAATCCGTCCAACCTCAGGTCAATTAGTATCCTTCCGAACGACCTGATGTGTACACTATTACGTGAGGAAGAGGACTTATCGGATCGCTCAATAAAATGTTGAACATGTTCACCGAATTAAGCTCACCCTGTTGGAGACCATTTTTAACTTCAGATATATCTGTAGAGGTCACGTTGCCATTCTTCCGATTGATCAAAGCTCTATTTATCACCTTCTCGGATACTTTACTGATGTCATGAGTCGGCTTTGTTTATATTATTGAGAGTAGCAAGAAAAAAAGCATGTGCAAAATACGTCCTACGGCAAGGGTAGATTTGTAGAGTCCTGCGCAGAACCAGTGCACGATGATAACTGTCAATAGATGGTTAACAGGTTCCAGATTCAAGTCAAGCTGAAACTACTGAAGAGCATCGAGAATTATCTAGAAGAGGTCTAGGTAGGCTAAACATTTTTCATACTGGGTATCCGGGTTGAATTCGAAAAGAGTACAATATGCTAAATACCATGACTGGAAGTAATATTGAAGGTAGGAGAAACTAAAACTAAGATTGTAAAAATAACAAATAGATATATGTACACAAGCATTTCAATATTTCCTCATATACACCTCCCATATGCCAACATCCTGCCTAGGTAAGAGTATTTTGCATTTGCCACATTCCCATTGATTAGTTGGGAGTATTATGCGTTTGCAGCATAGAATTAAGTGCAAACTGTAAAATTATCAATACCAATTAAAAGAATATGCAAATAATAATAAACGCCGATTATCACTAAAATATATTCAGTTTCTGGATACTGTAAACCCAATTTTGCAATCAAATCTATTAAATAAAGCTGTTCAGTTTGCATCAAGTCGAAGTAGTCGTTTTTTTTTCGCCCGCACCGTGACGCGTTAACTTGTATTTGTCGACGACAAATTCTCTATACGAATATTTTAGACATCCCATTTGACTATAAGTTTAAAATGAGCATGCCTATGTGTTAAGAATCACAATCATGAACATGACCGTCATGATACGAGCAAAAAACCATCAGCAACCGGTGCGGCGGTAGCCAGACGATGTGCACAACAGCCAGCGCGAAGCAATTCCCGGAAGGATAGCGGTGGTTGCGACCGAAACACAAGGGACGATGAAAAACAGAGCAGAGCACGCGCGCTGTTCACACCCCATTTCGTAGTGCGCTGGCTAGCAGTGGTGGCGTCAGTCGTGCACAGACCGTTGAATTGTCCACAAGTTTTTCGGCTAATTATAAATATTCAGAAAAACTAAAAGTAAGTGAAGTAGTGCAGTTGATACTGGGATCCGCAGCAAGAGCGCAGCCGGGTGCTTAAAGCGTTAAACCGCGACCCCAGCAGGTGCTGGGTTCGGGACCCAGTTTGTTTTTAGTTGTGCGTGGTGTGAGTAAAGAAAAATAGAGATAAGCCCGCCCTTCAATAGTCTTCCTAACTAACAGCGTATTTACATAGATTTAAAGTAGGTTAAGTAGTAAATTGTGCATAAAAAAAAATAAAAAGTCCTTAGAAAAGAAAAACAAAAAACAAAAAAGACACACATCCTGCTGCAATCAGTCGTTCACAGACATCTGAACTGTGTAGTTGTAGTTCGCGTGTGATTCGGCTTCCTCGCAAGTTTTCAACAGCTGCAGTCAGCCGGTCGGACTGGAGACGAAGGACGTCGACACCTTATGTATGTTGGTCACCAAAGAGTCATATTACATTAAGTATAAGGGTCCATTGAGAGTATCTGTCCATTGCTTATCAATGGCAGACTATCGTATAGTTAAATACAGGCTAGCGGTGTCGGAGGCCGAGTTTTTTTTTTACACCCCAAAAGGGGAAAAAGTGCAGACCATGCTCCTTAAGGACGTGGATCCTGACACTGATCCGGAGGAGATCCTCGCTAAGCTGCGCCAAGCGCAGACCGGCGATATCCAGGTCGTTGGGGTTAAGCCCTTCATCACTGCGGTTTCGAAAAGGGAGAACAGGAAACTTCCGTTCTTCCTAGTCCAGGTCACCCCAGACAGCAAATTAGATAGTCTAAAACGAATACATCGTCTAGGCTCTATTGATGTCAAATGGGACACATTAAACAAGACAAAGCACACACTCCAGTGTGCTCGTTGTCAGAGGTTTGGGCATGCCGCGGCGAATTGCTACATGCAGTCTCGCTGCGTCAAATGCGCAGGAACCCACAATCGAGGGGAATGCCCCTTAGGGCCGGAGAAAGTTGAGGATAGGAGCAAACTAAAATGTGTACTCTGTAAGACCAGCGGGCACCCTGCCAACTATCGGGGATGCCCTAAGGTCCAAGAAATCAGAAAAATAATAGAGGCCAAAAGGAAAGGAAAAATGGTAGAAGCGAGGCCAGTGCCCCGTGCTCCAGCTACCACTGTTACTCCGGCAGTCTCCTATGCCCAAATGGCATCGGGTAGGCGACCGGTTCAACAGACAGTGCCGAAGGTGGCCCCGGTCCCAGTGGCCAGGCAACCTGAAGCCGATCTGGATCTGAAGACGGTCCTGCTCTCCATCCAGGGGCAGATCGCTCAGCTTCAAAAGCAGTTCCTTGAGCAAGCAGCGCGAGTAGACCTCATCTACTCGACGCTGTTCGGAGAGCCAAACGCAACATCGGTTTAATGGCTTCGCAGGCAGCCCGTAACCTTAAAATCCTAGCAGTGAATGTGAATTCACTGATCAGGCCTGAACGACAACTAAACTTCGGTAACTTGTTGCAAATCCATAATCCTGACGTGTTGATGGTTAGCGAAACTAGGCTAAACCAGACGCATACCCTCAGGTACAAGAATTATCATATCATTCGAAGAGACCGAGCCTACCTAGCTGGTGGGGTCGCTCTCTTAATCAAAAAAGGCCTTTGTCATAAGGTTGTGTATAGCGGTGAAGTGCGAAAATTCCAGGCGATAGAAGCGTGTATCGCACGCATCCCCCTTCGGGGTGGTAAGCGGCTATATGTGATCGCGATCTATGCGTCTGACAAGGCACATATCAATCCCCATTTCATTTCAGAGCTCGATACTCTATTTACTAGCCTTCGACTGAGCTCGGAAGAGAACTACTATGTCATAGTACTTTGAACTCGAGGCATATGGATTGGGGCAACGTGGTGCATAACCCCAGGGGGACCTCATTGTATATCTGGTTGGTAGAGCACAATAGTGAGTTCAAGCTAGATTTGCTTGCAACCGATAGGCCATCCTTTCCCAGAAGCGGGTCCTATCTGGATCTGATGCTGATAGACAAAAGACTGACTATACTGGACGTGGAAAGACGCACACGGAACTGTTTAACTGCGGTTGAGTACGAGAGTGACCACTGCGGGCTCTTCGCGGCTATTCAACTCCCGAACGAGGTGGAAGAACTGGAGGAATATGTCCAGAGGCACCCTTATAATTATAATAAGGTCCGCTGGCCACGTTTCTCCAGGGCTTTATCCACGGAACTACGTTCGAGTGGGATCAATCCTCCGACAAACAGAAACCTGACGAACGAAGAGGTTGACAGGTACCTCATACAAATGGACGACGTAATAAAACGAACCATGGAGAAAACTATTCCGAAGGTAGTACAAATCGATGACAGCGATGTTTATCGAAATGCTACCATCGATGCACTTCACGTGCACAAAAGTAGACTGCTGTCAAGACTCAAACTCTTGCACAGACGGTTTACAGATCCACAAAACGCGGAAGTCAGGACGCTGAAGTCTGAGATCAAGAACCTCCAACAGTTAATTCGAATAAATTACAGCTTGGCTATAAGCTTGCACTGGGGCAATAAAATCCGGGCTGTATGATCCAACAACCCGGGTATGTTTCCGCAAGTAAATAATATATGTCGGAGGAAAGATCAAAATGACATTCAGGTCGTAAGATTTCCCAGGACGACACCCAACGAACAATTACTGACTTCAATTGGCATCGATCCAGGTGAGGCAGTGCTAGACAATGACTTCTTCGTGGTTGAAGATCCCCAGGAGAAGGTTAAAGCTATTGGTGCTGTGTTCCAGCGAGTGTATACGGTCAACGAGGTTAGTAGGCCGAATCACGATCTGGAGAACAGAGCCTTGCTAAACCACTTCTATCTCCGCAACGAGATAAGTCAATGGCGATCCGAGAATCCAGGTTTCACCAGGTTCAGTGACGATAATATGGCACATAGTGCCGTCGCCTACGATGTAAATCACATCTTGATTTCCCAAGAAGATCTTCAGGGTATCTTCAACTCGCTGAAAAAGAAAAAGTCAGTGGGAATCGATGGAATACCGAATATTGTGCTTCGCCATCTTCCCCCCGAAGCGGTCCAAATTTACACAACATTGTTCAACAACGCGCTGAGTAATGCACATTACCCGGCGCACTGGAAAACAGCTGTAGTGCAACCGATCCCTAAACAAGACAAAGACAAATTCATCCCGACAAATCTACGGTCGATCAGACTTCTTCCCTGCATAAGCAAGATTTTTGAAAAGAAAGAACAATGGGCTAATGGAAATAAAATCATACCGGACAACCAGTTCGGATTTAGGGCGGGGCATGATACCATACATGCCGCGTCAAAGCTGGTATCCGACATTCAATGGAATAAAAGCAAAAATCAGTGCACGGGTGCCTGTCTGATTGACTTGGAGAAGGCGTTCGCTACCGTTTGGTTGGAGGGTCTCTTCGTCAAGCTGGTCAGGCTCGGTATAAGTAAACCATTGCTATATATTATCTATGCCATGATAACAGGTAGAAAGTTCGTCGTGAAAAGTAACGGCGTAGCTTCTAATACGGTCTTTGACATTAAAAATGGTCTTCAACAAAGGGCTGTCGGTTCGCCGATCTTCTTCTCAATATTCACTGCGGATCTTATAGGTTCCATGCCGCACTTAATTGCGTACGCCGACGGCCGTTAGCTGTGAAAAGTGTAGTTAGATATCTTGGCATTTGGCTGAATCAATATCTGTATTTTGACAAACATATAGATATTGCTCTGACGAAAGCCAGAAAAGACTTTGCTGCGGCATGAAGGTTATTTTTCAGCAGCCAACTTGATACCGGGGTGAAGGTAATCTGCTACATGGCCCTAGTACGGCCAATTATGGCGTACGGTTGTCCCCTGTGGTTCAACGTGAGTCCTTCCCAGATGGAAAAGATGAGGTTGTTCGAGAGACAGTGTCTCCGGAGCTGTCTCCGTCAAAGCACTGCAATTTTACTGGAGGTTACACCAAAACCAGTCTCCGCCACCGCTGGCTTTTCTAAATGACCAGATAGTTGACCATGGTGGCCAACTTACATAAGTTTAAGGCAGTTATAAGGAAAAAAAAAAAAAAAAGGACAGCAAAAAAAAAACAAAAAAACAAAAACAAAAAACGGACATAGTTAAGATAGTCTTAAGTTTTATGTTAGGGTAAGTTAGTATAAGGTAGTTTAAATAGTTATGTAAGTAAGCTTAGTTAGCCAAGTTTTTTAAAAAAAACTTTTCTTGGCAAATGAAAAAATTCATTAAAAGATTGCAGCAAAAAACTAAAAAAAAACATGTATTAAGCCGAAAGGCACATTTATAGCGTAGATTAGATTTGAAAATTTGTAAATTCTTAAGTTAGTTAAGCTAGTTTTAGGTACTTTTGTCTAGTAAGTAAGTCCACATAAATTAAAATTGAATAAAATTACATGAAAACAAACAGAGCGTTAAACCGCGAGCCAGCAGGTGCTGGGTTCGAGACCCACTTTGGGAATACATCCGTTTTTTTTCTCTTCTCGTTGTTCAACTAATTGCATAATTGCATCAATTGAGAAGTGAGTGCAAAGTATTTAGGAGAACGGGCAGGCCGCTCGCATAGAAGCGGTCGGCGAAAAACGTTTACCGGTGGCAGAAATGTCACTCCAACACCCAACGGTGCCTATTGAAGGCACAACGAAGAGGAGGAGGAAGAGGCAGACCTCCACCAGTTCTAAGCGACGCCAAATTAAGAGGACGATGCAGAAGACGATGCATACTCGTATGTGTCAGACGGGAGGGAGGAGCGATTAGCAGTAAGCAGCAACAGCTTAAAATCGATGCCCTCCGACACAGAAGAAGGAGTGGAAGACATTATCCGCTCGAAGCAGACGAAAGTCTCCAATCTGAAGGAGGAGCCTGACAAAGAGAGATTAGAGAGCTGCGCAGAAGAACTCTCGAAAGGAGAAGAAAGGAGGCGGAGCAAGCAGAACTACAACTCGCTCAACAACAACAACAGTTGCCTAAACCAAGTCAACCGCAAAAGCAGATGCAGCAACAAATACAGCCGTCTGCATCTAAACAAAATAAGCTGCAAGAACAGCCAGCAAGTATATACCTTATTTCGTATCCCATATTGATAATGTGATAATATGTTTTTATTGAACATACATTTTCTTTTAATATTTACGTCCATTTTTGGTGGTGATAATTTTACACAGAAATTTGAATCCGATAAGAAATGACGTCCAAATGATAAGGGCATTGCGATAAATACAAAAGTTGTTGTGCATGTTTTTATTAATTTCTAAAAACGGACTAATTAAATAAAGGATTTATGCGGCCATGGAGTACAAATATCTTCAGAAATAACGTTATTAAAGGGAAATCATCAACATCAATAATCATCTACAACCAGATGTCCAACCCGGGTTTGGGTGTTTACTAAAAAGCATCCTGTCTATCTCAGATGTTGCTCTAAAGTCGAGCACACTACGTTTTTTTTATTTTCACAGACAGGGCTTGTGAACACGAGTGATCTAAGAACAACATAGCGCTGCTTTAAGGCCTTACGAAGTGTGAGTGAAAATAAAGTAGGATGGGTTCGCTTAAGTCACACGTATTCCAAGCCCCTGTCTGTGAAATGTTATAAAAAACGTTGTCAAATGAAATCAAGGGGGAAGAGACGAGGAATTAAGCTATCTCTTAAATACTACATCTCTGCTTCTTTGCGGACGAAGACCCGCAAGAAAAAATGCAAGTACTAGACCCGAAATCAGAAACCAACTAATAGAGATATTCAACTTTCCAGCCAAAAATACCATGACCTACCACCGGCAAAATATTTGAATTCAAATGTAACGTGTCAATGATCAGCGCATTCGAACATACTACCAGGTATATGAATGTACCAGTTAAAGGCAAACACGCTGATTTGGAATAACATCAACTCATACGCCGGATGCAGAACGATTCCCAACGATCCAAGTAATATTTCTCCCCATCCAATGTTTATCGTTTCACTCCTCAACCCAATGACCCACATCTCGATCTGAAATCAACACCCAGATATTTCTCGGTATTACTTCCACCAGCAATAGCACAGACCTTCATCGAAATCATAATTCGCTGATGCAGCAAAATGACCATTGGCAGTAGGGCATAGAATTAAGTCATAGAAATTGTTTTAAGTCAGTTCATTTTGGATATCAATAAAAGAAGAGGCTTCTCCTCAAAATAAAAATTATTTTTTTAATAATACTCAACATCTACAGTTTTAACTTACCTTCTGAACACAATCAGTGTTTTAAGCTCCTCCTCCTTTTTGGGGTGAAACATACGGATTTCAAATAACGCTCAAATAACGAGCGCTTTTTAAAATAAATGCTCTGCTTCACCTCATTATTTCGAAGGGGAAGACTTTCACCTGTTCGAAACGCCTCTAACCTATTCACAGATAGAACAACTACAACAAGCTATAAAACAACTTTCAGGGAGAAGAGACTTTACATAATCGTACATAAGCGACTCGAGGACAAAGCGACAAAGCTGCCATTCAAAAGCTTTCTGTCAATTTGAAAGCTCAATTTGTTAACTGGGGTAGTTTTCATAAATTCTAAAGCTATAAACATTTTTAATGGTTGTTTTGAGGTGTTTGCTTAATAAAATTATTAGTGGAATATAAAGTTAATATGAACGGCATTGTTTGTTTGTTTATGCGTGAAGATAACGACTATCAAGAATTGCAGAAAAGGGAATTAATTAACATCAGAAGAAGTATCCGTTTGAGAAAAACCTCTTTTGAAACTTGTTGCTAAATTTCTGTTCTGTTCAACGAGCTGCTTTATTAGCTTTCGGTTGGAAATTTTCATCCATAAGGTATAAATAATCAACACTAAATACATTTTACATAATTCCAGTTAAAACACAAAGAAAACGCGCGTTTTTACTTTTTTTCCATTAGATTCGTTCACAAAATTCACACCGCCTTCTTTTGTCGTGTTACTCGTCGTTTGGTGTAGTAAATCGACTTTCAGAATACAGATACACGACAAGTGTCACACAAAAAATACGCTCCATATGAGCTTATCGCCAGAAGTAGTTTTATGGCATAAAACGTTAGTGGGAAGGCGTTGATTTGAGAGTTTCACCAGAGTTGGTGTGCGAACTCAAATTAGAGTTCCTCCCTCCTAAATACGATGACTTATTGATGGACGAAATAAGGAGGCGGAACCAGAATCTCTTCAGAATTCAAGAAGGCTCAAACTAAAATTTAATGGGCATTGTCGCGGCTGACAAGATCTCAACCGGCTACGTTGATTTGAGATTCCCACCAGAGTTGGTCAGCGAACTCAAATTAGAGTACCTCCCTCCTAACTACGATGACTTATTGATGGACGAAAAAAGGAGGCGGATCCAGAATCTCTTCAGAATACAAGAAGGCTCAAACTAAAATTGAATGGGCATTGTCGCGGCTGACAAGATCTCAAACGGCTACTGACGAACACGAAGCAGAGAAAAGAAAATTGAAAACGTTTTTTTAATAAAACTCAACATCTACAGTTTTAACTTACCTTCTGAACACAATCAGTGTTTTAAGCTCCTCCTCCTTTTTGGGATGAAACATACGGATTTCAAATAACGCTCAAATAACGAGTGCTTTTTAAAATAAATGCTCTGCTTCACCTCATTATTTCGAAGGGGAAGACTTTCACCTGTTCGAAACGCCTCTAACCTATTCACAGATAGAACAACTACAACAAGCTATAAAACAACTTTCAGGGAGAAGAGACTTTACATAATCGTACATAAGCGACTCGAGCACAAAGCGACAAAGCTGCCATTCAAAAGCTTTCTCTCAATTTGAAAGCTCAATTTGTTAACTGGGGTAGTTTTCATAAATTCTAAAGCTATAAACATTTTTAATGGTTGTTTTGAGTTGTGGAAACATCGTGGAATATAAAGTTAATATGGACGGCATTGTTAGTTTGTTTATTCGATTAGTGAAGATAACGACTATCAAGAATTGCAGAAAAGGGAATTAATTAACATCAGAAGTATCCGTTTGAGAAAAACCTCTTTTGAAACTTGTTGCTAAATTTCTGTTCTGTTCAACGAGCTGCTTTATTTGCTTTCGGTTGAAAATTTTCATCCATAAGGTATAAATAATCAACACTTAATACATTTTACATAATTCCAGTTAAGAAACACAGAAAACGCACGTTTTTACTTTTTTTCCATTAGATTCGTTCACAAAATTCAAACCGCCTTCTTTTGTCGTGTTACTCGTCGTTTGGTGTAGTAAATCGACTTTCAGAATACAGATACACGACAAGTGTCACACAAAAAATACGCTCCATATGAGCTTATCGCCAGAAGTAGTTTTATGGCATAAAACGAATACTTTATCGACAATCGTAATAGCGACATCACAGAGGCGTTTCGAGACAAGTCGTTAAACGACTTTCGTAATCGGGGTGAATGACTGAAAGAAATATTGAAGCGTTATTGTAGCGTTATTTAGATCCGCGGTCAATTTATTTAGTGGGAAGGCGTTGATTTGAGAGTTTCACCAGAGTTGGTGAGCGAACTCAAATTAGAGTTCCTCCCTCCTAAATACGATGACTTATTGATGGTCGAAATAAGGAGGCGGAACCAGAATCTCTTCAGAATTCAAGAAGGCTCAAACTAAAATTGAATGGGCATTGTCGCGGCTGACAAGATCTCAAACGGCTACTGAGGAACACGAAGCAGAGAAAAGAAAATTGAAAACGTTTTTTAATAAAACTCAACATCTACAGTTTTAACTTACCTTCTGAACACAATCAGTGTTTTAAGCTCCTCCTCCTTTTTGGGATGAAACATACGGATTTCAAATAACGCTCAAATAACGAGTGCTTTTTAAAATAAATGCTCTGCTTCACCTCATTATTTCGAAGGGGAAGACTTTCACCTGTTCGAAACGCCTCTAACCTATTCACAGATAGAACAACTACAACAAGCTATAAAACAACTTTCAGGGAGAAGAGACTTTACATAATCGTACATAAGCGACTCGAGCACAAAGCGACAAAGCTGCCATTCAAAAGCTTTCTCTCAATTTGAAAGCTCAATTTGTTAACTGGGGTAGTTTTCATAAATTCTAAAGCTATAAACATTTTTAATGGTTGTTTTGAGTTGTGGAAACATCGTGGAATATAAAGTTAATATGGACGGCATTGTTAGTTTGTTTATTCGATTAGTGAAGATAACGACTATCAAGAATTGCAGAAAAGGGAATTAATTAACATCAGAAGTATCCGTTTGAGAAAAACCTCTTTTGAAACTTGTTGCTAAATTTCTGTTCTGTTCAACGAGCTGCTTTATTTGCTTTCGGTTGAAAATTTTCATCCATAAGGTATAAATAATCAACACTTAATACATTTTACATAATTCCAGTTAAAACACACAGAAAACGCACGTTTTTACTTTTTTTCCATTAGATTCGTTCACAAAATTCAAACCGCCTTCTTTTGTCGTGTTACTCGTCGTTTGGTGTAGTAAATCGACTTTCAGAATACAGATACACGACAAGTGTCACACAAAAAATACGCTCCATATGAGCTTATCGCCAGAAGTAGTTTTATGGCATAAAACGAATACTTTATCGACAATCGTAATAGCGACATCACAGAGGCGTTTCGAGACAAGTCGTTAAACGACTTTCGTAATCGGGGTGAATGACTGAAAGAAATATTGAAGCGTTATTGTAGCGTTATTTAGATCCGCGGTCAATTTATTTAGTGGGAAGGCGTTGATTTGAGAGTTTCACCAGAGTTGGTGAGCGAACTCAAATTAGAGTTCCTCCCTCCTAAATACGATGACTTATTGATGGTCGAAATAAGGAGGCGGAACCAGAATCTCTTCAGAATTCAAGAAGGCTCAAACTAAAATTGAATGGGCATTGTCGCGGCTGACAAGATCTCAACCGGCTACGTTGATTTGAGATTCCCACCAGAGTTGGTGAGCGAACTCAAATTAGAGTTCCTCCCTCCTAACTACGATGACTTATTGATGGACGAAATAAGGAGGCGGACCCAGAATCTCTTCAGAATTCAAGAAGGCTCAAACTAAAATTGAATGGGCATTGTCGCGGCTGACAAGATCTCTAACGGCTACTGAGGAACACGAAGCAGAGAAAAGAAAATTGAAAACGTTTTTTAATAAAACTCAACATCTACAGTTTTAACTTACCTTCTGAACACAATCAGTATTTTAAGCTCCTCCTCCTTTTTGGGGTGAAACATACGGCTTTCAAATAACGCTCAAATAACGAGCGCTTTTTAAAATAAATGCTCTGCTTCACCTCATTATTTCGAAGGGGAAGACTTTCACCTGTCCGAAACGCCTCTAACCTATTCACAGATAGAACAACTACAACAAGCTATAAAACAAATTTCAGGGGCAAGAGACTTTACATAATCGTACATAAGCGACTCGAGCAGAAAGCGACAAAGCTGCCATTCAAAAGCTTTCTGTCAATTTGAAAGCTCAATTTGTTAACTGGGGTAGTTTTCATAAATTCTAAAGCTATAAACATTTTTAATGGTTGTTTTGAGGTGTTTGCTTAATAAAATTATTCGTGGAATATAAAGTTAATATGAACGGCATTGTTTGTTTGTTTATTCGTGAAGATAACGACTATGAAGAATTGCAGAAAAGGGAATTAATTAACATCAGAAGTATCCGTTTGAGAAAAACCTCTTTTGAAACTTGTTGCTAAATTTCTGTTCTGTTCAACGAGCTGCTTTATTTGCTTTCGGTTGGAAATTTTCATCCATAAGGTATAAATAATCAACACTAAATACATTTTACATAATTCCAGTTAAAACACAAAGAAAACGCACGTTTTTACTTTTTTTTCCATTAGATTCGTTCACAAAATTCAAACCGCCTTCTTTTGTCGTGTTACTCGTCGTTTGGTGTAGTAAATCGACTTTCAGAATACAGATACACGACAAGTGTCACACAAAAAATACGCTCCATATGAGCTTATCGCCAGAAGTAGTTTTATGGCATAAAACGAATACTTTATCGACAATCGTAATAGCGACATCACAGAGGCGTTTCGAGACAAGTCGTTAAACGACTTTCGTAATCGGGGTGAATGACTGAAAGAAATATTGAAGCGTTATTGTAGCGTTATTTAGATCCGCGGTCAATTTATTTAGTGGGAAGGCGTTGATTTGAGAGTTTCACCAGAGTTGGTGAGCGAACTCAAATTAGAGTTCCTCCCTCCTAAATACGATGACTTATTGATGGTCGAAATAAGGAGGCGGAACCAGAATCTCTTCAGAATTCAAGAAGGCTCAAACTAAAATTGAATGGGCATTGTCGCGGCTGACAAGATCTCAACCGGCTCTTTGATTTGAGATTCCCACCAGAGTTGGTGAGCGAACTCAAATTAGAGTTCCTCCCTCCTAACTACGATGACTTATTGATGGACGAAATAAGGAGGCGGACCCAGAATCTCCTCAGAATTCAAGAAGGCTCAAACTAAAATTGAATGGGCATTGTCGCGGCTGACAAGATCTCTAACGGCTACTGAGGAACACGAAGCAGAGAAAAGAAAATTGAAAACGTTTTTTTTTAATAAAACTCAACATCTACAGTTTTAACTTACCTTCTGAACACAATCAGTGTTTTAAGCTCCTCCTCCTTTTTGGGGTGAAACATACGGATTTCAAATAACGCTCAAATAACGAGCGCTTTTTAAAATAAATGCTCTGCTTCACCTCATTATTTCGAAGGGGAAGACTTTCACCTGTTCGAAACGCCTCTAACCTATTCACAGATAGAACAACTACAACAAGCTATAAAACAAATTTCAGGGGCAAGAGACTTTACATAATCGTACATAAGCGACTCGAGCAGAAAGCGACAAAGCTGCCATTCAAAAGCTTTCTGTCAATTTGAAAGCTCAATTTGTTAACTGGGGTAGTTTTCATAAATTCTAAAGCTATAAACATTTTTAATGGTTGTTTTGAGGTGTTTGCTTAATAAAATTATTCGTGGAATATAAAGTTAATATGAACGGCATTGTTTGTTTGTTTATTCGTGAAGATAACGACTATGAAGAATTGCAGAAAAGGGAATTAATTAACATCAGAAGTATCCGTTTGAGAAAAACCTCTTTTGAAACTTGTTGCTAAATTTCTGTTCTGTTCAACGAGCTGCTTTATTTGCTTTCGGTTGGAAATTTTTCATCCATAAGGTATAAATAATCAACACTAAATACATTTTACATAATTCCAGTTAAAACACAAAGAAAACGCACGTTTTTACTTTTCTTTCCATTAGATCGTTCACAAAATTCAAACCGCCTTCTTTTGTCGTGTTACTCGTCGTTTGGTGTAGTAAATCGACTTTCAGAATACAGATACCCGACAAGTGTCACACAAAAAATACGCTCCATATGAGCTTATCGCCAGAAGTAGTTTTATGGCATAAAACGAATACTTTATCGACAATCGTAATAGCGATCAGTCGTTCACAGACATCTGAACTGTGCAGTGGTAGTTCGCGAGTGATTCGGCTTCTAAGCAAAGAGAGTTAATCGCGGTAGTCAAGTAGAGCAAGTGCCGCAAGTTTTCAACAGCAGCAGTCAGCCGGTTGGGTAGAGTCGCTGGTCCACTGCGGACTCTTCGCGGCTATTCAGCTCCCGAACGAGGTGGAAGAACTGGAGGAATATGTCCAGAGGCACCCTTATAATTACAATAAGGTCCGCTGGCCACGTTTCTCCAGGGCTTTAACCACAGAACTACGTTCGAGTGGGATCAATCCTCCGACAAACAGAAACCTGACGAACGAAGAGGTTGACAGGTACCTCATACAAATGGACGACGTAATAAAACGAACCATGGAGAAAACCATTCCGAAGGTAGTACAAATCGATGACAGCGATGTTTATCGAAATGCTACCATCGATGCACTTCACGTGCACAAAAGTAGACTGCTGTCAAGACTCAAACTCTTGCACAGACGGTTTACAGATCCACAAAACGCGGAAGTCAGGGCACTGAAGTCTGAGATCAAGAACCTCCAACAGTTAATTCGAATAAATTACAGTTTGGCTATAAGCTTGCACTGGGGCAATAAAATCCGGGCTGTACAATCCAACAACCCGGGTATGTTCCCGCAAGTAAATAAAATATTTCGGAGGAAAGATCAAAATGACATTCAGGTCGTTAGACTTCCCAGGACGACAGATAACGAACAATTACTGACTTCAATTGACATCGATCCAGATGAGGCAGTGCTAGACAATGACTTCTTCGTGGTTGAAGATCCCCAGGAGAAGGTTAAAGCTATTGGTGCTGTGTTCCAGCGAGTGTATACGGTCAACGAGGTTAGTAGGCCGAATCACGATCTGGAGAACAGAGCCTTGCTAAACCACTTCTATCTCCGCAACGAGATAAGTCAATGGCGATCCGAGAATCCAGGTTTCACCAGGTTCAGTGACGATAATATGGCACATAGTGCCGTCGCCTACGATGTAAATCACATCTTGATTTCCCAAGAAGATCTTCAGGGTATCTTCAACTCGCTGAAAAAGAAAAAGTCAGTGGGAATCGATGGAATACCGAATATTGTGCTTCGCCATCTTCCCCCCGAAGCGGTCCAAATTTACACAACATTGTTCAACAACGCGCTGAGTAATGCACATTACCCGGCGCATTGGAAAACAGCTGTAGTGCAACCGATCCCTAAACGGGACAAAGACAAATCCATCCCGACAAATCTTCGGTCGATCAGTCTTCTTCCCTGCATAAGCAAGGTTTTTGAAAAGATAGTCATAGGAGTTCTGAAACAATGGGCTGATGAAAATAAAATAATACCGGACAACCAGTTCGGATTTAGGGCGGGGCATGATACCATACATGCCGCGTCAAAGCTGGTATCCGACATTCAATGGAATAAAAGCAAAAATCAGTGCACGGGTGCCTGTCTGATTGACTTGGAGAAGGCGTTCGACACCGTTTGGTTGGAGGGTCTCTTCCTCAAGCTGGTCAGGCTCGGCATAAGTAAACCATTGCTATATACGATCTATGCCATGATAACAGGTAGAAAGTTCGTCGTGAAAAGTAACGGCGTAACTTCTACCACGGTCTTTGACATTAAAAATGGTCTTCAACAAGGGGCTGTTGGTTCGCCGATCTTGTTCTCAATATTCACTGCGGATCTTATAGGTTCCATGCCGCACTTAATTGCGTACGCCGACGATCTAGTAGCGTACAGATCAGGTCCGAAGGTCGAAGTAATAAATATCTTGTTGCAGCGTGACTTCGAAAAAATTCAGCGATTTTGCGACGACTGGAAGTTGATTATCAACTTCCTGAAGTGTGAAACTACCCTTTTCAGGACCCCGTTGTACGCGGCACCGCGGGATACGCGCCAAAACTGGCGCAAGTTCGGCATAGTTGACCCGCAAGGACGGCCGTTAGCTGTGAAAAGTGTAGTTAGATATCTTGGCATTTGGCTGGATCAATATCTGTATTTTGACAAACATATAGATATTGCTCTGACGAAAGCCAGAAAAGCCTTTGCTGCGGCAAGGAGGTTGTTTTACAGCAGCCAACTTGATACCAGGGTGAAGGTAATCTGCTACATGGCCCTCATCCGGCCAATTATGGCGTACGGTTGTCCCCTGTGGTTCAACGTGAGTCCTTCCCAGATGGAAAAGATGAGGTTGTTCGAGAGACAGTGTCTTAGGAGCTGTCTCCGTTTGTATCGTACACCCGAGTCCGAGTACAAGAGGTACTATCCTAACGAGGTCCTGTACAACGAGGCAAACCTGAACAGGATAGATAATTTTATTATTAAGCTGATCAGAAGGCACATTGCACGGGCTATGACTTCTTCCAACAGTCTGATCTTCGGGGCTTATTACCCCAATATCATGTACCATGAAAGGGTGCGCCTTAACGGCTTTATTCCTCCCGAAGCATTCCTTTATTTAGACACGATTGGCCTAATACAGGATACAGACGGATGCCCTGTTATCTTCCATGTCGTACGCCGAACAGTGGACAGGCGACTCCAATACGAACCGGATGTCGCTCGCACCCACGAGGATCTTCTTCGGTTCAGTAGAGCGATCCCCGCTCGTGACAGGAAAGAGTCTGCCAAAGAACGGCAATTTTACTGGTGGTTACACCAAAACCAGTCTCCGCCACCGCTGGCTTTTCTAGATGACCAGATAGTTGACCATGGTGGCCAACTTACATAGGTTTAAGGTAGATAATAAGAAAAAAAAAAAAAAAAAAAAAAAAAAAAAATAAATCCAAAAACATTTAAAAAAAAACAAAAAATCCAAAAAAATTAATAAAAACAAAAAATCCAAAAAAAATGTTATAAGAAAAAAAAAAAAAAAGGTGCACCACGGCGTATAAAATATATATGTTAAGCATATACATAAAATATACGCCCTGGTGCACGTGTCCGTACTGTTACGGATATAGTTAAGATAGTCTTAAGTTTTATGTTAGGGTAAGTTAGTATAAGGTAGTTTAAGTAGTTAAGTAAGTAAGTCTAGTTTAGCCAAGTTTTTAAAAAATTTTCTTGGCAAATAAAATTTTTTTGTAAAAGATTGTCGTAAAGACTAAACAAAAAAAAAAAAACATAGATTAAGCCGAAAGGCACATTCATAACGTAGATTAGATTAGCTTAGAGTACCCGCATAGGGTCAGTAGGTTAGTATTAAGAACATTTGTAAATTCTTAAGTTAGTTAAGCTAGTTTTAAGTACTTTTGTCTAGCAAGTAAGTATATTTCATTAAATAAAAACAAAATTACAAAAAAAAAAAAAAAAAAAAAAAGAGTCGCTGGTCTTGACTCTACTAGTCCAGGTTCGATCCCCAGTTCGGGGACTCAACCAAAAAAAAAATACTTTTTTTTTTTCCCGTGCTCCATAAATACACTAGTGAGTGCGGGAAATGGATAATAGCGAGCGGTCCGCGCTCGTACAAGCGGCCAATGACCCACAGCAACCGCTGGCAGAGTCAGGCCACCAGTCAACGGTGCCCACAGAAGGCGCAGTAAAAAGGAGGAGGAAGAAAACAGCTCCCAAAAACACAAAACGCCGCAACACCAATGCCTCACCCGCAGGGCTGCAGGGGGAAGAGCAGAGTGGGGCGGCATCTTCATGTTCTTCAGCAGCCGAGTCAGGGGGAGAAGGCGAAGCGACGGTACAATATGTATCTGATGGAGGGGAAGGCTTGTTCGCTGTCAGCAGCAACAGCTTCGATTCACTCGCCTCCGACACAGAAGACGAAGTGGAGCGAGTAATTCGTCTGAAAAAAAACATAGTTGGCGACATGCAAGAGAAGGTTCAGCGACTCCTTCATGAAATAAGAGAGCTGAGAGCGAGAACTCTAGCGAGGAGAAAGTTGGACCAAGAGACAAAGGGCCAACAACACCTTAAAGTAATGACGAAGAAGCCGCAACAAAACAAGCAGCAACAAAAAGCTGCACTCCAGCAACAAGCAGCTGTCCAACAGCCACAAGCAGCTGTACAACAACAGCAACCTCAAGCAACCCAGCAACAACAGCGGCAGGAAACAGAGAAACTGCCAGCAACACACCCACAACAGCAACCAGCAGCTCAGCAACAACTGCGATCCGCAACACAAAAGCGGTCAGCAACACAGCAGCGACGAGCAAAACAACACCGACAGCAGCCAGCAACACAAAAGCGACAAGTCCCAGCTACTCGACAGCAGCAGCCAGGAACTCAACCGCAGACACTGAAAAATGACAAAGTGCCACCCATCAACATCTACAAGGCAGATATTGAGCAAACTGCCAAGTTGTGCAAGGAGGCCGTAGGTTCAGGTAATTTTTTTATATGTAAAAATAAAGGTGCTGAAAAGCACGCAATCCACTGCAAGACAGTGGATGATTACATTCAAGTTAAAGAATACCTAAGGATGTCGTCGCTGGAGTTCTTTTCTTTCACCCCCAAAGGTGAAAAATGCCAGTCCCGGCTCTTAAAGCTTAATTGTCCGCTCGAAACGGAGAAGGTCCTCCAAATGCTCAAAGAGCAAGTGTGCGACGGTATTGAGTTCGTCGGGGTCAAGCCCTTCACCACAGCTAAGGCAAAGAGAGAGGGGCAGAAATTGCCCTTTTATATTGTGCAGATCACACCCACAAGCAAAGTGAATAATCTAAAGAAAATTGAATACTTAGATTACCACAAATGCATTTGGGAAAGTATAATAAGGCGCAATGGCATTTCCCAATGCTTTCGCTGCCAAAGGTTCGGGCACGCCGCGTCGAACTGCCAAATGCAGCCCCGATGCGTTAAGTGCGGAGAGAACCACAGTGCGGATAATTGTTCTCTGGGGCAAGAGGGAGCAGCTGACAAAAGTCAGCTCAAATGCGTACTCTGCGGGAACGCGGGGCACACCGCTAACTATCGGGGTTGTCCTAAATTCCAGGAGCGTAAAGCAAAAATGGTTCTGCAGAAGCAGCCCCCAGTGAAAAATCCACTCGGGGCAGCCATAACCGTCACTCCTCAAGTGACCTATGCCCAAATGGCGTCTGGTCAGAGGAACACGGGAGAGCAGCAGCTACCAAAGGTAGTGCAGCAGCCTTCAGTGCCAAGAGCACACGATCCAACGCCCGATTGGAAATCCTCTATTGAAAGGCGTATGGATCGGTTAGAGGAGCAGGTAGGCCAAATTCTGGCGCTCCTGCAGAACCAAGCACGTCACCAGTCTTAATGGCTGCGCAGACGGAGAGCACATATAAGATCCTTGCAGTGAATGCAAATTCATTGATAAGGATCCCGCGAAAAAACGAGCTCTATAGATTGTTGGACGATCAAAGCCCAGAGCTATTTCTGATTAGCGAAACCAAGCTAACCCCGAGAGGCACACTGGAGCACAGTAATTATAATGTTATTAGAAGAGACCGGCCCAACTCCAATGGTGGAGGCGGTGTTGCGATCTTCATTAAAAATAACATTAAACACAAAGTAGTGTATAGTAGTGAAGTTCGACGGTTTCAGGAGTTGGAGGCCTGCATCGTGTGCATTTCTCTCCGCAGTGGAAAGAAGCTGTATGCGGTGTCGGTCTACTCCTCCGGCTGCCCTAGTTCCAGAACGACTATATCAGAGCTCGATTCACTCTTTCGATGTCTAAGACTGGACTCGGAGGAGAACTATTTCATTTTGGCCGGGGACTTAAATGCCCGACATGGATATTGGGGAAACATAGTTTCCAATTATAGAGGGGACCAGCTTTACAACTGGTATTGCTTACACAGTGTCGAGTATAGACTCGATTTGAAGGCAACAGAGATCTCGTCATACCCCAGAAGCGGTTCATATCTGGATCTCCTGCTGTTTGACGCAAGACTGCAGCTGACAGACACAAACTCACAAACGGTAAACTGTTTGAACACTTTCGTGTATCTCAGTGACCATTGCGGACTCAGTGCCGAAATCAAGATCCCCAACGATATTGCGGAATTAGGAGAGTTTGTTCAAACGTATCCCTACAATTACAGTAGGACACGCTGGACACGCTTCTCCAGACAAATGACGAGAGCAGTCTCCTCGAATGCGCTCCACATACCGTCCAATAGAAACTTGTCAAACGAGGAGATTGACATGTATCTTATACAATTGGACGAGACAATAAAACGAACAATGGACAGTACTATACCACGGTATACACGCACAAATAACGAAAACTTATATCGCAATGCGACAATTGACGCACTCCACCAACAAAAAAGTAGACTGCTGTCAAGATTAAAAACCTTGTATAGACGGTTTACTGACAGACGAGATGAGGAAATTAGGACACTGAAATCGCTCATTAAGAACATTCAAACACTAATTGTCCAAAATTACAGAGTTTCTGTTAACTTGCATTGGAACAATAAGATTCGGGCTGTTAGATCCAACAACCCGAGCATGTTCCCGCAAATAAACAAATTCTTTCGCAGTAAGCGTAGCGATCTTCCGTGTCTTAAGCTCCCCAGAACGACGGACAACGAACAATTACTCACTACAGCAGGTATTGATCCGGATAACGCGGTACTCGACGATAACTTCTTTGTGGTCGAAGACCCGCAAGAAAAAATGGAGGTACTAGGCGCGGTCTTTCAGGAAGTGTATAAGGTGAATGTGAGTGTTCGCCCAAACCACGACCTGGAGAATCGCGTACAATCTAGCAACTCGCAACTTCGAGAAGACATGCAACAATGGCGATCTGAGAACATCGGCTTTGTCGTGTTCAATGAAGATAACATGGCAGATAATGTCATCGCCGACGAAGGGGTTTATCCCCCGTTCATAGCGAAGACAGAGCTCCAAGCGGTCTTCGAATCACTTAAGAAAAAAAAGTCAGTTGGAATCGACGGGATCTCGAACATTGTGCTAAGACATCTCCCCCTAGATGTGGTTAATATGTACACTATCCTGTTTAACAATGCTCTGAATAATGCACATTATCCGGAACATTGGAAAACTGCGATTGTACAACCCATATCCAAGCGAGGTAAAGATTCTTCGAATCCGTGCAACCTCCGGTCAATTAGTCTCCTTCCGAACATCAGCAAGGTATTCGAGAAGGTGATAAATAGAGCTCTGACCAACTGGACAGAGGACAAACATATTATTCCGGATAACCAATTCGGTTTCAAAGCGGGGCATGACACTATTCATGCCGCGTCGAAACTGGTGTCGGATATCCAATGGAACAAGAGCCAGAAACAATGTACGGGTGCCTGCCTGATTGACCTGCAGAAGGCCTTCGACACCGTATGGTTAGAAGGACTTTTTTACAAGCTCAATGGGCTAGGCATTAGTAGACCACTGCTGTACCTATTGTGTAACATGCTTACTGGTAGAAGGTTCGTCGTCAAGAATGGCAATGTGACCTCTGCAGGTATATTTGAAGTAAAAAATGGTCTCCAACAGGGTGCCGTTAATTCGCCGATCCTGTTCAACATTTTCTTGAGCGATCTAATAAGTTCTCTTCCTCACGTAATTGCGTATGCCGACGACTTGATTGTGTATAGATCAGGCAAAAAGATCGAGGACATCACTACTCTCGCGCAGGGTGACTTCGACTCATTCATGAGAAGTTGCGATGACTGGAAGTTGAATATCAACTTTCAGAAGTCGGAAACCATACTGTTCAGGACCCCGTTGTATAAGGCTTCGGCGGATACAAAAAAGAATTGGCGAAAGTTCTCAATTGTTGGGCGTCACGGGCAACCACTGGCGCAAAGGACTGTAGTCAGATACCTGGGGATCTGGCTAGATCATTATCTATATTTTAACAAACATGTAGATGCTGCTCTAGCCCGAGCCCGAGGCGCTTTCGCTCTTACAAAGAGACTGTTTTACAACAGCCAACTCGATGCGAGGGTGAAGGTGATCTGCTACATGGCCCTCATCCGGCCAATGCTCACCTATGGCTGTCCCGTGTGGTTCAACGTGAGTGCAAGCTTGATGGAAAAGATTAGGGTGTTTGAGAGGGCCTGTCTTAGGGCTTGCCTTCGCCTTTACAGAACACCAGAGTCCCAGTACAAAAAATTCTACTCCAATGAGGTCTTATACAGCGGGGCGAACCTGATACGAGTGGACAATTTCCTGTTGAAATTGATTCGAGGCCATACTGCCAGAGCGATGAACTCAGTCAATAACTTGATCTCTGGGGCTTACTACCCCAATCCTCAGTACCATGAAAGGGTACGTCACAGTGGCTTCGTCCCCCCAGAAGCTTTTCTCCATTTAGACATGTACGGTCTGTTACAAGACATAAATGCGGTACCGCTCATTTTTCACATCGCCCGTTCAACTGTGGATGGGCGACTCAACCACGACCGTTCCGTCGCACAACGAGCTGAGGAGGGTCTCCTCCGGTTCAGTACAGCGGTATCGAGTCGGGATGTGCGGGATGTTGCTATGCAACGTCGAAGATTCTGGTGGCTGGGGAGCGAAGGAACTCCAGCGTCGAACCCTTTAGACCCGGGGTAGAAAGGGTAGTGCGTATCCCCTTATGGGACGCAGTCGGTCACTGTCTTGCAGTGGGTTATGGAAATTCATCAGCTGCAACCTATGGCCGACTTCCATATCTTAGGGTAGTTGTAAGGTAGTTTAAGTTGTACATTAATTAAAAAAAAAAAAAAAAAAAAAAAAAAAAAAAAAAAAAAAAGAAAATGTTTGACAAATGATGTATTTATGTATACAAGTAGATACATTTATACATTATAATGTATATAAGGATATATGCGTATACATATGTGTATAGGATATAGTATACATAAATGTATATGCATATATAAGTAGATTTGTTTAGTTGTTTAAGTTTATTTTATGGTAGAATGTAAGTTAGTTTGTAATTTTTAAATACAATGTTAAGTCATTATGTTTTCATTTTTTCATAATATACAATTGTTCGTTTAAATATTAGTATCTAATTTAATTATAGTTAGGGTAGGTCGAAAGACATAATTTAAGATTAAGTTTAGCTTAGAGCGCCCGCCTAGGGCCAGTAAGTTAGAAATAGTAACATTGTTCGTCCAACTAGCTTTAAGCATTTTTGTCTAGTATGTAAGTTTTCTGAATTAATAAACAAAAATTAATTATAAAAAAAATAAAAAAAAAAAAAAAAAAATCGTAATAGCGACATCACAGAGGCGTTTCGAGACAAGTCGTTAAACGACTTTCGTAATCGGGGTGAATGACTGAAAGAAATATTGAAGCGTTATTGTTGCGTTGTTTAGGGCCGCCGTCAATTTATTTAGTGGGAAGGCGTTGATTTGAGAGTTTCACCAGAGTTGGTGTGCGAACTCAAATTAGAGTTCCTCCCTCCTAACTACGATGACTTATTGATGGACGAAATAAGGAGGCGGAACCAGAATCTCTTCAGAATTCAAGAAGGCTCAAACTAAAATTTGATGGGCATTGTCGCGGCTGACAAGATCTCAACCGGCTACGTTGATTTGAGATTCCCACCAGAGTTGGTGAGCGAACTCAAATCAGAGTTCCTCCCTCCTAACTACGATGACTTATTGATGGACGAAAAAATGAGGCGGACCCAGAATCTCTTCAGAATTCAAGAAGGCTCAAACTAAAATTGAATGGGCATTGTCGCGGCTGACAAGATCTCAAACGGCAACTGAGGAACACGAAGCAGAGAAAAGAAAATTGAAAACGTTTTTTTAATAAAACTCAACATCTACAGTTTTAACTTACCTTCTGAACACAATCAGTGTTTTAAGCTCCTCCTCCTTTTTGGGGTGAAACATACGGATTTCAAATAACGCTCAAATAACGAGCGCTTTTTAAAATAAATGCTCTGCTTCACCTCATTATTTCGAAGGGGAAGACTTTCACCTGTTCGAAACGCCTCTAACCTATTCACAGATAGAACAACTACAACAAGCTATAAAACAAATTTCAGGGGCAAGAGACTTTACATAATCGTACATAAGCGACTCGAGCAGAAAGCGACAAAGCTGCCATTCAAAAGCTTTCTGTCAATTTGAAAGCTCAATTTGTTAACTGGGGTAGTTTTCATAAATTCTAAAGCTATAAACATTTTTAATGGTTGTTTTGAGGTGTTTGCTTAATAAAATTATTCGTGGAATATAAAGTTAGTATGGACGGCATTGTTAGTTTGTTTATTCGATTAGTGAAGATAGCGACTATCAAGAATTGCAGAAAAGGGAATTAATTAACATCAGAAGAAGTATCCGTTTGAGAAAAACCTCTTTTGAACCTTGTTGATAAATTTCTGTTCTGTTCAACGAGCTGCTTTATTTGCTTTCGGTTGGAAATTTTCATCCATAAGGTATAAATAATCAACACTAAATACATTTTACATAATTCCAGTTAAAACACAAAGAAAACTCACGTTTTTACTTGTTTTTCCATTAGATTCGTTCACAAAATTCAAACCGCCTTCTTTTGTCGTGTTACTCGTCGTTTGGTGTAGTAAATCGACTTTCAGAATACAGATACACGACAAGTGTCACACAAAAAATACGCTCCATATGAGCTTATCGCCAGAAGTAGTTTTATGGCATAAAACGAATACTTTATCGACAATCGTAATAGCGACATCACAGAGGCGTTTCGAGACAAGTCGTTAAACGACTTTCGTAATCGGGGTGAATGATTGAAGGAAATATTGAAGCGTTATTGTAGCGTTATTTAGATCCGCGGTCAATTTATTTAGTGCGAAGGCGTTGATTTGAGAGTTTCACCAGAGTTGGTGAGCGAACTCAAATTAGAGTTCCTCCCTCCTAAATACGATGACTTATTGATGGTCGAAATAAGGAGGCGGAACCAGAATCTCTTCAGAATTCAAGAAGGCTCAAACTAAAATTGAATGGGCATTGTCGCGGCTGACAAGATCTCAACCGGCTACGTTGATTTGAGATTCCCACCAGAGTTGGTGAGCGAACTCAAATTAGAGTTCCTCCCTCCTAACTACGATGACTTATTGATGGACGAAATAAGGAGGCGGACCCAGAATCTCTTCAGAATTCAAGAAGGCTCAAACTAAAATTGAATGCGCATTGTCGCGGCTGACAAGATCTCAAACGGCTACTGAGGAACACGAAGCAGAGAAAAGAAAATTGAAAACGTTTTTTTAATAAAACTCAACATCTACAGTTTTAACTTACCTTCTGAACACAATCAGTGTTTTAAGCTCCTCCTCCTTTTGGGGATGAAACATACGGATTTCAAATAACGCTCAAATAACGAGCGCTTTTTAAAATAAATGCTCTGCTTCACCTCATTATTTCGAAGGGGAAGACTTTCACCTGTTCGAAACGCCTCTAACCTATTCACAGATAGAACAACTACAACAAGCTATAAAACAACTTTCAGGGAGAAGAGACTTTACATAATCGTACATAAGCGACTCGAGCACAAAGCGACAAAGCTGCCATTCAAAAGCTTTCTGTCAATTTGAAAGCTCAATTTGTTAACTGGGGTAGTTTTCATAAATTCTAAAGCTATAAACATTTTTAATTGTTGTTTTGAGGTGTTTGCTTAATAAAATTATTCGTGGAATATAAAGTTAATATGAACGGCATTGTTTGTTTGTTTATTCGTGAAGATAACGACTATGAAGAATTGCAGAAAAGGGAATTAATTAACATCAGAAGTATCCGTTTGAGAAAAACCTCTTTTGAAACTTGTTGCTAAATTTCTGTTCTGTTCAACGAGCTGCTTTATTTGCTTTCGGTTGGAAATTTTCATCCATAAGGTATAAATAATCAACACTAAATACATTTTACATAATTCCAGTTAAAACACAAAGAAAACGCACGTTTTTACTTTTTTTTCCATTAGATTCGTTCACAAAATTCAAACCGCCTTCTTTTGTCGTGTTACTCGTCGTTTGGTGTAGTAAATCGACTTTCAGAATACAGATACACGACAAGTGTCACACAAAAAATACGCTCCATATGAGCTTATCGCCAGAAGTAGTTTTATGGCATAAAACGAATACTTTATCGACAATCGTAATAGCGACATCACAGAGGCGTTTCGAGACAAGTCGTTAAACGACTTTCGTAATCGGGGTGAATGACTGAAAGAAATATTGAAGCGTTATTGTTGCGTTGTTTAGGGCCGCCGTCAATTTATTTAGTGGGAAGGCGTTGATTTGAGAGTTTCACCAGAGTTGGTGTGCGAACTCAAATTAGAGTTCCTCCCTCCTAACTACGATGACTTATTGATGGACGAAATAAGGAGGCGGAACCAGAATCTCTTCAGAATTCAAGAAGGCTCAAACTAAAATTTAATGGGCATTGTCGCGGCTGACAAGATCTCAACCGGCTACGTTGATTTGAGATTCCCACCAGAGTTGGTGAGCGAACTCAAATCAGAGTTCCTCCCTCCTAACTACGATGACTTATTGATGGACGAAAAAATGAGGCGGACCCAGAATCTCTTCAGAATTCAAGAAGGCTCAAACTAAAATTGAATGGGCATTGTCGCGGCTGACAAGATCTCAAACGGCAACTGAGGAACACGAAGCAGAGAAAAGAAAATTGAAAACGTTTTTTTAATAAAACTCAACATCTACAGTTTTAACTTACCTTCTGAACACAATCAGTGTTTTAAGCTCCTCCTCCTTTTTGGGGTGAAACATACGGATTTCAAATAACGCTCAAATAACGAGCGCTTTTTAAAATAAATGCTCTGCTTCACCTCATTATTTCGAAGGGGAAGACTTTCACCTGTTCGAAACGCCTCTAACCTATTCACAGATAGAACAACTACAACAAGCTATAAAACAAATTTCAGGGGCAAGAGACTTTACATAATCGTACATAAGCGACTCGAGCAGAAAGCGACAAAGCTGCCATTCAAAAGCTTTCTGTCAATTTGAAAGCTCAATTTGTTAACTGGGGTAGTTTTCATAAATTCTAAAGCTATAAACATTTTTAATGGTTGTTTTGAGGTGTTTGCTTAATAAAATTATTCGTGGAATATAAAGTTAATATGGACGGCATTGTTAGTTTGTTTATTCGATTAGTGAAGATACCGACTATCAAGAATTGCAGAAAAGGGAATTAATTAACATCAGAAGAAGTATCCGTTTGAGAAAAACCTCTTTTGAACCTTGTTGATAAATTTCTGTTCTGTTCAACGAGCTGCTTTATTTGCTTTCGGTTGGAAATTTTCATCCATAAGGTATAAATAATCAACACTAAATACATTTTACATAATTCCAGTTAAAACACAAAGAAAACGCACGTTTTTACTTTTTTTTCCATTAGATTCGTTCACAAAATTCAAACCGCCTTCTTTTGTCGTGTTACTCGTCGTTTGGTGTAGTAAATCGACTTTCAGAATACAGATACACGACAAGTGTCACACAAAAAATACGCTCCATATGAGCTTATCGCCAGAAGTAGTTTTATGGCATAAAACGAATACTTTATCGACAATCGTAATAGCGACATCACAGAGGCGTTTCGAGACAAGTCGTTAAACGACTTTCGTAATCGGGGTGAATGACTGAAAGAAATATTGAAGCGTTATTGTAGCGTTGTTTAGGGCCGCCGTCAATTTATTTAGTGGGAAGGCGTTGATTTGAGAGTTTCACCAGAGTTGGTGTGCGAACTCAAATTAGAGTTCCTCCCTCCTAACTACGATGACTTATTGATGGACGAAATAAGGAGGCGGAACCAGAATCTCTTCAGAATTCAAGAAGGCTCAAACTAAAATTTAATGGGCATTGTCGCGGCTGACAAGATCTCAACCGGCTACGTTGATTTGAGATTCCCACCAGAGTTGGTGAGCGAACTCAAATCAGAGTTCCTCCCTCCTAACTACGATGACTTATTGATGGACGAAAAAATGAGGCGGACCCAGAATCTCTTCAGAATTCAAGAAGGCTCAAACTAAAATTGAATGGGCATTGTCGCGGCTGACAAGATCTCAAACGGCAACTGAGGAACACGAAGCAGAGAAAAGAAAATTGAAAACGTTTTTTTAATAAAACTCAACATCTACAGTTTTAACTTACCTTCTGAACACAATCAGTGTTTTAAGCTCCTCCTCCTTTTGGGGATGAAACATACGGATTTCAAATAACGCTCAAATAACGAGCGCTTTTTAAAATAAATGCTCTGCTTCACCTCATTATTTCGAAGGGGAAGACTTTCACCTGTTCGAAACGCCTCTAACCTATTCACAGATAGAACAACTACAACAAGCTATAAAACAACTTTCATTGAGAAGAGACTTTACATAATCGTACATAAGCGACTCGAGCACAAAGCGACAAAGCTGCCATTCAAAAGCTTTCTGTCAATTTGAAAGCTCAATTTGTTAACTGGGGTAGTTTTCATAAATTCTAAAGCTATAAACATTTTTAATGGTTGTTTTGAGGTGTGGAAACATCGTGGAATATAAAGTTAATATGGACGGCATTGTTAGTTTGTTTATTCGATTAGTGAAGATAACGACTATCGAGAATTGCAGAAAAGGGAATTAATTAACATCAGAAGAAGTATCCGTTTGAGAAAAACCTCTTTTGAAACTTTTTGCTAAATTTCTGTTCTGTTCAACGAGCTGCTTTATTTGCTTTCGGTTGGAAATTTTCTTCCATAAGGTATAAATAATCAACACTAAATACATTTCACATAATTCCAGTTAAAACACAAAGAAAACGCACGTTTTTACTTTTTTTCCATTAGATTCGTTCACAAAATTCAAACCGCCTTCTTTTGTCGTGTTACTCGTCGTTTGGTGTAGTAAATCGACTTTCAGAATACAGATACACGACAAGTGTCACACAAAAAATACGCTCCATATGAGCTTATCGCCAGAAGTAGTTTTATGGCATAAAACGAATACTTTATCGACAATCGTAATAGCGACATCACAGCGGCGTTTCGAGACAAGTCGTTAAACGACTTTCGTAATCGGGGTGAATGACTGAAAGAAAATTGAAAACGTTTTTTTAATAAAACTCAACATCTACAGTTTTAACTTACCTTCTGAACACAATCAGTGTTTTAAGCTCCTCCTCCTTTTGGGGATGAAACATACGGATTTCAAATAACGCTCAAATAACGAGCGCTTTTTAAAATAAATGCTCTGCTTCACCTCATTATTTCGAAGGGGAAGACTTTCATCTGTTCGAAACGCCTCTAACCTATTCACAGATAGAACAACTACAACAAGCTATAAAACAACTTTCATTGAGAAGAGACTTTACATAATCGTACATAAGCGACTCGAGCACAAAGCGACAAAGCTGCCATTCAAAAGCTTTCTGTCAATTTGAAAGCTCAATTTGTTAACTGGGGTAGTTTTCATAAATTCTAAAGCTATAAACATTTTTAATGGTTGTTTTGAGGTGTGGAAACATCGTGGAATATAAAGTTAATATGGACGGCATTGTTAGTTTGTTTATTCGATTAGTGAAGATAACGACTATCGAGAATTGCAGAAAAGGGAATTAATTAACATCAGAAGAAGTATCCGTTTGAGAAAAACCTCTTTTGAAACTTTTTGCTAAATTTCTGTTCTGTTCAACGAGCTGCTTTATTTGCTTTCGGTTGGAAATTTTCATCCATAAGGTATAAATAATCAACACTAAATACATTTTACATAATTCCAGTTAAAACACAAAGAAAACTCACGTTTTTACTTGTTTTTCCATTAGATTCGTTCACAAAATTCAAACCGCCTTCTTTTGTCGTGTTACTCGTCGTTTGGTGTAGTAAATCGACTTTCAGAATACAGATACACGACAAGTGTTACACAAAAAATACGCTCCATATGAGCTTATCGCCAGAAGTAGTTTTATGGCATAAAACGAATACTTTATCGACAATCGTAATAGCGACATCACAGAGGCGTTTCGAGACAAGTCGTTAAACGACTTTCGTAATCGGGGTGAATGACTGAAAGAAATATTGAAGCGTTATTGTAGAGTTGTTTAGGGCCGCCGTCAATTTATTTAGTGGGAAGGCGTTGATTTGAGAGTTTCACCAGAGTTGGTGAGCGAACTCAAATTAGAGTTCCTCCCTCCTTAATACGATGACTTATTGATGGACGAAATAAGGAGGCGGAACCAGAATCTCCTCAAAATTCAAGAAGGCTCAAACTAAAATTTAATGGGCATTGTCGCGGCAGACAAGATCTCAACCGGCTACGTTGATTTGAGATTCCCACCAGAGTTGGTGAGCGAACTCAAATTAGAGTTCCTCCCTCCTAACTACGATGACTTATTGATGGACGAAATAAGGAGGCGGACCCAGAATCTCTTCAGAATTCAAGAAAGCTCAAACTAAAATTGAATGCGCATTGTCGCGGCTGACAAGATCTCAAACGGCTACTGAGGAACACGAAGCAGAGAAAAGAAAATTGAAAACGTTTTTTTAATAAAACTCAACATCTCCAGTTTTCACTTACCTTCTGAACACAATAAGTGTTTTAAGCTCCTCCTCCTTTTTGGGATGAAACATAAGGATTTCAAATAACGCTCAAATAACGAGCGCTTTTTAAAGTAAATTCTCTGCTTCACCTCATTATTTCGAAGGGGAAGACTTTCACCTGTTCGAAACGCCTCTAACCTATTCACAGATAGAACAACTACAACAAGCTATAAAACAAATTTCAGGGACAAGAGACCTTACATAATCGTACATAAGCGACTCGAGCACAAAGCGACAAAGCTGCCATTCAAAAGCTTTCTCTCAATTTGAAAGCTCAATTTGTTAACTGGGGTAGTTTTCATAAATTCTAAAGCTATAAACATTTTTAATGGTTGTTTTGAGGTGTGGAAATATCGTGGAATATAAAGTTAATATGGACGGCATTGTTAGTTTGTTTATTCGATTAGTGAAGATAACGACTTTCAAGAATTGCAGAAAAGGGAATTAATTAACATCAGAAGAAGTATCCGTTTGAGAAAAACCTCTTTTGAAACTTGTTGCTAAATTTCTGTTCTGTTCAACGAGCTGCTTTATTTGCTTTCGGTTGGAAATTTTCATCCATAAGGTATAAATAATCAACATTAAATACATTTTACATAATTCCAGTTAAAACACAAAGAAAACTCACGTTTTTACTTGTTTTTCCATTAGATTCGTTCACAAAATTCAAACCGCCTTCTTTTGTCGTGTTACTCGTCGTTTGGTGTAGTAAATCGACTTTCAGAATACAGATACACGACAAGTGTTACACAAAAAATACGCTCCATATGAGCTTATCGCCAGAAGTAGTTTTATGGCATAAAACGAATACTTTATCGACAATCGTAATAGCGACATCACAGAGGCGTTTCGAGACAAGTCGTTAAACGACTTTCGTAATCGGGGTGAATGACTGAAAGAAATATTGAAGCGTTATTGTAGCGTTGTTTAGGGCCGCGGTCAATTTATTTAGTGGGAAGGCGTTGATTTGAGAGTTTCACCAGAGTTGGTGAGCGAACTCAAATTAGAATTCCTCCCTCCTAAATACGATAACTTATTGATGGACGAAATAAGGAGGCGGAACCAGAATCTCTTCAAAATTCAAGAAGGCTCAAACTAAAATTGAATGGGCATTGTCGCGGCAGACAAGATCTCAACCGGCTACGTTGATTTGAGATTCCCAGCAGAGTTGGTGAGCGAACTCAAATTAGAGTTCCTCCCTCCTAACTACGATGACTTATTGATGGACGAAATAAGGAGGCGGACCCAGAATCTCTTCAGAATTCAAGAAGGCTCAAACTTAAATTGAGTGGGCATTGTCGCGGCTGACAAGATCTCTAACGGCTACTGAGGAACACGAAGCAGAGAAAAGAAAACTGAAAACGTTTTTTTAATAAAACTCAACATCTACAGTTTTAACTTACCTTCTGAACACAATCAGTGTTTTAAGCTCCTCCTCCTTTTTGGGGTGAAACATACGGATTTCAAAGAACGCTCAAATAACGAGCGCTTTTTAAAAGAAATGCTCTGCTTCACCTCATTATTTCGAAGGGGAAGACTTTCACCTGTTCGAAACGACTCTAACCTATTCACAGATAGAACAACTACAACAAGCTATAAAACAAATTTCAGGGGCAAGAGACTTTACATAATCGTACATAAGCGACTCGAGCACAAAGCGACAAAGCTGCCATTCAAAAGCTTTCTGTCAATTTGAAAGCTCAATTTGTTAACTGGGGTAGTTTTCATAAATTCTAAAGCTATACACATTTTTAATGGTTGTTTTGAGGTGTTTGCCTAATAAAATTATTCGTGGAATATAAAGTTAATATGGACGGCATTGTTAGTTTGTTTATTCGATTAGTGAAGATAACGACTATCGAGAATTGCAGAAAAGGGAATTAATTAACATCAGAAGAAGTATCCGTTTGAGAAAAACCTCTTTTGAAACTTTTTGCTAAATTTCTGTTCTGTTCAACGAGCTGCTTTATTTGCTTTCGGTTGGAAATTTTCTTCCATAAGGTATAAATAATCAACACTAAATACATTTCACATAATTCCAGTTAAAACACAAAGAAAACGCACGTTTTTACTTTTTTTTCCATTAGATTCGTTCACAAAATTCAAACCGCCTTCTTTTGTCGTGTTACTCGTCGTTTGGTGTAGTAAATCGACTTTCAGAATACAGATACACGACAAGTGTCACACAAAAAATACGCTCCATATGAGCTTATCGCCAGAAGTAGTTTTATGGCATAAAACGAATACTTTATCGACAATCGTAATAGCGACATCACAGAGGCGTTTCGAGACAAGTCGTTAAACGACTTTCGTAATCGGGGTGAATGACTGAAAGAAATATTGAAGCGTTATTGTAGCGTTGTTTAGGGCCGCGGTCAATTTATTTAGTGGGAAGGCGTTGATTTGAGAGTTTCACCAGAGTTGGTGTGCGAACTCAAATTAGAGTTCCTCCCTCCTAACTACGATGACTTATTGATGGACGAAATAAGGAGGCGGAACCAGAATCTCCTCAAAATTCAAGAAGGCTCAAACTAAAATTTAATGGGCATTGTCGCGGCAGACAAGATCTCAACCGGCTACGTTGATTTGAGATTCCCACCAGAGTTGGTGAGCGAACTCAAATTAGAGTTCCTCCCTCCTAACTACGATGACTTATTGATGGACGAAATAAGGAGGCGGACCCAGAATCTCTTCAGAATTCAAGAAGGCTCAAACTAAAATTGAATGCGCATTGTCGCGGCTGACAAGATCTCAAACGGCTACTGAGGAACACGAAGCAGAGAAAAGAAAATTGAAAACGTTTTTTTAATAAAACTCAACATCTCCAGTTTTAACTTACCTTTTGAACACAATAAGTGTTTTAAGCTCCTCCTCCTTTTTGGGATGAAAGATACGGATTTCAAATAACGCTCAAATAACGAGCGCTTTTTAAAGTAAATGCTCTGCTTCACCTCATTATTTCGAAGGGGAAGACTTTCACCTGTTCGAAACGCCTCTAACCTATTCACAGATAGAACAACTACAACAAGCTATAAAACAAATTTCAGGGACAAGAGACTTTACATAATCGTACATAAGCGACTCGAGCACAAAGCGACAAAGCTGCCATTCAAAAGCTTTCTCTCAATTTGAAAGCTCAATTTGTTAACTGGGGTAGTTTTCATAAATTCTAAAGCTATAAACATTTTTAATGGTTGTTTTGAGGTGTGGAAATATCGTGGAATATAAAGTTAATATGGACGGCATTGTTAGTTTGTTTATTCGATTAGTGAAGATAACGACTTTCAAGAATTGCAGAAAAGGGAATTAATTAACATCAGAAGAAGTATCCGTTTGAGAAAAACCTCTTTTGAAACTTGTTGCTAAATTTCTGTTCTGTTCAACGAGCTGCTTTATTTGCTTTCGGTTGGAAATTTTCATCCATAAGGTATAAATAATCAACACTAAATACATTTTACATAATTCCAGTTAAAACACAAAGAAAACTCACGTTTTTACTTGTTTTTCCATTAGATTCGTTCACAAAATTCAAACCGCCTTCTTTTGTCGTGTTACTCGTCGTTTGGTGTAGTAAATCGACTTTCAGAATACAGATACATGACAAGTGTCACACAAAAAATACGCTCCATGTGAGCTTATCGCCAGAAGTAGTTTTATGGCATAAAACGAATACTTTATCGACAATCGTAATAGCGACATCACAGAGGCGTTTCGAGACAAGTCGTTAAACGACTTTCGTAATCGGGGTGAATGACTGAAAGAAATATTGAAGCGTTATTGTAGCGTTGTTTAGGGCCGCGGTCAATTTATTTAGTGGGAAGGCGTTGATTTGAGAGTTTCACCAGAGTTGGTGAGCGAACTCAAATTAGAATTCCTCCCTCCTAAATACGATAACTTATTGATGGACGAAATAAGGAGGCGGAACCAGAATCTCTTCAAAATTCAAGAAGGCTCAAACTAAAATTGAATGGGCATTGTCGCGGCAGACAAGATCTCAACCGGCTACGTTGATTTGAGATTCCCAGCAGAGTTGGTGAGCGAACTCAAATTAGAGTTCCTCCCTCCTACCTACGATGACTTATTGATGGACGAAATAAGGAGGCGGACCCAGAATCTCTTCAGAATTCAAGAAGGCTCAAACTTAAATTGAGTGGGCATTGTCGCGGCTGACAAGATCTCTAACGGCTACTGAGGAACACGAAGCAGAGAAAAGAAAACTGAAAACGTTTTTTTAATAAAACTCAACATCTACAGTTTTAACTTACCTTCTGAACACAATCAGTGTTTTAAGCTCCTCCTCCTTTTTGGGGTGAAACATACGGATTTCAAAGAACGCTCAAATAACGAGCGCTTTTTAAAAGAAATGCTCTGCTTCACCTCATTATTTCGAAGGGGAAGACTTTCACCTGTTCGAAACGACTCTAACCTATTCACAGATAGAACAACTACAACAAGCTATAAAACAAATTTCAGGGGCAAGAGACTTTACATAATCGTACATAAGCGACTCGAGCACAAAGCGACAAAGCTGCCATTCAAAAGCTTTCTGTCAATTTAAAAGCTCAATTTGTTAACTGGGGTAGTTTTCATAAATTCTAAAGCTATACACATTTTTAATGGTTGTTTTGAGGTGTTTGCCTAATAAAATTATTCGTGGAATATAAAGTTAATATGGACGGCATTGTTAGTTTGTTTATTCGATTAGTGAAGATAGCGACTATCAAGAATTGCAGAAAAGGGAATTAATTAACATCAGAAGAAGTATCCGTTTGAGAAAAACCTCTTTTGAACCTTGTTGATAAATTTCTGTTCTGTTCAACGAGCTGCTTTATTTGCTTTCGGTTGGAAATTTTCATCCATAAGGTATAAATAATCAACACTAAATACATTTTACATAATTCCAGTTAAAACACAAAGAAAACTCACGTTTTTACTTGTTTTTCCATTAGATTCGTTCACAAAATTCAAACCGCCTTCTTTTGTCGTGTTACTCGTCGTTTGGTGTAGTAAATCGACTTTCAGAATACAGATACACGACAAGTGTCACACAAAAAATACGCTCCATATGAGCTTATCGCCAGAGGTAGTTTTATGGCATAAAACGAATACTTTATCGACAATCGTAATAGCGACATCACAGAGGCGTTGCGAGACAAGTCGTTAAACGACTTGATTGAAAGAAACGATTGAAAGAAATATTGAAGCGTTATTGTGGCGTTATTTAGGGCCGCGGTCAATTTATTTAGTGGGCAGGCGTTGATTTGAGAGTTTCACCAGAGTTGGTGAGCGAACTCAAATTAGAGTTCCTCCCTCCTAAATACGATGACTTATTGATGGACGAAATAAGGAGGCGGAACCAGAATCTCTTCAGAATTCGAGAAGGCTCAAACTAAAATTGAATGGGCATTGTCGCGGCTGACAAGATCTCAAACGGCTACTGAAGAACAAGAAGCAGAGAAAAGAAAATTGAAAACGTTACTGACCAGACCGCTAGAAACCTTGGAGGGTTCTGAAGCTCTGGACGAAGGGAAACTGAACGAGACAGAGAGGAAGATCGATGGGTGTGGTGGAACATCGACGCAAGGAGCGACGGAGCATGCCGCGGACAGGCGTACCCTACCAGTGCAGGGGAAGGTCGATAACTTATCCAAGTGGGGATTAAGTTTCTCGGAGGAGAGATGTGGCGCTTCCCTAAATTCTTTCCTCGAAAGAGTGGAGAAGGGTGAAGCGAGTGGTGTGGCGGAGGTAGCGTTGTTTAGGGCCTCTTCAAGAAGGCTCGTTTCACTCCTCAACCCAATGACCAACATCTCGATCTGAAATCAACACCCAGATATTTCTCGGTATTACTTCCACCAGCAATAGCACACACCTTCATCGAAATCATAATTCGCTGATGCAGCAGAATGACCATTGGCAGTAGGGCATAGAATTAAGTCATAGAAATTGTTTTAAGTCAGTTCATTTTGGATATCAATAAAGGAAGAGGCTTCTCCTCAAAATAAAAATTATTTTTTTAATAAAACTCAACATCTACAGTTTTAACTTACCTTCTGAACACAATCAGTGTTTTAAGCTCCTCCTCCTTTTTGGGATGAAACATAAGGATTTCAAATAACGCTCAAATAACGAGCGCTTTTTAAAATAAATGCTCTGCTTCACCTCATTATTTCGAAGGGGAAGACTTTCACCTGTTCGAAACGCCTCTAACCTATTCACAGATAGAACAACTACAACAAGCTATAAAACAAATTTCAGGGACAAGAGACTTTACATAATCGTACATAAGCGACTCGAGCACAAAGCGACAAAGCTGCCATTCAAAAGCTTTCTGTCAATTGAAAGCTCAATTTGTTAACTGGCGTAGTTTTCATAAATTCTAAAGCTGTAAACATTTTTAATGGTTGTTTTGAGGTGTTTGCCTAATAAAATTATTCGTGGTGAAGATAACGACTATCAAGAATTGCAGAAAAGGGAATTAATTAACATCAGAAGAAGTACCCTTTGAGAAAAACCTCTTTTGAAACTTGTTGCTAAATTTCTGTTCTGTTCAACGAGCTGCTTTATTTGCTTTCGGTTGGAAATTTTCATCCATAAGGTATAAATAATAAACACTAAATACATTTTACATAATTCCAGTTAAAACACAAAGAAAACTCACGTTTTTACTTGTTTTTCCATTAGATTCGTTCACAAAATTCAAACCGCCTTCTTTTGTCGTGTTACTCGTCGTTTGGTGTAGTAAATCGACTTTCAGAATACAGATACACGACAAGTGTCGTGACGCTCCATATGAGCTTATCGCCAGAAGTAGTTTTGTGGCATAAAACGAATACTTTATCGACAATCGTAATACCGACATCACAGAGGCGTTTCGAGACAAGTCGTTAAACGACTTTCGTAATCGGGGTGAATGACTGAAAGATATATTGTAGCGTTATTGTAGCGTTGTTTAAGGCCGCGGTCAATTTATTTAGTGGGAAGGCGTTGATTTGAGAGTTTCACCAGAGTTGGTGAGCGAACTCAAATTAGAGTTCCTCCCTCCTAAATACGATGACTTATTGATGGACGAAATAAGGAGGCGGAACCAGAATATCTTCAGAATTCAAGAAGGCTCAAACTAAAATTGAATGGGCATTGTCGAGGCTGACAAGTTCTCAACCGGCTACGTTGATTTGAGATTCCCACCAGAGTTGGTGAGCGAACTCAAATTAGAGTTCCTCCCTCCTAACTACGATGACTTATTGATGGACGAAATAAGGAGGCGGATCCAGAATCTCTTTAGAATTCAAGAAGGCTCAAACTAAAATTGAATGGGCATTGTCGCGGCTGACAAGATCTCAAACGGCTACTGAGGAACAGGAAGCAGAGAAAAGAAAATTGAAAACGTTACTGGCCAGACTGCTAGAAACCTTGGAGGGTTCTGAAGCTCTGGACGAAGGGAAACTGAACGAGACAGAGAGGAAGATCGATGGGTGTGGTGGAACATCGACGCAAGGAGCAACGAAGCATGCCGCGGACAGGCGTACCCTACCAGTGCAGGGGAAGGTCGATAACTCATCCAAGTGGGGATTAAGTTTCTCGGGGGAGCGATGTGGCGCTTCCCTAAATTCTTTCCTCGAAAGAGTGGAGGAGGGTGAAGCGAGTGGTGTGGCGGAGGTAGGGTTGTTTAGGGCCTCTTCAGAATTCAAGAAGGTTCAAACTAAAATTGAATGGGCATTGGCGCGGCTGACAAGATTACGTATATAAAGATTAGTATATAATAAAAAGTAGAGATGACAAGACGCATCCTTGGAGAGGCCGATTTTTTTCGACTCACCTTTTAAAATTTTCCACGCCACCGATGTACACTATCCTCTTTAACAATGCTCTGAATAGTGCACATTATCTGTAAAATATTCTTCGAATCCGTCCAACCTCAGGTCAATTAGTATCATTCCGAATGACCTGATGTGTACACTACTACGTGAGGAAGAGGACTTATCGGATCGCTCAATAAAATGTTGAACATGTTCACCGAATTAAGCTCACCCTGTTGGAGACCATTTTTAACTTCAGATATATCTGTAGAGGTCACGTTGCCATTCTTCCGATTGATCAGAGCTCTATTTATCACCTTCTCGGATACTTTACTGATGTCAAGAGTCGGCTTTGTTTATATTATTGAGAGTAGCAAGAAAAAAAGCATGTGCAAAATACGTCCTACGGCAAGGGTAGATTTGTAGAGTCCTGCGCAGAACCAGTGCACGATGATAACTGTCAATAGATGGTTAACAGGTTCCAGATTCAAGTCAAGCTGAAACTACTGAAGAGCATCGAGAGTTATCTAGAAGAGGTATAGGTAGGCTAAACATTTTTCATACTGGGTATCCGGGTTGAATTCGAAAAGAGTACAATATGCTAAATACCATGACTGGAAGTAATATTGAAGGTAGGAAAAACTAAAACTAAGATTGTAAAAATAACAAATAGATATATGTACACAAGCATTTCAATATTTCCTCATATACACCTCCCATATGCCAACATCCTGCCTAGGTAAGAGTATTTTGCATTTGCCACATTCCCATTGATTAGTTGGGAGTATTATGCGTTTGCAGCATAGAATTAAGTGCAAACTGTAAAATTATCAATATCAATTAAAAGAATATGCAAATAATAATAAACGCCGATTATCACTAAAATATATTCTGTTTCTGGATACTGTAACCCGAATTTTGCAATCAAATCTATTAAATAAAGCTGTTCAGTTTACATCAAGTCGAAGTAGTCGTTTTTTTTTCGCCCGCACCGTGACGCGTTAACTTGTATTTGTCGACGGCAAATGGTCTATACGAATATTTTAGACATCCCATTTGACTATAAGTTTAAAATGAGCATGCCTATGTGTTAAGAATCACAATCATGAACAAGCATGACCGTCATGATACGAGCAAAAAACCATCAGCAACCGGTGCGGCGGCAGCCAGACGATGTGCACAACAGCCAGCGCGAAGCAATTCCCGGAAGGATAGCGGTGGTTGCGACCGAAACTCAAGGGACGATGAAAAACAGAGCAGAGCACGCGCGCAGTTCACACCCCATTTCATAGTGCCCCAGACAGCAAATTAGATAGTCTAAAACGAATACATCGTCTAGGCTCTATTGATGTCAAATGGGATACATTAAAGAAGACAAACCACACACTCCAGTGTGCTCGTTGTCAGAGGTTTGGGCATGCCGCGGCGCAGTCTCGCTGCGTCAAATGCGCAGGAACCCACAATCGAGGGGAATGCCCCTTAGGGACGGAGAAAGTTGAGGATAGGAGCAAACTAAAATGTGTACTCTGTAAGACCAGCGGGCACCCTGCCAACTATCGGGGATGCCCTAAGCTCCAAGAAATCAGAAAAATAATAGAGGCCAAAAGGAAAGGAAAAATGGTAGAAACGAGGCCAGTGCCCCGTGCTCCAGCTACCACTGTTACTCCGGCAGTCTCCTATGCCCAAATGGCATCGGGTAGGCGACCGGTTCAACAGACAGTGCCGAAGGTGGCCCCGGTCCCAGTGGCCAGGCAGCCTGAAGCCGATCTGGATCTGAAGACGGTCCTGCTCTCCATCCAGGGGCAGATCGCTCAGCTTCAAAAGCAGTTCCTTGAGCAAGCAGCGCGAGTAGACCTCATCTACTCGACGCTGTTCGAAGAGCCAAACGCAACATCGGTTTAATGGCTGCGCAGGCAGCCCGTAACCTTAAAATCCTAGCAGTGAATGTGAATTCCCTGATCAGGCCTGAACGACAACTAAACTTCGGTAACTTGTTGCAAATCCATAATCCTGACGTGTTGATGGTTAGCGAAACTAGGCTAAACCAGACGCATACCCCCAGTTACAAGAATTATCATATCATTCGAAGAGACCGAGCCTACCTAGCTGGTGGGGTCGCTCTCTTAATCAAAAAAGGCCTTTGTCATAAGGTCGTATATAGCGGTGAAGTGCGAAAATTCCAGGCGATAGAAGCGTGTATCGCACGCATCCCCCTTCGGGGTGGTAAGCGGTTATATGTGATCGCGATCTATGCGTCTGACAAGGCACGTATCAATTCCCATTTCATTTCAGAGCTCGATACTCTATTTACTAGCCTTCGACTGAGCTCGGAAGAGAACTACTATGTCATAGCCGGGGATTTGAACTCGAGGCATATGGATTGGGGCAACGTGGTGCATAACGCCAGGGGGACCTCATTGTATAACTGGTTGGTAGAGCACAATAGTGAGTTCAAGCTAGATTTGCTTGCAACCGATAGGCCATCCTTTCCCAGAAGGGGGTCCTATCTGGATGATGCTGATAGACAACAGACTGCCTATACTGGACGTGGAAAGACGCACACGGAACTGTTTAACTGCGGTTGAGTACGAGAGTGACCACTGCGGGCTCTTCGCTGCTATTCAACTCCCGAACGAGGTGGAAGATCTGGAGGAATATGTCCAGAGGCACCCTTATAATTACAATAAGGTCCGCTGGCCACGTTTCTCCAGGGCTTTAACCACAGAACTACGTTCGAGTGGGATCAATCCTCCGACAAACAGAAACCTGACGAACGAAGAGGTTGACAGGTACCTCATACAAATGGACGACGTAATAAAACGAACCATGGAGAAAACCATTCCGAAGGTAGTACAAATCGATGACAGCGATGTTTATCGAAATGCTACCATCGATGCACTTCACGTGCACAAAAGTAGACTGCTGTCAAGACTCAAACTCTTGCACAGACGGTTTACAGATCCACAAAACGCGGAAGTCAGGACACTGAAGTCTGAGATCAAGAACCTCCAACAGTTAATTCGAATAAATTACAGCTTGGCTATAAGCTTGCACTGGGGCAATAAAATCCGGGCTGTATGATCCAACAACCCGGGTATGTTCCCGCAAGTAAATAAAATATTTCGGAGGAAAGATCAAAATGACATTCAGGTCATTAGACTTCCCAGGACGACACCCAACGAACAATTACTGACTTCAATTGGCATCGATCCAGGTGAGGCAGTGCTAGACAATGACTTCTTCGTGGTTGAAGATCCCCAGGAGAAGGTTAAAGCTATTGGTGCTGTGTTCCAGCGAGTGTATACGGTCAACGAGGTTAGTAGGCCGAATCACGATCTGGAGAACAGAGCCTTGCTAAACCACTTCTATCTCCGCAACGAGATAAGTCAATGGCGATCCGAGAATCCAGGTTTCACCAGGTTCAGTGACGATAATATGGCACATAGTGCCGTCGCCAATGATGACAATCTCATCTTGATTTCCCAAGAAGATCTTCAGGGTATCTTCAACTCGCTGAAAAAGAAAAAGTCAGTGGGAATCGATGGAATACCGAATATTGTGCTTCGCCATCTTCCCCCCGAAGCGGTCCAAATTTACACAACATTGTTCAACAACGCGCTGAGTAATGCACATTACCCGGCGCATTGGAAAACAGCTGTAGTGCAACCGATCCCTAAACGGGACAAAGACAAATCCATCCCGACAAATCTCCGGTCGATCAGTCTTCTTCCCTGCATAAGCAAGGTTTTTGAAAAGATAGTCATAGGAGTTCTGAAACAATGGGCTGATGAAAATAAAATCATACCGGACAACCAGTTCGGATTTAGGGCGGGGCATGAAACCATACATGCCGCGTCAAAGCTGGTATCCGACATTCAATGGAATAAAAGCAAAAATCAGTGCACGGGTGCCTGTCTGATTGACTTGGAGAAGGCGTTCGACACCGTTTGGTTGGAGGGTCTCTTCCTCAAGCTGGTCAGGCTCGGAATAAGTAAACCATTGCTATATACGATCTATGCCATGATAACAGGTAGAAAGTTCGTCGTGAAAAGTAACGGCGTAACTTCTACCACGGTCTTTGACATTAAAAATGGTCTTCAACAAGGGGCTGTTGGTTCGCCGATCTTGTTCTCAATATTCACTGCGGATCTTATAGGTTCCATGCCGCACTTAATTGCGTACGCCGACGATCTAGTAGCGTACAGATCAGGTCCGAAGGTCGAAGTAATAAATATCTCGTTGCAGCGTGACTTCGAAAAAATTCAGCGATTTTGCGACGACTGGAAGTTGATTATCAACTTCCTGAAGTGTGAAACTACCCTTTTCAGGACCCCGTTGTACACGGCACCGCGGGATACGCGCACAAACTGGCGCAAGTTCGGCATAGTTGACCCGCAAGGACGGCCGTTAGCTGTGAAAAGTGTAGTTAGATATCTTGGCATTTGGCTGGATCAATATCTGTATTTTGACAAACATATAGATATTTCTCTGACGAAAGCCAGAAAAGCCTTTGCATAGAAGCGGTCGGCGAAAAACGTTTACCGGTGGCAGAAATGTCACTCCAACACCCAACGGTGCCTATTGAAGGCACAACGAAGAGGAGGAGGAAGAGGCAGACCTCCACCAGTTCTAAGCGACGCCAAATTAACGCGTCAACACACAAAACGCAAGAGGAAGGAAGTGCAGCTACGTCTACGTCATCGAACGAGACATCTCAAGAGGACGCTGCAGAAGACGATGCATACTCGTATGTGTCAGACGGGAGGGAGGGGCGATTCGCAGTAAGCAGCAACAGCTTAGAATCGATGCCCTCCGACACAGAAGAAGGAGTGGAAGACATCATCCGCTCGAAGCAGACGAAAGTCTCCAATCTGAAGGAGGAGCCTGACAAACTCCTCCGAGAGATTAGAGAGCTGCGCAGAAGAACTCTCAATTTTCAATTCAATTTCACTGAAATTGAAAATTGAAAAGTGATACGACGTTTTGCACTTTTGGAGATGCGCTTCTTTCTCCTCCTCTTCGACGTGCCTTCTTGGGACACCGTTGGTTGGTGGCGTGACACTTCGGTCACCGGTTGATGTTCCCCGTCCGTTCCTCGGCGATCGGGCTGCCCGTTCTCCTCCATTCTAGGGACTCACGTACTTAGTTTTAAAAAAAAAGAAAAACTGTCCGCCCCCACTGGGCTTCGAACCCGTGTCCCTATGCGTCAAGGCTGTTGACTCTACTCGTTCGGTCAAGTACTTGCTGCGGATCCTCGTACCAATTACACTACTTCACTTTTCTTGATTATCACTTGAATTTACTTTAAATTAGTCGAAACACATCTGCACTGTTCAACGATCTGTGAATGACTGATATGGTGCATATGGTGATCAGGAGCATGTTGTTCAGCTGCGAGATCAGGAACGACATGTCCTGAATTTTGCCATCAGAATCATTTATGAACGGTGCGGATAGTAGAAGCGGGTGCCCAGGGACTCGGCAATCATACAGATCATCGTGATGATCACTTGCATTGCTACGGGTGTGTGGGTGACAAACGCCTCAGATTTCACTCCTCAACTACTCACCAATCAATGAGCAAGTAATGGAATATCCTCGAAATGCGTATGGTCTTCGTCAACAGAACACTGCTGTCGCTTACCTGTAGCTTCTTGCATGTCGGCATGTTCACCTCCTTGTTCAAGACGACCTCGTGCATATTCAGTTCCAATTGATTGAACCACTTGCCCACCACATGAAAGCAGACACAACACGCACACATGCACGCATGGATTGGCCACATTCACAATTCCACCCACAGCGCACTCACCTTGTAGTAATAACCCGTGGAGTTTCCCAACTTCTGGTAGTTCAGGATATCGTAGCGGGTCAGAAGCGCTGGAAAGCAGGATGGCGTTGATATTGGTCGCTTCCACATGCTTCGCGTTGAAATTCAGGGTCATCGCTGGTGCTTTGGGTAAAAGGGAGGCTCCTCTTTCTGTCAATCCGACTGTCAAAGGCGATGGTGGCTGATGTCTGGTCGATGGTGGCTTGTGGCTGGTTGCTGACACCACCTCTTACCTAGATACATGCCAAAGCTAATCCCCGATTATCCAACCTCGTTTACGGACTTATCGCCCATCGAAGTTCTGTTGCCATCGCAAGAAAAAGTTATCTTCCTTTATGATAGCAGTCAGTTAGGAGTTGCCACCACAATAGGGATTTTTGCGATAGCAAAAGATTATGGCGACTGCCCACACCACATTCCCGCAATTGTCTGTTTTTTCGTTGTCTACACCGTTCACCACAATCGAACACACACCCATTTCGACCACCCACTCTTACTTCATCTGTGACTGTCGGTACATGACGATTGCTTGCGTTATGGAAGTGCAGCTGCTTACGTATAAGTGTGTATTTTTGTTCGTCATCATATTACGCCCGTCCATCTCCTCATTTTCCAATCAAACTTGGCCGCCAGCTAACATCAGCCTCGTCGTCGTTGTTGCGTAGCTGCTACATGAGCTTGAATGAGATTTGGATAACCTGGCGAATGCAGACGACCTCAGAGTTATCGCAATCCTTCTTTTCTTCGTCGACGTCCGCTGTCGGTTGTCTATCCCCCTGCCTCCCTTTCGACATATACTCGCACATTAAATATTCGATCGAATTCCATTGCCTCAGCTCAGCCTCCGTCGACGTTTTCTCACGGGGGGATAGACAGCTGACCCACTATTTGGAGACAGTGGATGTCAGTTCGAATGCAGTGCATGTCCAAGTATAGAAGGGGGACGTCTGTGATATAAATGGAGGTGTATTGAGAGCGTGGGAATTTAGTGTCTTTTCACTTTCACTTTCACACAGTCTCGATCGTTGCCTGCCCTCATAGCCGCATTTATTGTGGGAGAGGGGACCGGGCGTGGGAGGGCTTTGGCACGAACAGGTGTGACGGCATTGGTTATTGATGCAATATGAACTGTGGCATGCAAATTAATTATGACTTGAGGGTGGTTCGGGAATAGACTGGTTTTTGTTTGCTTCGTTGACGTGCATTGGATGGCTGGGAAGTAGCTTTCTTGGGATTGCGTCATCTTGTCGGCCTTGGCAGTTTTGTCGGCCTTGTCAGCACGTAGCGTGTCCATTTATTCACTTTGAACATAAGCTGGCCACTTGACATTTGTTGACGTACCTTTAGCGGCGCGAACCACTCATAAAAAAACAGCAAAAGGCACTATCCCGATTTGACTCAAAAAACAGCCCGAAATCGCTAACGATGCTCTGAGTGGCGGTGTGTACTTCTTGGTCCTTGCCGCGACAAGGTTCCCGGCAGCCACGCCGGATAAGGCAATGCGCAAGTAGAAGGTCCCGAAATCACGATCAACGCTCTAAATTTGCACTTCCAGATTCTTGCCCGACCTTCGTCGAAATCCATCCAACCGTCGTTGAGTCCCGATTATCGCAAGCCACCATGCCACCGAAAGCAAAGGACGAACGAGCAGATGGCATGTTAAAACTTATTTCACACCATTCATCCAGTGGATACTGCCTTTGGTTTATGTCGGCAACTAAGGATATCCCAGCAACAGTCAAGTACCTGATGGTGGGATGTAAGAAGCGAGCGGGAGAAGCGCTTGTGAGAAGCGCCCGCTTGACGTATGCTTAAGTGTGCTAAACCACTTCGGAAGGTGCGGCTGAAATGCGCACTTCACAGTTATTGATGTAACCACAGCACCTGCAGCGACGAACGGAGATGGAATAAGGAGCGTAACTCTAGTGCAACTTAACTCTGAACGATCGACTGGAGGGAATCATTAACGCCACGTGTCGCGTTGATCCCTCGGTCGATGAAGAGAGGAACATTATCTTCAATTTTGGGGGGGAGGAGAATTTTTTTGTAAACCCACCACCTGAAAGCACACACAATACGCGCACACGCACGCATGGATTGGTCACATTCACAATTCCACCCACAGCGCACTCACCTTGTAGTAATAACCTGTGGAGTTCCCCAACTTCTGGTAGTTCAGGATGTCGTAGCGGGCCAGAAGCGCTGGAAAGCGCAGGACGGCGTTGATATTGGTCGCTTCCACATGCTTCGCGTTGAAATTCAGCGTCATCGCTGGTGCTGTGGGTAAAAGGGAGGCTCCTCTTTCTGTCAATCCAACAGGCAAAGGCGATGGTGGCTGATGTCTGGTCGATGGTGGCTTGTAGCTGGTTGCTGACACCACCTCTTACCTACATATATGGCAAAGCTAATCCCCGATTATCCAACCTCGTTTACGTACTTGTCGCCCATCGAAGTTCTGTTGCCATGGCAAGGAAAAGTTATCTTCTTTTATGATAGCTGTCAGTTACGAGTGATCCGTCTGATCCGTCTGTGACTGTCGGTACATGACGATTGCTTGCATTATGGAAGTGCAGCTGCTTACGTATAAGTGTGTATTTTTGTTCGTTATCATGTAACGCCCGTCCATCTCCTCATTTTCCATTCGAACTGGGCCACCAGCTAACATCAGCCACATCGTCGTTGTTGCATGGCTGCTACATGAGTTTGGATGGGATTTGGGCAACCTGGCGAATGCAGGCGATCTCACTGCTACCGAAATCCTTCTATTCTTCGTCGACGTCCGCTGTCGGTTGTCTCCCTGTCCCCTCTCGACATCTACTCGCACATTAAACATTCGTTCGAATTCCATTGCCTCAGCTTAGTCTTCACCGACGTTCTCTCTCACACTACAAAAGGCCATCAAGGACACAGAAAAACAAAAATTCTCCTCACCCCACGGTACATGCGGCTATAAGGGCACGCAACAAACGAGACTGTGTGAAAAGTGAAAATGAAAATAAAATAAATTAACACGCTCCCAATTCACGTCCATTTATATTATAGACATCCCCCTTCCCCAACATCCCCCTTCTATACCTGGACATGCACTGCATTGTAACCTACATCCACTGTCTGCATATAATGGGTCGGTTGTCTATCCCCCTGCCCTCTCTCGACATAAACTCGCACAGTAAATATTCCTTCGAATTCCATTTCCGGTCATCTATAAGAACACGCTTCTCGGGAATTTAGTCATTCGAGCGAACATTTTGTACCCTACGTCACCATGTCCTGTTGGCTACAGAAATAACGGCCGACAATTTGAATACGGAAATTTCCCTATCTCGTTCGACGAGAGAGGCGAGAGAGAGAAAATGATTTGGCAAGAATTTCCCCTATCTCGCGCAACGAGAGAGGTGAGAGAGTGAAATGTAATAACGAGAGAGAGAAAATGATTGAAAAAGGAATTCGGAGCGTGGAGAGGTGGTAGGGTGGGAGGTGTTTTTATGTGTGTTCTTGTAGATGACCGGCAATGGGGTGAGAGAGAAGGTCGGTGGAGGCTGAGCTGAGGCAATGGAATTCGAACGAATATTTAATGTGCGAATAGATGTCGAAAGGGAGGCAGGGGGATGGACAGTGGATGTAGGCTAGAATGCAGTGCATGTCCAGGTATAGAAGGGGGATGTCTATCATATAAATGGAGGTGAATTGTGAGCACTTTTTCACTTTTCAGAATTTGGTTTTTGTGTGTGTCCTTGATGGCCGGAGGTGGTGTGAGAGAGAACGTCGGTGGAGGCTGAGCTGAGGCAATGGAATTCGAACGATTATTTAATGTGCGAGTAGATGTCGAAAGGGAGGCAGGGGGATGGACGGTGGATGTAGGTTAGAATGCAGTGCATGTCCAGGTATAGAAGGGGGATGGCTATGATATAAATGGAGGTGAATTTATTTTCTTTTCATTTTCACTTTTCACACAGTCTCGTTCGTTGCCTGCCCTTATAGCCGCTGCATTGTGGGGGGGAAGGAGAATTTGGTTTTTGTGTGTGTCCTTGATGGCCGGAAGTGGTGTGAGAGAGAACGTCGGTGGAGGCTGAGCTGAGGCAATGGAATTCGAACGATTATTTAATGTGCGAGTAGATGTCGAAAGGGAGGCAGGGGGATAGACAGCTGACCCACTATATGGAGACAGTGGATGTCAGTTAGAATACAGTGCATGTCCAGGTATAGAAGGGCGACGTCTATGATATAAATGAAGGTGAATTGGGAGCGTGGGAACTTATTTTCTTTTCACGTTCACTTTTCACACAGTCTCGTTCGTTGCCTGGCCTTATAGCCACATGTATTTTGGGGGGAGGAGAATTTTTTTGTAAACCCACCACCTGAAAGCACACACAACACGCGCACATGCACGCATGGATTAGTCACATTCACAATGCCACCCACAGCGCACTCACCTTGTAGTAATAAACCGTGGAGTTCCCCAACTTCTGGTAGTTCAGGATGTCGTAGCAGGCCAGAAGCGCTGGAAAGCGCAGGATGGCGTTGATATTGGTCGCTTCCACATGCTTCGCGTTGAAATTCGGGGTCATCGCTGGTGCTGTGGGTAAAAGGGAGGCTCCTCTTTTTATGATAGCAGTCAGTTACGAGTTGCCACCAAAATAGGCATTTTTGGGATAGCAAAGGATTATGGCGATTGCCCACACCACATTGCCGCAATTGTTTGTTTTTTCGTTGTCTGCACCGTTCATCACAATCGAACACCCACCCATACCCACCACCCACTCTTACTCCGTCTGTGACTGTCGGTACATGACGATTGCTTGCGTTATGGAAGTGCTGCTGCTTACGTATAAGTGTGTAATTTTGTTCGTCATCATATTACGCCCGTCCATCTCCTCATTTTCCAATCGAACTTGGCCGCCAGCTAACATCAGCCTCGTCGTCGTAGTTGCGTGGCTGCTACATGAGCTTGAATGAGATTTGGATAACCTGGCGAATGCAGACGACCTCAGAGTTATCGCAATCCTTCTTTTCTTCGTCGACGTCCGCTGTCGGTTGTCTATCCCCCTGCCTCCCTTACGACATCTACTCGCACATTAAATATTCGGTCGAATTCCATTGCCTCAGCTCAGCCTCCACCGAACTTCTCTCCCACCCCATTGCCGGTCATCTACAAGGACACAAAATAAAAACACACGCCCACCCCCCAACCACCACTACCACAATAAATGTGTCTAGGAGGGCAGGCAACGAACGAGACTGTGAAAAGTGAAAGTGAAAAAGAATCAAATCATTTTCTCTCTCTCTCGTTATTACATTTCACTCTATCACCTCTCTCGTTGCGCGAGAGAGACGAAGCCAAGAATCGGACAACGAGAGAGGCGAGAGGGTGAAATGTAATAACTACAGAGAGGGAGAAAATTATTTGGGAAGGAATTTTATGCGAGAGCGAGTTGAATTGGGAGCGTGGGAATTTATTTTCTTTTCACTTTCACTTTTCACAACATCGGTCGTTGCCTGCCCTCCTAACTGCATTTTTTGTGGTAGTGGTGGTAGGGTGGGGGTGTTTTTCTGTGTGGCCTTGTAGATGGCCGGCAATGGGGTGATAGAGAAGTTCGTTGGAGGCTGAGCTGAGGCAATGGAATTCGACCGAATATTTAATGTGCGAGTAGATGTCGAAAGGGAGGCAGGGGGATGGACAGTGGATGTAGGTTAGAATGCAGTGCATGTCCAGGTATAGAAGGGGGATGGCTATGATATAAATGGAGGTGAATTTATTTTCTTTTCATTTTCACTTTTCACACAGTCTCGTTCGTTGCCTGCCCTTATAGCCGCTGCATTGTGGGGGGGAAGGAGAATTTGGTTTTTGTGTGTGTCCTTGATGGCCGGAAGTGGTGTGAGAGAGAACGTCGGTGGAGGCTGAGCTGAGTCAATGGAATTCGAACGATTATTTAATGTGCGAGTAGATGTCGAAAGGGAGGCAGGGGGATAGACAGCTGACCCACTATATGGAGACAGTGGATGTCAGTTAGAATACAGTGCATGTCCAGGTATAGAAGGGCGACGTCTATGATATAAATGAAGGTGAATTGGGAGCGTGGGAACTTATTTTCTTTTCACGTTCACTTTTCACACAGTCTCGTTCGTTGCCTGGCCTTATAGCCACATGTATTTTGGGGGGAGGAGAATTTTTTTGTAAACCCACCACCTGAAAGCACACACAACACGCGCACATGCACGCATGGATTAGTCACATTCACAATGCCACCCACAGCGCACTCACCTTGTAGTAATAAACCGTGGAGTTCCCCAACTTCTGGTAGTTCAGGATGTCGTAGCAGGCCAGAAGCGCTGGAAAGCGCAGGATGGCGTTGATATTGGTCGCTTCCACGTGCTTCGCGTTGAAATTCAGGGTCATCGCTGGTGCTGTGGGTAAAAGGGAGGCTCGCCTTTTTGTCAATCCGACTGTCAAAGGCGATGGTGGCTGATGTCTGGTCGATGGTGGCTTGTCGCTGGTTGCTGACACCACCTCTTACCTAGATACATGCCAAAGCTAATCCCCGATTATCCAACCTCGTTTACGGACTTATCGCCCATCGAAGTTCTGTTGCCATCGCAAGAAAAAGTTATCTTCCTTTATGATAGCAGTCAGGTACGAGTTGCCACCACAATAGGGATTTTTGCGATAGCAAACGATTATGGCGACTGCCCACACCACATTCCCGCAATTGTCTGTTTTTTCGTTGGCTGCACCGTTCATCACAATCGAACACACACCCATTCCGACCACCCACTCTTACTCCGTCTGTGACTGTCGGTACATGACGATTGCTTGCGTTATGGAAGTGCAGCTGCTTACGTATAAGTGTGTATTTTTGTTCGTCATCATATTACGCCCGTCCATCTCCTCATTTTCCAATCGAACTTGGCCGCCAGCTAACATCAGCCTCGTCGTCGTTGTTGCGTAGCTGCTACATGAGCTTGAATGAGATTTGGATAACCTGGCGAATGCAGACGACCTCAGAGTTATCGCAATCCTTCTTTTCTTCGTCGACGTCCGCTGTCGGTTGTCTATCCCCCTGCCTCCCTTTCGACATATACTCGCACATTAAATATTCGATCGAATTCCATTGCCTCAGCTCAGCCTCCGTCGACGTTTTCTCACGGGGGGATAGACAGCTGACCCACTATATGGAGACAGTGGATGTCAGTTCGAATGCAGTGCATGTCCAAGTATAGAAGGGGGACGTCTGTGATATAAATGGAGGTGTATTGAGAGCGTGGGAATTTATTGTCTTTTCACTTTCATTTTAACACAGTCTCGATCGTTGCCTGCCCTCATAGCCGCATTTATTGTGGGAGGGAGGACCGGGGGTGGGAGGGCTTTGGCACGAACAGGTGTGACGGCATTGGTTATTGATGCAATATGAACTGTGGCATGCAAATTAATTATGACTTGAGGGTGTTTCGGGAATAGACTGGTTTTTATTTGCTTTGTTGACGTGCATTGGATGGCTGGGAAGTGGCTTTCTTGGGATTGCGTCATCTTGTCGGCCTTGGCAGTTTTGTCGGCCTTGTCAGCATGTAGCGTGTCCATTTATTCACTTTGAACTTAAGCTGGCCACTTGACATTTGTTGACGTACCTTTAGCGGCGCGAACCACTCATAAAAAAACAGCAAAAGGCACTATCCCGATTTGACTCAAAAAACAGCCCGAAATCGCCAACGATGCTCTGAGTGGCGGTGTGTACTTCTTGGCCCTTGCCGCGACAAGGTTCCCGGCAGCCACGCCGGATAAAGCAATGCGCAAGTAGAAGGTCCCGAAATCACGGTCAACGCTCTAAGTTTGCACTTCCAGATTCTTGCCCGACCTTCGTCGAAATCCATCCAACCGTCGTTGAGTTCCGATTATCGCAAGCCACCATGCCACCGAAAGCAAAGGACGAACGAGCAGATGGCATGTTAAAACTTATTTCACACCATTCATCCAGTGGATACTGCCTTTGGTTTATGTCGGCAACTAAGGATATCCCAGCAACAGTCAAGTACCTGATGGTGGGATGTAAGAAGCGAGCGGGAGAAGCGCTTGTGAGAAGCGCCCGCTTGACATATGCTTAAGTGTCATTAACGTCATTAACGCCTCGGTCGATGAAGACACCACGATCACGAAAAACCACGTGTCGCGTTGATCCCTCGGTCGATGAAGAGAGGAACATTCTCGTCTTATATAAGCACCTTCGCTCACCGGGGAATGGGCTCTGTTCTCATGTATTCTTTTTTTTCCCTTGACTCCTGTCATTCTGTAGTCTCTACATCAACGAGTACCGAAATTTATTGATTTTCTTCACCCCAATCGCCCCTGTTGGGTCTTGTTGAAGGAAACACACCCTGCTCCACTTTTGTTGTCTCGTGATGGTCCATTTCTGTTCTTCTTCCTTCGTCTTCTACTCGCTGTTCAACTTAATCAAAACTTCTATGATTCTACGGGCTGACGTTAAACTTCAATCGATTTCACGACATAGAGAGTAAACGAGCGGTGCGAACCGAACCGTGAAAGAGCTGAGGGCACATGCTGCTTGCGCTGCCTTCCCCGTGACCACCAATGCGACATTTCTAAGTGTCATCACAGGCATTGCACCGAACGCCATAGAAAGCCCATCAAAAGTAGCCACGAATCTCAAGCCTACGCAAATGGGCAGCCCTTTACAAGGCCTCGGAAGGCAATGGGGACTACAGCTTCATATTCGATTGTCAGGCCAACGTTAATGGACGGAGTTACTTTTCGGTGGATAGCTCTCCGGCGCGTTCAGCTTCAAGGTATGCACATCTCGATGGGAATACGAGAAGGCAGAGGTTTTGCCTAGCAGAAGAACCACACAAAAAACTGTGTACCACAGTATATAATATAGCCCTTCAGACCGAGAGGGCTAGGATATCGAGGTTTTTCTGACTGAAGAAAGCTGGACAGGATATTGACATCCACTCACTCCATCATAGAAATTAATTTGAACTCCCAATTGGACCCAGCTTAGTTAATTCTGCAAGACCCGAAACAGTTGTGAGAATGCGCTCAACATACCTCAACTCAATTCAAGCATTCCTCGCTTCGGCTGCACTGCAGCACCCACTCCAGATATACAATGAAAAGAAGAGGTGACAAGATGAACCCTTGGGGCAGTACATTGCTTTCTGATTCACATTCCAACGACGTAAACCCTTCCCAGTAACGCACGCAGCCACTATTCCTTGCTAAACTTACACTCAGTCACATCCATCTGTTCCCACCAAGCAGAGATGCCCACATCAGTCGAGCCCATTCTGCCGCCAGAGCGGCTGAAACACAAGTTGATGAAACTAAAGTCGAAGCCATCAAAAAATTAGCAAAAAACGCAGTCAATTTTGAAATCGAAGCCCAGCCGAGCCTGAAAAGGAAGATGAATTGGATAACATTTATAAGGAAACGCATCTCATCCTAGACAGTTCAACGAATGGTCGAGACTGATCCCTTCTTGAAAGTATACCTCGGACGAGCTGAAGTAGTTTATTTTGGCATGTTTCAAAGTCTGTTCGTTTGTTATAGACGCGGTTTCGTGTTTTAGATTCAGCATGGAAAGACTGTGAGTATCTTCTACACTTTCCGCATCTACTGTAAGAATACTTCATCGAATTTTATCGTCGAGAAAATATGTTACAAGCTAAGATTTTAATATGAGCGGAAATTCAACAAAAAACGCTAGGAAAAGCGAACATAAAATCTCATACCAAAATCTGTAACTATATAACCGAAATAGAAGCCTCCGTTAGCGACTCATAGAGGGTCCGAACTTGAGCTGACAAAAGAGTTTACAGGGAGTAGTTATTGTAGTATATTATTTTATGTATGTTCTGTACCAGTAAGTGGGTTGTTTATGTGCGTCGCTCGCCAATGCACTACTTTATGGATGTTCTGGACCATTAAGTGTGTTGTTTATGTTACTTTACGTATGTTCTGGAGCAGGGTGTATAGCAGTTCTTTGGGGATGCCTTTGGTGTTTTGTCGTGTGCAATGTGTGGGTTGATGTCGGCGTTGTTTGTTTGAAAGGGTGGGGCGGTATATGTATGTTCTGGACCAGTAAGTGGGTTGTGGTTAGTCGCGTGCCAGGTGTGTCGCGTGCCAATGCATGGGAAAAAGCATTGTGTACGTGTGGTGTGTGGTGTGAGGGTTCGTGGAGGTTGTTGTGTGGTAGGTCAGTGAATAAATGTTAGTGGATAGCAAGTATTTGGGTATACGTAAAATGAGCGTTGACAAGTTCGGAAGGAGTTTCAATCGGGTTCAAGCTTGAGCAGGTGGTTGCAAGGTCCTCCTGGGGAGGGGTTTAACCTACTGCCTACCTAACCTACTGAGTAATGTTGGCAAGGCAATGCCAAATATAAATATTATGAATAAATCTATACTCCTGCTGCAGCAGTGTGTAGACAACATGGGGGAAAACTTACAGATAGAACAAGGAAGAGCACTAAAACTTCACTTTAGTGGATACTTTGATGGTGATCATAAGACTTTGAAGAATGTGAAAGAAACAATTGATGCCAATGATGTCAGTACAAAGGGCTATGTCGATAATCGTATAAGTGAGGCGTATAAAATATGTCTTCGCGGTATGGATGCAAAAATTGAAAATCATGAGAAAATATTGCGTGCGGATATTGATGATCAAAACGCCCGTCTCTTGCATACATATGACAGTTATGAAGTGAACAAAGATAAGAAGGAATAAGATACCTCAACTAAACTTTATAAAGAGCTATTAGAAAGAAATGGTGATATTAGTAAGAAAGCAAAATCAATTTCACCCAAATTCAGCCGACTGTGGTATCAGCTGGGTTAGTTAGTAAAATAACTTTGCAGTGAGCAGAAATGTTTTGGTGTGAGAATCTAAGGGAAACGGATAAACTTTGAACATGCGAAGTTGGATGGACTGAAATAAAATTTTCTGATATGAAGGTGTATCGAGATAATAGTTAATTTTAGGCTACTCCAGCTGCTGGACTTGTTTACTATTTTCAATGCGAAAAAGTGAAATAAGATTGCAAGTTCCTTTTCAGCATGTTAAAATGCAAGTGTTTGGAGGAGAGTTGACGATGTATGGAAAGGTTTTATCAAATACGAAGGCAAGGTAAAAGTCTAATCGCTATACAGATTATTGTCCATTTGGTGATGTCGAAACGTTAACGCATCGGGAAATTAAAGCATCTGAAAGACAAAAGCACTCAGACAGACAAAAGAACCCTTAGGAGGAACTAAAACACATTTTAATTATTTATTTTGATAATGCCTCGTGCAAGGGCGCTTATACGAAAAATTGCGTTACTTACCAAATAATTATCTGTGTTTATCATATTTTTGTCACTTGATGTAATAACTGAGGTGTACCCATTTACTTTCCTCCATCTCTTCATCGTAAACCCGACAACGTCTGAAGATGGTTTGTTTCATCGGTTTAGACGTAGGGGAGTTTTGCTTGTTGGGGTTCGCATTTGCTGAGGAAAGCGTACACTTTTTTAAATGCCGTACAAGGGAGGACAAACTTTGCACGAAAGCATTTTCACTGCTTACACTTTCAATCCTGAATAGAAACTAATTCTTATTATTAAACACCAGGCAGAGAATTTAAAAATGAGACCCAAAAGAACTGACTGCGGAAAAAAGGACGCAAAAATAACAATAGAAACTCATTTTTCCATTCAATAATCTTTCTTTACTTTTTTTTTAAGTTTACATATTGGCGTTAGTTCGCCATTATCGTCCAGTACGGCCATACGATCCCATAGACCCACGTACATAACTCACCATATATAGGTGGTTCGGTATGGTTTCTATTGTTCTGTCGTTCATTGTTTGGTAACGTGTTTGGAACGCCCTGTTTTCCGAGGGGCTCTTTATGCCTTTTAGCGGCTTGGATCCATTCAGAGCGTTAAGCTCAATTGCTGCTGCCTTTACTGCTGATGGATCCATATTGTAGCTGTCAAATATCGAATAAAAATTTTATCGTGATTTTATACAAATTTATTGTGCAAAAAAGTGCGTGTTCTTATCTTTTGCTACAGAATATTGGAGTGCCAAACACTTTGAGGTTTTCGAATTTCAAGTTGACTATACTTCCCTTTAGTAAAATAACAAACAGCGGCAGTTTACACCGCAACTAATCTCTAGTTTTTGAATACCATTGCGAATGCGATGCTTCGCTTTAGTAAAATAACCAACAGCAGAAGTTTAAACCACAAGTATATGTTTATTGTTCTAATCGTCTGTGCAACATTAATTTCTTTATTCTAATCAGTTTATTTGCAATCATAAAGCAAGCATCTGGACCCTCTTTGCAAATATTTGATGACCAGTGCAATTTATGAAGTGGCAGCCATAATTGTATATGGTAAAATTCACATACTCAAATTTTATTTTAGTATTTCATCGAATTTAAGTATTTTTAAGTATATTTCATCGAATTTAAGTGATGTATCCATGATAGCTGACTTACTCATCAGTATATGATATTTGATTCGCGAAGTTCCTTCACAATTGAATTTATTTCATTCTGGAGATTATTGTAGCCGGATGCTTCGGACGCGATCAAGAGTCTTAAACGATTAACTAGTTTATTCGGATCATCCCAGTAGATATAATCAATAGTGTTTTCAGAGTACATAATGTTGTTGTTGTAACCGCTTCCAGTTTCTTTGTTCTTAGAAGCAAAATAGTGGCAAACAACAATACTTTAAAGTGCAAAAATAATAGCAACGTATATATTGATTTTTCACAACCAAACTCTAATGGTTCATTGTTGGGATTCAGCAAGAAAAGACTTGCCGCTAACAAAATGCATGAATCAGATCTGTAAGTCGATATCAATAGAGTGAATATGGTGCGGGTTGAATGCAATTTAATTGATGAAACATACATAAATAATAAACCGGCACACATAATAAACTGATGTAGTTCGGTTAAGGTTAGGCCAGGCTATAAAATAATAGAAGTCCCCCATAATGTTATCTATCTGCCTGTGAACACAAGGAGGATAAGTACTGTGGCAATAAACCTTGGGGAAAATATTGCAGTTCGAATACATCTTAAAGCGCAATGATTATATACAATCGTCAACTTAACTATAAAATAGCTTCAAACAACGTCAAACCTATCAATACATCATTGATGCTGAATAGAAGAACAACAGCCGTAAGACTTTCCCAAACAAATAAGCAATTCCTATTAACACTGGGCTACAAATTAAAGTAAATCATGCTCAACATATTCGAAGAACCATCTTTTGAAGATAGCATCATTCGAAAAGAATGACATTATTCAAATTTCTGTGCAACATCAACGGAAAGTTATATTTATATTGAAGGTACTGAATCAAAATCTGATGGTAGTGCAATCGCAAAAACAGCACTTGTTATTCGTTATGAATTAAATGGCTTTGAAATTGATGACAATCGTAATGTTGGAATAACGTCTACCATCAAAAATTATTTATCTTTAAATAAAACTGAAAGCGATATGCTGCTGGTCACCAAATTCATCAATCAACGTGGATGGATTCTATTGTAACTTGTGTATCCCACCCAATAAACTGCTCGGATTTGCGAGCACGTACCGATGCAAATTCATTAGTCAGCGGGGAAGATGAGAAAGCGAGAATTAATTTACTTAAAGTTCAATGGAAAGTTGCACATATTACTCTGTCAGATTCCTACAAACTAGTACTATATAACCCTATTACCAATGGCCAATCTATGAAAATTGCCTTCCGAAACTGGGATCTATACGAGTACCCCGCATTACCAATCACCACCCACCACATTTGGAATGTTAAGACAACCTCTCATTTGGAGAAACCACGCTACATTATTGTCGCTCTACAAACCAACAAACGTAATTTGCTCAAGGAATATCCAACATTTTTCGATCACTGTGACTTCATCAATGTGAAAGCATACTTAAATTCTGAGACATACCAAAGAACTAGAACCGACATACTAAGAACTCACGTCGGCAAAACCAGTACAATATGCTTAGTACCATGACTGCAAGTAATATTGATTTAAAGAATTAAAAAATTTAACAACGCGACCGAAATAGACCTATTGTATCGAAAGTTTGGAATTATCCCACCTTCATGTCACGTTGTGTTACAATAACCAATCTAATGCACAATAAGAATATTTTGGACATCCCACTTGGCCAAAAATTTATAAAGAGTTACGCGCAACTAACGTAAATAATGTAACTTAATTAGTTACGTAACTAACCTGACTAATCTATAAATTTTGACAATTAGGTTGAGTTCATAGTTACAAAATTGTTGCCCATATGTGCACAAAATATTTTCTCAATACACAAATACTGCCTTAAATTTGCAGCACTTCAGCAAAATAGTATTCACAAATGCAAAATATCAGCGGCAGCCTATGGCCGACTTACGTAGCTTATGGTAGTTTTTAAGATAGTCTGAAAGTAATCCAAAAAAAAAAGAATATATTTATATACATATATGTACCCATGCGTACACCGATGTGTATACAAATATAAACATGGGAAGGCGGTACATACATATATACAAGTGTATATATTTATATATGCAGATTTATATGTACTTATGTATGTTTAGTTTAAGATAGTTTTAAGTTATATTAAGATAGCATGTTAGCTTTTTTTTGCAATTTTCTTAAGGTTAATTTGTTCATTCCAATAACTTTTCCTTACTCATGTAGTTTTGGCCGAAAGACATAGTTTAAGATTTAGTTTAGCTTAGAGATTTAGTTTAGCTTAGCCAGTCGAGGGCCAGTAAGGAATTGTACATACGTATACAATAATTCCAACGCCAACCACTTGCCATCACCCAGCATCGCAAACCCAGACCCACCACAAATCACTGAACACTTAAAAACCAACACCAACTAAAGCGCATACACCCATTGCGCTAACCGTAAATACGTATACAGTTCTCATGCCATGCAAGTGCCATCGGCCAGCACCCAGGCTCCCCAACACAACATTTACACCTACAACACACAAAGCTCTGATAAAAAGCACGACTACATACTCCAGAACGAAAACGCAACTTCCAAAGCATGCACTCACAACCACTCATACACGGCATGCACCAGGGATGTATATATACGCACAAAGTTCTCACGCTAGCTACGTGTCATCAGCCAGAAGCAAGAATTCCCAACATTGCATACACTATACAGAAACCGGAGTTCCGCACCCACAATCATGAGCACTAAACGAAAAGGATCCACCATCATACCATACAAGTCTCCAAAAGTGTAAGGTATATAAAATCTTAATGTGGTATTACCAACTCATACCAATTCCGTTTTGTAGCGACAACTGTGTTAAAGCTGTGTTTCCACTAGGACTAAGCTTTATGCCCGTTTCACAATGCAGGTGCCTCGACTACATGATGGTTACGCCATTTGGGTGTCACAATAAGCTGTTTTTTACTTCGCGCCCAATGAAAATGTGGGGTTGAAACATTTTGGTTGGAGATTACGTCGCTTACGTTAGATTGCGTTGTTCTCACCACACTCATTATTCTGAAAAAAGTCAAAACGTAGCACGACACAGTGAATGACGTGGAACCAACCAACGAAAGTGACAGATAAACCGAGTCAACCCGGGTTACATCCAAATCGAGTTGAAATTATGTCAAATCGAGTTGCCGAAACTGAAACGAAAAGAATATCATACACCAAAATTGCAAACAGTTCGACTCGGTGTGAAGTGAACACAGAATTCTCTTTAATTGGTTAGGACAAAATGGACACATTGCGCTTACACATGAACATTGTTTTTGTACAACCGAATTGTACTGCCTCGTTCAATACCCGTTGGAGTTCTGTAATCGGTATTGCTTGGTTCTGATTCCTATGATACGGTTAAGGATGGGGGTATTTGTATATATTTTGTTACTTGTTCTATTTGTTGTTTTTTCTTTTTTTGTCGTTTGCCATGTGTCATTCAAGTTGGTAGACAAAGGAAGTAGATATAGCAAAGAGTGTGTCTGCGAGATCTTTGGTTGTTCCCGAGCGAGGTTGTGGGGTAGGTTAGTGAATAAAAGGTGGTGGATAGCAAGTATTTGGGACATGAGGTCGGCAATAGCACATGATAGCAAATGTATTAAGAGAGGCGTTCTGAAGAATTTGACGAGTGTATGGTAAAGGGTGATTTAAGTTTCACCTGTGAGAAACGTTTAAAACTAAGACATCCAATATCTTCTACATTGACTACTTCATTTTCATACTGAAGTATTTCCTTTAACCATAGGGATTTTTCAGTGCCTTTCACGTAGACCGATGCATGTTGAATAACATCACGTTGATATTGTTTGACCTTTCGGAATTCGGTAAATCCTCCATCCCACATCAGTCCATGATGATTTTGGTAGAAACATTGACCTTGTTTTTTCAATTCAAATGGCAATTGCACATAGTTGAAAGGAGGAATGATGACCTGGTTGTAGGATGGGCCTTTAAATCCATGACTATCCAGAATATAATGCATGTTGTTGTTGTTTCTACAGATGATTGACTACTGACTTACACTTCTCGGGAGACAGTTTGTGTTAGGGGATTATAATTTATAATACGATCATGTTTTTTTTGTTTTTTTTTGACATAGATTTATAACCTAACTTAAATACTAGACAAAAATGCTTAAAACTAGTTAAACAGAACTTCTAACTTACTGGCCCTAGGCAGGCACTCTAAGTTAAGCTTAATCTTAAACTATGTCTTTCGACTTAACCATATGCATTGATTAAAATTATATGATTTAGACTGTACAATTTGAAATTAAGAAAACTTTAAAAAAAACTTAATAAAACTGGACAGATTTTATTTAAAACCTATATGCTAACTTACATACTACCTTAAAATAACTTAAACTACCTTAAACTAAACATACATACATGTATATATAATTCTATACGCACATATATATATATGTACTTAAACACATAAGTACACATAGGTGTACAAATGTGTATACCAATTTGTTTGTTTTTTTTATTTTTTTTTATGTTTTATTTTATTTACATCTATACAGCTTACCAACTACCTTAAAAAAACTACCTAAGATACGTAGTCGGCCATAGGTTGCAGCTGAACTAATCGGCTGGACAGAGACCGACCGCGCCCCATAAGGGGGATCTGTACTACCCTTTCTCTTTCTAACCTGGGTCTAAAGGGTTCGATGATGGAGTTCCTTCACTGCACAGCCACCAGAATTTTCGGTGTTGCATTGCAACATCCCGAACATCTCGCCTTGATACCGCCGTACTGAACCGGAGGAGACCCTCCTCAGCTCGTTGTGCCACGGAACGGTCGTGGTTGAGTCGCCCATCCACAGTTGAACGGGCGATGTGGAAGAGGAGCGGTACGAAGCCGTTATGACGTACTCTTTCGTGGTATTGAGGATTGGGGTAGTAAATCCCCGAGGTCAAGTTATTAACCGAGTCCATCGCTCTAGCAGTGTGGCCTCGAATCAATTGCAACAGGAAATTGTCCACTCGTATCAGGTTCGCCCTGTTGCATAATACCTCATTGGAGTAGAATTTTTCGAGTCTGCTGTTATAAAACAGTCTCTTTGTAAGAGCGAAAGCGCCTCGGGCTCGGGCAAGGGTTTGTAGAGCGACAATAATGTAGCGTGGTTTCTCCAAATGAGAGGTTGTCTTAACATTCCAAATGTGGTGGGTGCTGATTAGTAATGGGGGGTACTCATATAGATCCCAGTTTCGAAAGGCAATTTTCATAGATTGGCTATTGCTTATAGGTTTATACAGTACTAGTTTGTAGGAATCTGACAGAGTAATATGTGGAACTTTCCATTGAAATTTAAGTAAATTTATTCTCGCTTTCTCATCTTCCTCGCTGACTAATGTGTTTGCATCGGTGCGTGCTCGCGTTAAAATTAAATCATGACGACCGTTCGGAATAATTTTCTTGTAATCTTCAGCAAATCCGAGCAGTTTATTGAGCGGGATACAAAAATAAAATAGAATCCATCCACGTTGATTGATGAATTTGTTGACCAAGATGCATTAAGCAGCATATCGCTTTCAGTTTTATTTAAAGATGAATAATTTTGATGGTAGACGTTATTCCAACATAACGATTGTCATCAATTTCAAAGCCATTTAATTCATAGCGAATAACAAGTGCTGTTTTTGCGATTGCGCTACCATCAGATTTTGATACAGTACCTTCAATATAAATATAACTTTCCGAAGGTAAGATGTTAAGATTATGATGTTGCACAGAAATTTGAATAATGTCATTCTTTTCGAAATTATTCAAAAACGGTGAGTATGTGTGATATTACAACCCAGTGATGCTATCTTCAAAAGATGGTTCTTCGAATATGTTGAGCATGATTTACTTTAATTTGTAGCCCAGTGTTAATAGGAATTGCTTATTTGTTTGGGAAAGTCTTACGGCTGTTGTTCTTCTATTCAGCGTCAATGATGTATTGATAGGTTTGACGTTGTTTGAAGCTATTTTATAGTTAAGTTGACGATTGTATATAATCATTGTGCTTTAAGATGTATTCGAACTGCAATATTTTCCCCAAGGTTTATTGTCACAGTACTTATGCTCAGGCAGATAGATAACATTATGGGGGACTTCTATTATTTTATAGTCTGGACTGACCTTAACTGAAATACATCAGTTTATTATGTGTGCCGGTTTATTATTTATGTATGTTTCATCAATTAAATTGCATTCAACCCGAACCGTATTCACTCTATTGATATCGACTTACAGATCTGATTCATGCATTTTGTTAGCGGCAAGTCTTTTCTTGCTGAACCGCAACAACGAACCAATAGAGTTTGGTTGTGAAAAATCATTATCTACGTTGCTATTAATTTCGCACTTTAAAGTATTGTCATTTGCTCTTATTTCGACAATCAATTTATCATATCGATCCTTGTTGTGTAATTTGAGAATTTGCCGAATAAATTCATTAATATGAAATAAATTGTTAAACACATCCACATTTTGTATACAGTTGTATGTCTGCCTATCGACTAAGCCGCAAACGTAATCCGAGTTTAGAATAATTGGCGGAAAGTAGTCGGTGGTTAGAGAGGATTGGTCTCCACTTAACGTGAGGGTTAGCGACATTGTGGCTTTGAATGAAATGAAACAAGTTTTTATTGCACATTCAATTTATTTAGTAGTTGGAAGCTTAAACATAGATGACCACATATGAATGTATTAAATTTTTGACAGTTGTTGTGATTGTATTGAATATTTTTACCAAGACAACGCACAACTTATAAAGGAGGTCTCAGGTTACATGATGGAAATCACATCTTGATTTCTCAAGAAGATCTTCAGGTTATCTTTAACTCCACTGTTCAATAATGCGCTGAGTAATGCTTATTACCCGGTACACTGGAAAACAGCTGTGGTGCAACCAATCCCTAAACTGGACAAAGACAAATCAATCCCGACAAATCTTCGGTCGATCAGTCTTCTTCCTTGCATAAGCAAGGTCTTTGAAAAGATAGTCATTCGAGTTCTGAAACAATGGGTTGAGGAAAATAAAATCATACTGGACAACCAGTTCGGATTCAGGGCGGGGCATGAAACTATACATGCCGCGTCCAAACTGGTATCCGACATTCAGTGGAACAAAGACAAAAAGCAATGCACGGGTGCTTGTCTGATTAACTTCTAGAAAGCGTTCGACACCGTTTGGCTAGAGGGCCTCTTCCTCAAGCTGGTCAGGCTCGGCATAAGCAAATCATTGCTATACATGATCTATGACATGATAATAGGCAGAAAGTTCGTCGTGAAAAGTGGCGACGTAACGTTTACCACGGTCTATGACATCAAAAATGGTCTGCATCAGGGAGCGGTTGGTTCGCCGATCTTGTTCTCAATATTCACTGCAGATCTTATAAGTTCCATGCCGCACTTAATTGCGTATGCCGACGATCTAATAGCGCACAGATCAGGTCCAGATCCAGATCAGGTGCAATAACTTGTTGCAATGTGACTTCGAAAAAATTCAGCGAGTTTGCGACGACTGGAAGTTGATTATCAACTTCTTGAAGTGCGAAACTATCCTTTTCAGGACCCCGCTGTATATGGCAGCATGGGATACGCGCACAAACTGGCGTAAGTTCGGCATAGTTGACCCGCAGGGACGGCCGTTAGATGTGAAAAATGTAGTTATATATCTTGGCATTTGGCTGGATCAATATCTGTATTTTGACAAACATATAGATATTGCTCTGCCGAAAGCTAAAAAGGCCTCTGCTATAATCTGCTACATGGCCCTCATCCGGCCACTTATGGCCTACGGTTGTCCACTGTGGTTCAATGTGAGTCCTTCCAAGATGGAAAAGATGAGGTTGTTCGAGAGACATTGTCTTCGCACTTGTCTCCGGTTGTATCGTACACCCGAGTCTGAGTACAAGAAGTTCAGGATAGAACAGGATAGATAATTTTATTATTAAACTGATCAGAAGGCATATTGCACGAGCTATGACTTCTTCCAACAGTCTGATCTTTGGGGCTTACTACCCCAATGTTATGTACCATGACAGGGTGCGCCTCACCGGCTTTATTCCTCCTGAAGCGTTCCTCTATCTCGACACAATTGGCCTAATACAGGATCCACAAGGATGTCCTTTCATCTTCCACGTCGTACGCCGAACAGTGGACAGGCGACTCCAATACGAACGGGATGTCGCTCGCAGTCGCGAGGATCTCGTCCGGTTCAGCAGAGCGATCTCAGCTCGAGACAGGAGAGAGTCTGCCAAAGAACGGCAATTTTACTGGTGGTTACACCAAAACCAGTCTCTGCCACCGCTGGCTTTTCAAGATGATGACGCGATAGTTGACCATGGTGGCCAACTTACATAGATTATCGGGTAGTACATAAGAAAAAATATTTATAGAACAAAAAAAAAAAAAGGTGCACTACGGCGTATAAGTTATATATGTTCGGCATATACATAACATATACGCCCTGGTGCCCGTGTCCCTAAAGTTACGGACATAGTTAAGATAGTTTTTTAAGTTTTAATGTTAGGTTAAGATAGATAAACTAAGCCAAGTTTTTTACAGTTTTAATTCGAACTAGAAATGGTTAGACATTTTGAAAACTATTTTGCACACACACAACAATTCCCAGCGTAGAACAATAAAAATGAGACCAGCCGATGTAAATAGAAAAAAATCCAATGATCTGTTGACCACGGTCTACAATCACACGAAAGTATTTATCAAGGGCAAATTTAAAACTGGTGATCAAGTACGCATCAGCAAATATAAGCATGCTTTTGAAAAGGGGTACACACCCAACTGGACAACAGAAGTATTTAGCATTAATAAAGTTCATGGCACCTGTCCCATCACTTATTCACTGAACGACTTTCAAGGTCTGCCAATTCAGGGGTGCTTTTATGAACTGGAACTACAAAGAACACATCACCCAAATTTTTTTCTAGTGGGAAAAGTACTTAAGAGCAAAGCCAATCAAATATTTGTTAAATGGCTTGGCTTCAGAGGCAATCATAACTCTTGAATTAATAAAAGTCAAATAGTACAATAAATACAGTTTTGTATTTATATTATATTCATATGGTATGCTTGCTTGCTTTACACCTCTCATATCTATCATCTCATAATTTGACTTACATATACTCCATATAGTATTTTGTAAAGTGCTCAATTTCGCCACTTTCGGTACTCCCAAACAACGATTGCATAACAAAGCTCGCAGGTATCTACCGAAACTGAATCCGATCTTCAAATTCCTCAAACGTTTCTTACAGGTGAAACTTGAATCACCCTTTACCATACACTCGTCAAATTCTTCAATAATACATTTGCTATCATGTGCTCTTGCCGAACTCCTGTCACAAATACTTGCTATCCGCCACCTTTTATTCACTAACCTACCCCACAACCACGACAAAACACCAAAGAACTAGAACCGACATACTAAGAACTCACGTCGGCAAAATCAGTACAATATGCTTAGTACCATGACTGCAAGTAATATTGATTTAAAGAATTAAAAAAATTAACAACGCGACCGAAATAGATCTATTGTATCGAAAGTTTGGAATTATCCCACCTTCATGTCATGTTGTGTTACAAAAACCTATCTCTTTCTTACCCACTTGGCTAAAAATTTATAAAGAGTTACGCGCAACTAACGTAAATAATGTAACTTAATTAGTTACGTAACTAACCTGACTAATCTATAAATTTTGACAATTAGGTTGAGTTCATAGTTACAAGATTGTTGCCCATATGTGCACAAAATATTTTCTCAATACACAAATACTGCCTTAAATTTGCAGCACTTCAGCAAAATAGTATTCACAAATGCAAAATATCAGCGGCAGCCTATGGCCGACTTACGTAGCTTATGGTAGTTTTTAAGATAGTCTGAAAGTAAAAAAAAAGAATATATTTATATACATATATGTACCCATGCGTACACCGATGTGTATACAATTATATACATGGGAAGGCGATACATACATATATACAAGTGTATATATTTATATATACAGATTTATATGTACTTATGTATGTTTAGTTTAACATAGTTTTAAGTTATTTTAAGATAGCATGTTAGCTTTTTTTTGCAATTTTCTTAAGGTTTGTTCATTCTAATTACTTTTCCTTACTCATGTAGTTTTGGCCGAAAGACATAGTTTAAGATTTAGTTTAGCTTAGAGTGCCAGTCGAGGGCCAGTAAGGAATTGTACATACGTATACAATAATTCCAACGCCAACCACTTGCCATCACATAGCATCGCAAACCCAGACCCACCACAAATCACTGAACACTTAAAAACCAACACCAACTAAAGCGCATACACCCATTGCGCTAACCGTAAATACGTATACAGTTCTCATGCCATGCAAGTGCCATCGGCCAGCACCCAGGCTCCCCAACACAACATTTACACCTACAACACACAAAGCTCTGATAAAAAGCACGACTACATACTCCAGAACGAAAACGCAACTTCCAAAGCATGCACTCACAACCTCTCATACACGGCATGCACCAGGGATGTATATATACGCACAAAGTTCTCACGCTAGCTACGTGTCAGCAGCCAGAAGCAAGAATTCCCAACATTGCATACACTATACAGAAACCGGAGTTCCGCACCCATAATCATGAGCACTAAACGAAAAGTATCCACCATCATACCATACAAGTCTCCAAAAGTGTAAGGTATATAAAATCTTAATGTGGTATTACCAACTCATACCAATTCCGTTTTGTAGCGACACCTGTGTTAAAGCTGTGTTTCCACTAGGACTAAGCTTTATGCCCGCTTCACAATGCAGGTGCCTCGACTACATGCTGGTTACGCCATTTGGGTGTCACAATAAGCTGTTTTTTACTTCGCGCCCAATGAAAATGTGGGGTTGAAACATTTTGGTTGGAGATTACGTCGCTTACGTTAGATTGCGTTGTTCTCACCACACTCATTATTCTGAAAAAAGTCAAAACGTAGCACGACACAGTGAATGACGTGGAACCAACCAACGAAAGTGACAGATAAACCGAGTCAACCCGGGTTACATCCAAATCGAGTTGAAATTATGTCAAATCGAGTTGCCGAAACTGAAACGAAAAGAATATCATACACCAAAATTGCAAACAGTTCGACTCGGTGTGAAGTGAACACAGAATTCTCTTTAATTGGTTAGGACAAAATGGACACATTGCGCTTACACATGAACATTGTTTTTGTACAACCGAATTGTACTGCCTCGTTCAATACCCGTTTGAGTTCTGTAATCGGTATTGCTTGGTTCTGATTCCTATGATACGGTTAAGGATGGGGGTATTTGTATATATTTTGTTATTTGTTCTATTTGTTGTTTTTTCTTTTTTTGTCGTTTGCCATGTGTCATTCAAGTTGGTAGGCAAAGGAAGTAGATATAGCAAAGAGTGTGTCTGCGAGGTCTTTGGTTGTTCCCGAGCGAGGTTGTGGGGTAGGTTAGTGAATAAAAGGTGGTGGATAGCAAGTATTTGGGACATGAGTTCGGCAATAGCACATGATAGCAAATGTATTAAGAAAGGCGTTCTGAAGAATTTGACGAGTGTATGGTAAAGGGTGATTTAAGTTTCACCTGTGAGAAACGTTTAAAACTAAGACATCCAATATCTTCTACATTGACTACTTCATTTTCATTCTGAAGTATTTCCTTTAACCATTGGGATTTTTCAGTGCCTTTCACGTAGACCGATGCATGTTGAATAACATCACGTAGATATTGTTTGACCTTTCGAAATTCGGTAAATCCTCCATCCCACATCAGTCCATGATCATTTTGGTAGAAACATTGACCTTGTTTTTTCAATTCAAATGGCAATTGCACATAGTTGAAAGGAGGAATGATGACCTTGTTGTAGGATGGGTCTTTAAATCCATGAATATCCAGAATAAAATGCATGTTGTTGTTGTTTCTAGAGATGATTGACTACTGACTTACAATTCTCGGGAGGCAGTTTGTGTTAGGGGATTATAATTTATAATACGATCATGTTTTTTTTGTTTTTTTTTGACATAGATTTATAACCTAACTTAAATACTAGACAAAAATGCTTAAAACTAGTTAAACAGAACTTCTAACTTACTGGCCCTAGGCAGGCACTCTAAGTTAAACTTAATCTTAAACTATGTCTTTCGACTTAACCATATGCATTGATTAAAATTATATGATTTAGACTGTACAATTTGAAATTAAGAAAACTTTAAAAAAAACTTTATAAAACTGGACAGATTTTATTTAAAACCTATATGCTAACTTACATACTACCTTAAAATAACTTAAACTACCTTAAACTAAACATACATACATGTATATATAATTCTATACGCACATATATATATATGTAATTAAACACATAAGTACACATAGGTGTACAAATGTGTATACCAATTTGTTTGTTTTTTTTATTTTTTTTTATGTTTTATTTTATTTACATTTATACAGCTTACCAACTACCTTAAAAAAACTACCTAAGATACGTAGTCGGCCATAGGTTGCAGCTGAACTAATCTGCTGGACAGAGACCGACCGCGCCCCATAAGGGGGATCTGTACTACCCTTTCTCTTTCTAACTTGGGTCTAAAGGGTTCGATGATGGAGTTCCCTCACTGCACAGCCACCAGAATTTTCGGTGTTGCATTGCAACATCCCGAACATCTCGCCTTGATACCGCCGTACTGAACCGGAGGAGACCCTCCTCAGCTCGTTGTGCGACGGAACGGTCGTGGTTGAGTCGCCCATCCACAGTTGAACGGGCGATGTGGAAGAGGAGCGGTACGAAGCCGTTATGACGTACTCTTTCGTGGTATTGAGGATTGGGGTAGTAAATCCCCGAGATCAAGTTATTAACCGAGTCCATCGCTCTAGCAGTGTGGCCTCGAATCAATTGCAACAGGAAATTGTCCACTCGTATCAGGTTCGCCCTGTTGCATAATACCTCATTGGAGTAGAATTTTTCGAGTCTGCTGTTATAAAACAGTCTCTTTGTAAGAGCGAAAGCGCCTCGGGCTCGGGCAAGGGTTTGTAGAGCGACAATAATGTAGCGTGGTTTCTCCAAATGAGAGGTTGTCTTAACATTCCAAATGTGGTGGGTGCTGATTAGTAATGCGGGGTACTCATATAGATCCCAGTTTCGAAAGGCAATTTTCATAGATTGGCTATTGCTTATAGGTTTATACAGTACTAGTTTGTAGGAATCTGACAGAGTAATATGTGGAACTTTCCATTGAAATTTAAGTAAATTTATTCTCGCTTTCTCATCTTCCTCGCTGACTAATGTGTTTGCATCGGTGCGTGCTCGCGTTAAAATTAAATCATGACGACCGTTCGGAATAATTTTCTTGTAATCTTCAGCAAATCCTAGCAGTTTATTGAGTGGGATACAATAATAAAATAGAATCCATCCACGTTGATTGATGAATTTGTTGACCAAGATACATTAAGCAGCATATCGCTTTCAGTTTTATTTAAAGATGAATAATTTTGATGGTAGACGTTATTCCAACCTTACGATTGTCATCAATTTCAAAGCCATTTAATTCATAACGAATTTCATCAAAGAGGAAGGCTATTCCGTTGTTTACAAGTGCTGTTTTTGCGATTGCGCTACCATCAGATTTTGATACAGTACCTTCAATATAAATATAACTTCCGAAGGTAAGATGTTAAGATTTTGATATTGCACACAAATTTTAATAATGTCATTCTTTTCGAAATTATTCAAAAACGGTGAGTATGTGTGATATTCCAATTTCGTGATGCTGTCTTCAAAAGATGGTTCTTCGAATATGTTGAGCATGATTTACTTTAATTTGTAGCCCAGTGTTAATAGGAATTGCTTATTTGTTTGGGAAAGTCTTACGGCTGTTGTTCTTCTATTCAGCGTCAATGATGTATTGAGAGGTTTGACGTTGTTTGAAGCTATTTTATGGTTAAGTTGACGATTGTATATAATCATTGTGCTTTAAGATGTATTCGAACTGTAATATTTCCCTCCCGGAAATTTATTTGGTTACCGTCCTGATCCAGAAGGCGTATTGTCACTGAACTTATCCTCCTTGTGTTCACAGGCAGATAGATAACATTATGGGGGACTTCTATTATTTTATAGCCTGGACTGACCTTAACCGAAAACTGATGTAGTATGTGTGCTGGTTTATTATTTATGTATGTTTCATCAATTAAATTGCATTCAACACGTACCGTATTCACTCTAATGACATCGACGTACAGATCTGATTCTGATTCTGTATTTTGTTAGCGGCAGGCCTTTTCTTGCTGAACCCCAACAACGAACCAATAGAGTTTGGTTGTGAAAAATCAATAACTACGTTGCTATTAATTTCGCACTTTAAAGTATTGTTATTTGCTCTTCTTTTGACAATCAATTTATCAGATTGATCCTTGTTGTGTAATTTGAGAACTTGCTCAACGGCGAAACTTATGATGACGTCATCGGAGATATAAAATAAATTGTTAAACACATCCACATTTTGTATAGAGTTGTATGTCTGCAGATCGACTAAACCGCATACGTAATCCGAGTTTAGAATAATTGGCGGAAAGTGGTCGGTTGTTAGAGAGGATTGGTATCCACTTAACGTGAGTGTTAGCGACATTGTGGCTTTGAATGAAATGAAACAAGTTTTTATTGCACTTTCAATTTATTTAGTAGTAGAAAGCTTAAACATAGATGACCACATATGAATGTATTCAATTTTTGACAGTTGTTGTAATTGTATTGAATATTTTTACC